>LR812532.1:27197372-27529872 GCA_903798195.1 Danio kyathit
AGCCTGCGCATCTCTTTCTCCGTTCACCATGCTGGAGAGAGGAACAGTCTGCGCAAAAGGAGTGCAGAGTGGGTTACATCGAATACAGCTCTCATCTGATTGGCTGAAAGGTATGAGTCGCCTGCTGCTGCTGCCAGGAGAGTCTCAAAACACACACACTTGTATCCAGGGGGAGTCGTATGTGAAACTTTTTGTACACTTTTATACATTTGCAAATGGTGTTTTGCATGTATAAAACGAATTTTATGAATATGTATTTTTATTTTGTGCACGTGAATTGTTATTGTGAATATAAATAAATATTTTGCGCATGTGAATTTGGTTTTATGCTTGTGAATTTAGCTACGCATGTGTACATAGTGTCTTTTGCATGAAATACTTTAGATACTAAACTCGCTCCATAGCTAGCTGCAAAGAATAAATCTCCATAGTAACTTAATTTAGCTTAATTTAGCCTGCTTTCATGCAACTGAGTCAAGGCTAAATTCAGCCAGGATAGCCTTAAGATCCCAGTTTAATCCCTTATCTTACTTTTGTGCAATACCCCTCGAGCTGTCATGTTCCGTTTGTAATCGATTCACCATCTGCTGAATCACGCATGCGCAGTATTATCGGTTCACCGCTTCCCAAATCTGATCTCAGTGTACTGTTTTAATAACTGAATAACTCAGTATATATTGGTTTATTTTGAGTCAGAGGGGAATCAGGCATGTAAAAAGTAGTTTGTAGTTAAGTGCTTAATGTTACTGGAGTCGTGAATCATTTCAAATGATTCAGTTCGATTTGGTTAATTAGTTCAACCGGTTCACTTAGAAGAAAAAAAAAAAGAACGATTCGTTTGCGATCGCGATCACTAGTACAGAAATAAAACCTATTATTGTGCACGAATGTGTTAAATAATACTTTTAAGTGTATGCTCGGGTCGTATTTAAAGTCCCCAAGAAATCAAAACTAACCATATGTTTGTTTGTTTTTAGCTCACATTGCTAGTTTTGTGGTGAACAATTAACCTGTGCATGTCATTAGGAAAAAACAATTTTGTTTGCGCTTCTAATATTTAATTAAAATCTGGAAATGCACTTCCTTTTTGTTTTCAGTTAAATGATCAGATTATGTGAGTTTGAGGTAATGGGGTGACTAACATACTTGACCACACTGGTTCAACTGTCAGTTTTGACAACAAACAGAAATGGTGAGTTGTTAGGTTGTAATAACTCTTCTAAAACCCCTTTCCTGATCTTTCTGAATGAAATGCCTATTTTACTACATCCATTCAGCCTGTGATAGAAAAACAAGCCACACCCACTGTTTGCTCATTTAAAATTCCGTTTCTCTAGGAACTGCATCACAATACGAAAAAAAATAACGATTGCAGCCTCCAGTTCGTGGGGACTTTAATGTTGTCACTGTGCTGCTGTCATGTCCAGCCATTGTTTTTGTTGCGATAGCAACAGAGAGGATAATTGGACAAGGACCGGCTTGGTCTGGCCAATGGCATCAGAAATAGACTCTGAGGTGTCGTACGGGTCAAACACCTGGCGTAAAACTGGTAGCACGAAGATTTACTCCTAAAAGGCTTATATTAAATACATTTACAAAGACGAAAACGAACAACATTTTTGCTATAAATTTAATTTCAGTTAACTTTGTATGTACACAATGCAGTTTCATTTAGTTTTTATTTTGGTTTCAGTTAGCGAAAATGTTTTTCAATTCTACTTTTCGTTTTTTCGTTAGTTTTTTTTGACTGTAATAACCTTGACCCCTTCCCCAGGGAATCACGTGGCTGATTCAGAACTTGCTGTTTTTAGGTGCGTCCTAAATCGCATACTTATGCACTATTCTACGCCATTTTGTAGTGTAAATAGAGTAAGTAGTGCATTCACACTGAAAACTCTAAAAATAATAAGTGCACTTTAAATACCCAGATGATGCACTGATTCAACCGTTAAAATGAAGTGTGGAATGTTACTGGACACTTCATGCGCTCAACGACTGCTGCTTTGTTCACGTAGTGGAAGGGGCGGAGCTTTCGGGCACTGATGTTGGATTACTTTATTTATTTTGGGTTGTGAAGGCAAAATTCTCCCTCGAGAGTGAATATAGCCTTCCCGATGGTGAATGCGGTTATACTCATGGCAGGTATTATTTGGTAGTTTGGTCATTTATTTCACTAATTTGGCAACCGTCTAACATCATCTGGGAAACGATTTGAAGTTCCGCTTAGTAAAAAACCATTAGTGTTCCATTTGGGACGACATACATATACTATGCTGTTGCTTGCATGGTGAATAAGAGCATAGTGTATAGTGTGCCATTTGGGACACAGCTTTTTTACATCTAACGTCTTTGGTTTTATACAGTCTGACAATGATGACATTTGAGATGCCACAGTGTAACAGCTTAGGGATCATGTCCTTACAGTCTGACAAAAAACAATCATAAAGAACCAGCTTAACACAATGAAGCTTAATATTAATGACATAGCAACATTTAATTCCTAGCGTTAAGTGCCTGTTCAAATCTTTAACCCCAAGTGTGAGGAATGGTATTAGCAACGTTTGGCTTAGCAAACACCAGCACTAACAGCTGTATGGGGATGACTGCGTGTGACCCTCTGTGCTATAGGAAATCCTGTGAGAGACAAACATCTTTAGTCCTAATCTCTAAATGCAAGAGTTTGTCTTTCTGTGTTTTACTGTAATGTTTAACTTGGTGTGGCTGTGCTGTTCTTCTCGTCTTATTTGTGCAAATAAGGCTATGCTAGGCTAAGCACACACACACTGGTTTTCTTCTTGGAGGAAAGGAACTGGAACACTGTTAACAATTATTGTAATTTCTTTTCTGTCCTTCCTGAAAATCGAAACTGCCTCATTCTGAGAGTGTTAGTAAGATGGTGACTGAAAAACATTGTATAACCCAGACTTTACACTTATGGGTCAACTTTACTATACTCTCTATACTTTAACTTAGCAAGAAACTAGTGTCTCTGTACTGGTTCCTCAGCAGGAAGTCTCTTGTGGGCTTATCTTTATACTTCAGTTCACTGCTTTTCCAGCATGTTGCGTTCGTGTATGTGTGTGTTTGACCTTCAGAAAAACTTGCTGGGTTGGCAACACATTGTTAATACTACAAATATACTTGAAAAGAGAGCAGAACTCTTTGTCAGCAGGATAGATAATATTACATATTGTCACGGGAATAGTTTCACTGAAATTCTTTAGCGCAACCTCAGTAAGGGCTTGTTTCTATAATATTGTTGATTTTTGTGCTTAAAGTATGATGGTAAATAGGCTGTGCGATTTGGGGAAAATATCTAATTGTGATTTATTTTTATTTATATTCATTTATTCATTCATTTTCTTTTTGGTTTAGTCCCTTTATTAATCCGGGGTCGCCACAGCGGAATGAACCGCCAACTTATCCAGCACGTTTTTGGATGCCCTTCCAGCCGCAACCCATCTCTGGGAAACATCCATACACACTGATTCACACTCATACACTACGGACAATTTAGCATACCCAATTCACCTGTACTGCATGTCTTTGGACTGTGGGGGAAACCGGAGCACCTGGAGGAAACCCAAGCGAACGCAGGGAGAACATGAAAACTCCACACAGAAACACCAACTGACCCAGCCGAGGCTCGAAACAGTGACCTTCTTGCTGTGAGGCGACAGCACTACCTACTGCGCCACTGCGTCGCCATTTATTTATTTTATTTTATTTTTTTTGCCAGATATTGAGATTTGATTTACGATTTTATTTTGTAGTCAAGCTCCAGCTCTTTAATCTGTAAGCCGTGGCAACAATTCTGGGACAGCTCTTAAAAATTGCCTCTTTTTGTTCTGTGTCTGTGACTTTGAAACCAAAATATTCCTATATTACCAATGCTGTTTTTCTTTGATAATAATTCATCTATTAATGCTTTTGAAACAGTAGATGCCATAATCTCACTTGTCAGTGATTTACTGTTTGTTTTCTTTTTTTATTGTAGCCGTAGTTCGATTGTGGTATTTTGATTGGGCAGAACGAAAGTGTGCGCACTCAGTTGGCTAGTAAGACTATCACACACAGCCGACAGTCACGCATTTGCTCTGGGTGGGGGAAATTAAATAATATATATATTTCAAATTGCAGCTCCTGCGATTTAACTAATCACAACGTTTTAAATTGTGATAGCGATTTTCGATTAATCACACAGCCCTAATGGTAAACATTGTTTTCACCAAATTACCATTGTTAAGCCAGGTATTAGTGGTGTTGTCCAATTTTGTAATTGTATCAGAATTTTTTATTTCATTAGAGCATTAATGTATATTTTAGGCTCAATCTGTTTCCTTGGTTATTCTGAAATTTTAAGTGAACAGCTACCAGCACTATGAGAGTCAAAAATATATACAGGTAACACAAAACTAATACATTTATCTTGCAGATGCTTTTGTCTAAAGTGACTTAGAAATTGGGAGGCATTCACTCATTAAGAGCTAGAGTAAGGATGTGGAGGGGATTTTAATACTGTTTTTATTTATTTTTTAATATAAATACATCCCTGTAATGTGCAGATTCCGTGTGACAGTCTGGATTGTTGCATATAATCATGTACAGTACAGTAGCTATGTTTCCATTCACCTATTTTCATGCACATTTTGGATATGCACATAAACTGTTGATGGAAACGCCAAGATGTGCATAAATTTTGAAAATGCGCATAAAAATTGTATGTGCATAACTAGGGATGCAACGATTATAAATTTTGGTTGTATGATTATTGTCTGAGAAATAATCACGGTTTCACGGTTATCACGATTATTATGCATTCATTAATTTCAAAACACTGCTAGTTTAGAAAATCACATGAAAACTCATATTTTAAAGTGTTATTTATTGCTGCTCAGTAACCAATTAATACAGCACAAAATAATATTAAAAACAAACAATAGCCCATTTCTCTCTTTGTGCTTAAAAATATGTAAACTTTTTGACATTTAAACATACATAATTTTTACACTGTAAATAAATGACAGAACAATGAATAAATAAATAAAAAATTGTATTTGTCTAATGCAGGGCTTGAAATGAACTTTTTTACTTGGTAGCACTGTTGCTTCAAACTTCCAAAATTTTAGGAGCACCATAAAAAATTTAGGAGCACCCACCAAAAATAAATGATCACCACTGCAAATTGTATATTACAGATTTATTGCATTTGAAAACAACATCACTCAGAACTAACAAAAACCAGAAACAACTGACTAATTCTGTTATGACTTATTGATATTTGTGCAATAATTCCAAAATGAATATAACATATTAATGATGTCGACATGGGCGTTGCTAGGCCTATTTTAGGTGGGCTGTAGCCCCCCTATATTTCTACTCAGCCCCCCTAAAACTTTTGCGATTTAGCTCAAACTGTACACTAAATTATCGCCTTAGTCCCATGTAAATTTGATAAAAAAAACGGCGGCAGAATTTGGCTCCTCCCCGTCTTTTGTTTTTCATTTGATCGGCAAACCACAGCAAGGTGTGTGTGTTTATTGATAAATTGTTATAATATCTGCTTATCTGCAGTTCTTTGATATAGATTATCACCTGTATCTCAATGTCACGGAGGAGCAGTCGGGTTTTCACGGCGTTCACCTCATCAGCACAGCTGTTTCCTTCAGCGAAAAATGTAACTCTTAAACTCGTAACTCTCAAAATGAACTACCAATATTAAACATTTTACAGTTCATGTGGCGTTAACTATACCATACAGTCTTGCACAGAAAGGATTAAACACAGTGACAGAACCACTTGGAGCAGGGGTGTCCAAACTCGGTACTGGAGGGCCGGTGTCCTGCATAGTTTAGCTCCAACTTCCTTCAACACACCTGCCTGGAGCTTTTTAGTATACCTAGAAAGAGCCTTGATTAGCTTGTTCAGGTGTGTCTAATTGGGGTTGGAACTAAAATACCCTGGACACCGGCCCTCCAGGACCGAGTTTGAGCAGCCCTGACTTATAGAATGTACTCGTTTTAACTGTCACTGAGTCACTGACAGAGATAAAAGCATAAAGTATTGTCTAGTATTAAAAAAATACTTTTTATTTATTATTATCATTCAGATCGACAAAAATGTGAATTAGCCTGTAAGTTTAAAAATATATATGTATATGTATGTCATTTAATTAGAAAAGTGGCAGTTTATTTATGTAATACACAGAAACAAAAAATGCACTTAAATATAGAAAGTGGTTTTTACTACAGTAAACAAGGGGGTTGGCCTTTTGGCTTATTCAGAACTTAAATGGTTATGATTATATATATAAAAATGTTTTACCCTATAAGGAGCTGAGCCCCCCTAAAATGAAAATCCTAAAATCGCCCCTGGATGTCGATGACAACAATAATATACTAACAATGAATAACATTATCATGCTGCCCTAAATGTGCTTGAATGTGAGTTATCTGCTATAAAAAGTTCTACTGTTACATTATGAAAAAAAATCTATGGTTTGCATCAAACAAAAATGAAGCATTGCAGTAAGAAATATAGATTTTGCACTATTGTTTTTATATGCATGTCAATTTAATAACCAGAAAGATCGGACAAAAGAAAGAAAGAAAAGTCTTACTTCTACTACTCTTTTAAAAGTTTTGGTTTGGGTTTGTGTCATTTTAAATGATCAGTCTTGTTATGCGCAGATTTACATTTTTCTGTGTTTGTGGAACAAAAGCGGGCGAGCCGACCCAATATATGAGCGGCGCAGAGCATATGGTTCTCGCGATGACAACCTGCATCCGTTCTTTGTCATGACTCATGAGCCGAAGTTTCAGTATGAACTTAGTAAAGTCGAGCTTTTTTGACAAAGAGATCTATATACTGTTAGATTTTATATTTAGCGGACATTTGTGCTGAACACGCAGTGAATACAACGCATCGAGATGCGGGCCATTAAACAGCTGATCCACCGAGTCTTTCAGCACCCTCTCCGAAATCACTCGATTAATCTCGGCTCAACATTCACCGCATGATCGCTCTCATTGGCGCCAATATTTGCCACTTTAAGTGGCCTTGCAAACCTGTGTACTTTTCATTGCTTCTTCCTTACTTCAGCCGTTTACAGTTCCCGCGGTCACAAAAGCCCCCATCTCAACTAGTCCGCGTAAAAAAAGCGTGAGCGCGTTGCGTCGCGTGCGCGTCCCTCCATTGGAAATAATGAACTTACACGAGCTTGCGTTAGTTAATAGCCTCAGTCATGCAGTGTGCGTGGTTATTAGTCTCGGTGTACAAACTAGCGCACAGTTGGCATAACTTTGTTTAGTGACTGATGTTTTGTTCTGTGCAGAAACGCAGTGTTGAGAAGCCTTTACGATTAATTAACCGTGACGAATTAAAGCGCGGTTAATAGTGAAACCGGTTAATCGTTGCATCCCTATGCATAACGGAGTAGGATAAACTTTTTATTTGATAAGAAAAGATGCGCATAAACTACGATGGAAACACTTTTACCGAACAAATTCCAGTATGCGCATTAAAAAAAGTCTTGTGATTTTGTTATGAGAGATCATGTGATGATAAAAATGTGTGTGAATAGATAAACCAGCAGGCTGAGCACATTGTAAAATATCTGAAATGTTGTTTTGGTCATTCTCAAACATCCTAACCATTTCAGTATTAGTGTTATTATATTATTAATGATCTCCAAATTTGCCAAGAGTGTCTGTGCTTTGCGTCTTACGTCTTCAAACGCCACCACGCATTCATTGCGTATCGGCAACGTCTTCTGAGGTGAAAGTCATTTTTTTAAATAAAGAAAAGATTGACGCAGCTTCTCCTACCGTAGCAAATTCCGTTTTTACTTTTGATATTTGGCACTAGTTAATCAGGAAATGACGGTTTTGTTCTCTTTGACTTGT
This sequence comes from Danio kyathit, assembly GCA_903798195.1. Lineage (NCBI taxonomy): Eukaryota > Metazoa > Chordata > Actinopteri > Cypriniformes > Danionidae > Danio > Danio kyathit. Next base: position 27,205,277 of record LR812532.1, read on the forward strand.
TGGATGGAAACGCTGCTTTATTTGCACGTCTTGTATGCGATATTCCAGTTTTGCGCATAAATTTAATGCACATCTGTGGATGGAAACATAGCTACTGACGATAAACTCACACTTAAGTTGATGCTGTTTGTTTATTCATCAAATAAATTCTTTCTTTTTCTGAATGCTGTAAGATTACCAAAATCTGATATGCATCAGGGCCATTTGCCGCAAGGCTTTGGGTTAAAGTGCATAGTTATTCACTTAATGGATCTCAATGGATCATCAGGAGCAATAGGTATAAAAAGTTTGTTTCCTCTTTAATTTAAATTGAACATTTGTAATAAATAAAAAATATGCTGTTTTCAGGGCTTTACATTAACACCCGCCAAATGCGGGTAGAATTCGGTTGTGGCGGGTTAGACAGCCACTCCCACTAGCCACTTTGGCTGTCTGAAACTCATTTTTAAATTGCCAGTGCTGGCTCGTCGTCACTACAGGTTAGACTGTTAGTTTATGACCGTTTGTCCATATGCGTAATGTGATCTTAGAATCGAGAAGCAGCACGATTGACAAAAACAGCTTTTCATGCGGGCAAAAGAAAGCAGGTGAATAACGAATGAGAGGATCACGTGCACGATGAGACAGGGTTTCCTCACTCACTGACGAGGGCTTTAGTGTTGCGCGCACAGATGATTTGATGCGCACGAGTGTTTAAAAGCTCCTGTGCCGTTTCCTCACTTGAAGCAATTGTGCCTGGAAACGAAACTAGTGCGATGCTCATGCACCCACAGTCTTTCAAGGGATCGAGAATCTTTGTAAGCAGCAGCAGTTGTTGTCGCTTTCGCCTTAACCATTCTTTAAACAGATTATTATTTGGCCTAACATTAAACGTGTGGGCGGCATCATCCTTTCATTATCGCTCACAGAATGTTTTTTACCCGCTTTCATTTGCTTGCTGTTATTTTTGTTAATATAGTTTAATAATCATCCTTTACAATAATATTGCTTTAATATGTTGTTGTATGCATAGTTAACTGGTGATCTGGAAGCCAGAACAGACCACTGTGCATAGTTTTAGATGCATGATAATATATATTTTTTTAAATGTCAACTGTTTTGTTGAATAAAAAATGTATGTATACAGCAGCATTTTGCTTGTTTTGACACATTATTTAAAATTTGTGGCAAGGAAATAATTAGTTTGGTGTGACCAGAGAAAAAAAAAGGTACATCCTTATTGTGTTGAGCCCTGACACTTTTTTATGAAAGCATAACCCATTTGCTCATGCTCATTGAGTAAGCTCATACACAAAAAACAATTAAATGACCCGATTTTCATATACAACCATAATTAGTTAAAACTTAACTTAATCAGTTAAACATCAGGTTCTGACATGAAAGATAGCGTGATTGTCCCCCCTTCTCTCTCCCCAATGGCCTGCACTCACATTGCATTTTGCCTTCCAAACCTGTGCACGCTTAGATCATCGATGATGCCACTGTTTAGTTTAACAGGAAAAGAAGCACTCTTTCTCAGCAACAGTGGACATTGCTTTAGTTGTATCGTTTTAGTCGTTTGGGATGCAGTGACACACAGTCAAATATGTTGCAGAACAGATCCACAACTTTTGACGCTCATAAATTTTCATAAAGTCTTCGTGCTGCACGTATGAAAAGTAAGAATCCTTAATAAATCTATATGAAACGGTCCCTTAAAAGGGACGTCATGTCTTCAGTTTCAGGCTCAGGCACGCTTTGCACTTACACTACAAGCGTACCTCGCCAAAGCCCAACCGAACAGTGCTCTGGCACACCTCTTCCAACCAGGCCAGGGTCGGCCAACTGAACTGCACCTGGGCCTAATTCGGAGCACTCACACTTGTCAAACGAACCAGGAAATGTGCTTGGGCACAGTTCCGATAGCATGTGTGAGTGCACCCTAACTAGTGGTGTGGTATTGAAGACAAAGAGATATACCTCAGGAATCTAAGTGCATGGTCTTATGAGTGTGTCTAAATCCTCTTTTGCTGTTTTAAGGTCAGGAAAAACGTCATGCTCATGGCACATGGTTGTCCTTTTTTCTCTTAATGAGTTATCAGTGCGTTTTGGGCATAACATGAATGAGACCAAAGTAGTCTTCCATTTTCTTTAAGAGTGAGTTCCGGTCACACTATGGTGCATTTGCTATTTACATGGCGGATTTTGTAAGTGGAAAACACTAAACACTTCACTAGTTAGAAAACAGATCTGCTCGTGCACAAGGTTAAAGCACCAATAGAACATTGACAGAATGAGCTGGATTAACCCAAGCGCCCTGAGGTGAAAAAGGTTGTGGAGGTAGCGTTTTTTATATTTATAGTATGTAGCGAATAATAATCTTTTAACAATTTAATTCTTTAATTAACGTTTATTACCAATATTTGTTTGCTGCTGTGGATCCCTGCGTGCGTAATAAGCAATGTGTACGTGCGTTTCAGGCCAGTCTTTCACTAATGCGATCTTTATATGACAAAAATAAAAATGTGTAATTGACGTTAGAGCAGTTATTAGTTTGTCAATAGTACAGTCTATTTTACTTCACCTCAAAATAGCAATGCACCAACAATTCCCCTTACCACACTTCCTTTTCAGACTAGCTTGCCTGTGGCCACACAAATAGACGCAAATGCATTTGCTATTTAAACAACCTGGTGCAGGATGTGAAAATGAAACCTGTACCTGGTATTGCATTGTGCTGATTGTGAATGATAAGCCATAAAAGTGTGCAATTTGTAGTAATCAATTTGAACTGGTTGAAGTTCTTAATGAGCATATTTCTACTCAGGATTAATATGACATTGAAACACTGCTTGCAAACTAGACAGTCATCCATTCAAAGTCAATCATTTTTCTGATAAGTGTACACACTTGCTGGTTGATGCGTCCTCTTTGTCTCTTTGACCTGGTTCATCTCTAGATTAATGTCCAAGAAGCACCTATAACCAAAAGGGCAGAGAAACTCTAATTCATGAAGATAATGTTGTTAGCTCCAAATTACCACCATCATTGGGTCACTACAGCTGTAAAAGAGAGCAAAATTACTGTTAGCTTAGATTGAACATCATGACAATACTCTAGCTCAGTTAAAACATGTAAACAAAAACAACTGAAAAACTTCTCATCACAAACACAAAATCAAGAACAGTCCAACAAAAAATTAGTGGTTTTGATTTACCCAAGCAAGGCATCTCAAAACAATTTATATAATTTACATCTTCTCCTTACAGAGTATAATCTAATGATGGGTTCACAATTAAAGATGCAGTAGGTGATATCCGTTAGCATTATATCTTTGAAACACAGTCCCTCCGCTGCCATTCAAAGCAACGCCTCCTGAAATCACGAACGCGCACCTTAAAGATGACAGTAGACAACCCACTTGATCATGTCATTCGCCAGTTAGAAAACTTTATTATACTTTATAATACTACAATTCAGAACAAAAAACTATATTATATCTAGCACATTTCCAGTTGTGTAGCAAGCTAAACTTGTCATGATGTGCAATATTTCATGCATGCAAGGATCGCTGGTCTCATTCTCTCACGCGCTTTGTCCTAAAACGACTAATGTATGCTTTAGTGGTAGGCCGGTGGGGTGCAGGAATTACACTTATTACTAAGCCATACATGATATTTCAGACTGAATATTTAAAGTAGCATGGTAAACAATATAGGGAGTGCGTCACAGGCTGGCATTGTTCAAAAATGAACCGGTGTGAATATAAAATCAACTTCACCTCATAAAGCAGGCTAGGTGGAATAGCGCTATTTACTGATGTTTTCTTGTTAAACTAAATAAAAATCTACATTATCGATGCTGTAAAAGGTCCCTTATGAAACTCAAAATAGTCACATCAATCTTTGGCCGGAAGATTTTAGTGGCTGAACAACACTTCCGTGCATATAACTCATTCGTAAAACAGGAAAATCTGTATAAGCTTTGCGTGACTAAAATCATTTTAAAACAGAACATTACCTGTCTAAAAGAAATACTTCAGCCATGGTGTCATCCTTCCTCCAGTGTGCAAAATTAACTCCAGTATTGATTCAGGGTTTTAAAAAGTTTTGATTCAGCATTTGTTTTTACTGCTGTCACTCTCTCTCTCTCGTGTGCATGTAAATGTGGCGCACATGTACGCGCAAATGGCGGATCTGCGTGAACGGGTGCGCAGATGTACAAATCTACATTTGTCGACAGACAGTTTGGGCTACTTATCAGAATTATGGGAATTGTCGACCTGACAAAACATTTTTTTGTCTTATGCCTTACCCAGAATATAAAAATACACATAAATACATTAAGATCATTTACTTTAAGCCAGTTACTTTAAGACACTTTCAACCAGCACAATAAGAAATGTTTCTGAAAACAATCACCTACTGCACCCTTAAGGCAGAGTGGACATGTGCATCACGTCACTTGCTATTGATTTACTCGCAGGATGTTTCTTACCTCAAGCATACTTTCCACTAGAGTTTGAAATTTGGAACTTGTAAAAATGTGATTGAGGTAAATACCACACATTTACAAATGTGTTTTGCATTTCACTTCACTTCATTTTTGTGTACAAATTCCCCAGCATTTATGCATTTGCAATGACTTGTATGTAATCACTAACCTGAACACTTAAGTTAGCATGTGATATGAATCCAGAAAAAGATGGTTTCAGTGTCAATGCCAATGCCAAATATCGCTTGGTGCCAGCAGCGAAAATCTTCAGTGACTAAAAATCCCTCTGGCCACTGTGCAGGGCTTGTATCTCTCATTCCAAGGACGAATTGATGCTGTATTGGCCGCAAAAGGAAGCCTTACACCATACTAATGAATTATTGTGGTCTAAAACTAGGCTTTTCAGTTTTATTATCCAACCCCCGTGTATGTAGATATATAATAGAAAAAAAATAATTAGTGTAGTATTATTTTTGCCAAAAAGCTGAATGTGTCATTTAATCCATTGGAAATGCTGAATATATAGTTTCACTGTATTCAGTTCACTGAAGAGTTTCACAGTGATAAAAAGTGTGTGTGTGTGTGTGTGTGTGTGTGTGTGTGTGTGTGTGTGTGTGTGTGTGTGTGTGTGTGTGTGTGTGTGTGTGTGTGTGTGTGTGTGTGTGTGTGTGTGTGTGCGCGCGCACCGTTTCTGCGGTGGTGTCACGGAGCCAAAAGTTGATGACTGCAGAGAAATCCTTGAGTGGTGTCATAAAGAAGGTGTGATTTTACTCAGACTTCAACCCTCTTGTCTCCTGACTCACATTCAAGTTATAATGCTGTCATGTGCAGAGCTCCACTCTATGATGCTGTTAATGGCTTTAATTGCTGTTGTGTCATTTGAAAGCTTTTAAAATAGAAAACAATACTGTTCTCCACCTGCTCCTCATAAAACGTCACAAGGCACACCTTTCTTTGCTTGTGATATAAAAAGTGCTGTGCAAGTCACCGTGGTAGATGGCAATCTACTTTAAAGTGTACAGAAATGTACAATATACACTACTTGCTTGCTTATTTTGTAAGGATTTTGTGCAGATTGATGTCCTCCATTTACATGACATTACAGGCAATACAGATCTAGATTTAACAGTTTGCTAACGTGGCGGCATCTGTTGCTTCATGGCAGCTTACATTGTGTTTTGTCAGCAGAGGCCTGTTACACCGGATGTTCATGAGACATAATATATTTTAAAATCATATTCTTAAAAGAGCAGTTTAATAACAATAATAAACTGTTAACTAAACAACAGTAAACAGTTAATTAGGTATTTGCTTGTTTCCATAGTGGTGAAAATTCCAGTAAAGTTCCAGTTCAGATTTTACTGTGTTGCAGTTTTATGTTATAATTTTGGTTGATAAGTTAACAAAATTAATACTGTAGCTTTTGTGCACTTTAAGAATATGATTCTTTAATACTGAAATAAGACATTTGAAATGGATCAACTAATAGTGTTGCACTGTTGTTTACCATTTTTGTTAATATTTAGAACTGCATAGAGCAGCATTAATATACATTCTGCAGCTTGTTTATAACTCTAGCCTTATCTATAGACATAAGGATTTCCTTCTCAATGCACATTTGCATGAAAATTCCTCAAAGTGTTGTGTTATAAAACTAGAAAACAGAAACGTGCTCACATCTGAGATTCTCAAAGGCAGGCACTCGATCTTAAAACAAACAAAGTGGAAAAAGTCAAAAGAAAAACGGCACACTGTCACTTTAGCTCTCAAAAAAAAGTATTGTAACAATGTTTCGACCTACATGGTCTTTAACATAGAAAGACATTAATTTATATTGTTTACTGTTATCCTTTCTACATGTCCTATCTGCAGTCTTTAGCAGGGAATTTTTGCTGCTCAGAGGCTGCAAAAGCAAGTGTTATTTTACAGCATATACTGATTGAATTCAAGTGTTTTGACAATCTTAGCAATGCAAATAGGCTAGTGTTTTAATTTATTTCATATTTAGTTTGACTGCTGCCATTTAGTATTAGCTTGATAATTACACTGCTAAATTATTAGGATTATATCTCACATTGTGCGTGTCATTGTGAAGCAAATTGCAAATTAAACGGCACCCCCAAGCCCTTTTAAGCCAAACCCAGACTTTTCTTACTGTCTATTCTTGCTGATGCTTATACAATACAATAAACTAGAAAAACTATTTGGAAAAGGCAAATGGTAGCAGCTCAAACAAGACGATAATACATCTATGAAATTCTAAGAGACAGAAAATATTAATTAATTGTTTATCTGGGTTTCCAGGCTATGTAGTTTAGGTTAGCTCATTTACATATTTTAGCGTAGACTAACTTACATATTATTCATTTCATTCAAAAAGACTTTGCCAAACAGTCAAAAACCATGCACTGACAGACAAGCAGGCACATATGAATGCAGTACATGTAACGTCTTGTTAGAAAGTAATTCCATCATTCCGAGTTCATAACAGTCCAAAAGGTGATGATAATAGTTAAACATGGCAGTTTGTTCACGTTTGCTGAAAAAATTACCCTTTGACAGTGGAAACGGCCATAAAAGCGTACCGAACTGTACCGTACCACTCAGTGGAAACGGGCCATTAACTGCCTATATATAAGAATTGGGTTTTTTTTATTGCCAATGTGTGAACAGCCTCTAACGAAACTTAAAAAATGAGACCTTCCTTGACCTTAAAGTTAAGTTTATCTGTGAAATCCTGTTGCCTTATTTTTAATGTGACTCAGGATGAATTAGCTAGTATAATCTGAAGAAACTGTGACACAAAATGAAGGCTCAATGTACAGAATAATGCAGAATGAGCTGTTCTGTATTGTAAAGCCTGTGTAATGAAGAGATGATTGATTCATTCAAAATGTATTTTCTGCTATCCGCTTGTTAAGTCGTGACGTATGAAATACTGTTTCCGGGTACAAGCCGCTACTCATTTGAATTAAGAAAATACTTGTTTATTTTTAGTCATATCACACATTAAAGTGAATTTTATATAAAATCATGGTGTACACAACAGTCTCTGGACTTGTTGCATCACAGACATTATTATTCTAACATGGCATGGATATATATATATATATATATATATATATATATATATATATATATATATATATATATATATATATATATATATATATATATATATATATATATACAGTATATTGCGATCGTGATTTCGAAAGTATTACATCGCTTTGTAAGTGTTTATTATTACCATTTGTTGACTCTCCCCATTCAGTTTGATAGAGTGTTTGGACCCGGAAGCTGCTCTGCTTGACGTTACACTTTACAAGCGGATATAACTATTTATGCTATGGTTATAATAGTGTAATTTGAATGAAGATATGCAACATATTTTATTCATACAAAAGTCAGTCCCAGTAGCCCGGGTGGCATCTGAATGTTCGTTTACTGGATATTTCTTTTTCTTTATTTTTACTTTTAACCAATTAAAGATTGAATTTCATTCAGTCGCATGTATGTTTCTGATTAAAGTAAAAACTCATGTTGCTGTTCAATTAATGGCCACCGGTGTCACTAATAACAAGGGTTTTTCAATTCTGCTTTAAATAAATTAATTCTCATCTCTGTTAAAGGGCCACGAAACCCCCTGTCTCAGCAGGGTGTTTTTACACCTCTGTTTTGAAAAAAGTCAGGAAAGTTGGGCGTGTCCAGCTCTGGGAGTGTGGGAGTGTCGGGGGAGGGAAAGAGGATAAGATTTTGCATAGAAGGGACGCGCTAAGTTTGACAGGAAAAACAAACACACAGAGGCTGATTTGTTACGGCGAATAAGAGAAAAAATCCTCCGCATTTCTCTGTAACTTATGTACTCGGTAGGTAGCGTCAGAAAGCCGTGTGTGTATAGACTATCCTGTCACAAAATGCGGCGAAAATCCTGCACGACGGAAATAGTTTGTGTTTACATGTTTACACTCGGAGAGCAGCATTTAAACAAAGGGCACTGCACTGCAAACACTTACCAAATCTGTAGACAGACAATCAAACTGGAGCTGTGTCTTTTTATTAAAAGTAGACGAGCGGCAAATCCGGATTTCACCATTTCCAGATGAGAAAAAGCTCTCGGGTAAAAATGTTCCTTACAAACGCGTTTCTGTCGCGTGTCGCGTGCACTGTAATCCACACGTGAGTCCAGCTGCTCTCCCATAAAGGGAAAATGAAAACAAAACCTTCGTTGCAACACACTAATAACACCTACGACTCTTGTCTTGAAAGTCTTGTACTTTCACTTGTTTTGGCAACACAACGTGGCGTCTCTCTGCCGTCTGAACAGTGTAACCTGGTAAACAGTCTCCGGAGCTATCATGCATATTAATGAAGTTTCGCGTCATACACAATAGAGCGCGCTGATTGGTTTGAAGCACGTCTTCTCATGAATTAATACTGCGCACTCAGATACGTCAGAACGTCCTAGAAAAGACAGACAGCCACTCTACTGCTGGATTTACACCTAAGTATCTCATGGCCGTGACGTAGCTTCAAAAATTCGTTTCAAACCGGAAGAACGAATTTGCTCAAAATAACGCAAAAACAACCAATTTTCACTTTTTAGTGCACTATATGTGTCCTAATAGTGTTTATAGCAGCGTGGGACACATATATGACTGTCAACAGCTCAAAAAATGTGTTTTGGTGTTTCGTGACCCTTTAAAGCTTATGTTTCTGGCCTGTTTACACACCACTTAGGCTTCCTCTGTTCAATAATTCATTCTTTTTTGTATGTTTCAGACATGCGATCATGATGACGAAGATGTTGAGATCGCCGTGGACAATGCTGCTTTTATGGATGAGTTTTTTTCCCAGGTCTGTACCATCTCATGAGCTTTAAATGTGTGTCACTGGTGTTGTGCATTTTTAAGTGGTCTTGTTTTTATTTTTTTCAGATTGAAGACATCAGAAACAGCATTGATAAAATCGATGAGAATGTGGCCGAAGTGAAGAAACTTTACTCCGTTATTCTTTCTGCGCCAACGTCAGACCAGAGTAAGACACACACACACACACACACACACACACACACACACACACACACACACACACACACACACACACACACACACAGTCAATGTGGGCATTTTGACCATTTTTACACTTTACGACCTATACGTTACCAATAATTAATAAACAAGATAGACAAGAATTTACAGACGCTTGTTTTCACCACAGGAAACAGAAATGGTATTTCTGAGTTTTATCTCAGATTAATTCAGATTACTGAGACTGTGTTTTTCTTAGAAGTGTGAATTAACACCCTGTATTTATGGCTAGTTTAGCTTTATCTTGCTGTTTTGAAAAAAAAAAAAAAAGCCAGAAATGCAAGATGTTAATCAGAATTGCAAATGCATTATCTTTTATTTTCTGACCTGTGGTGGAAAAAGACTTGCATAAGTTGAATAATCAGTAAGACTATTAATGAATTATATTTTTACAACTATTTCAAGTTGTACAAGTTAACAATATTATGAATTAAATGAGCAATATCACACCCGTAGCAGTTCAATATGGCTGTATATCGGCACTGTGAGTGACAATATACAGACAATAAAACATGTGATATTGCGTTTATACAACAGTTCGACAACATAATCGTGTATATAATAAAGAAAACCAAACACAGAGAGTCTAAAAATCCATTTGTATGAGGAACTACTTTCTTCTGCCATTCATTCTTCTGCAGCTGACGTCAGAACAACAGAAGCCGTTACTAATTCACCAACATCACTTTAGAGCAACCATTTGAATGATTCTCTAGCGTAATGTCTAGAGTGATGACAAAACAGGTGATCTTGCTCACATTTTAAGATTATAAGGCTGAACGGCATGAAATGCCATCAGTCTAGAGACATTTCCCAGCATTTCTCTGTTTCAATTGGGAGATCACAATAATTATCCCCAAAAAAAGCCAAAGCAGCGCAAACACTACAAGATTACTGTTGTGTTTGCGGTAAGAAAAAACGTTAAACACATGCAGGCATTTCTTCTTTCTTTCTTTTTACTGAATTAGTCTGCAGTAGCGAAAACAGGAGACTCATTAGAAACAAACAGATGGCCAACCAAAAAGTAACTCAGGATTACACAAAGAGTGGCCAACACAAAATATACACATTCCTGATATGCGAGTCCCATCTCACACTCAATACACTACAATTACTATGGTATAAATACAGCACTGCAACATAAAAAAGAGGGAGATCGGCTTAGAATGTCACTCACCAATTTTATAATGATTTGATCAGCTGTAGTTAGAAAATACTTCAATCTTTTCTCCTCTAAGGGCTTATTATGCGGTCTCTGTCGCCATCTTGTGGATGTACAACATCAACTGTCTTTGCTCTGCTCAATGACAGGCTAATGGATGCCGATGCACTGTATCTCTGAAATTATAAATTTTTAAAATAGGCTCTATCCTTATAAATATACTACATTTACAATCTAAACAACTACATTCTTGACTAAAAAAAGTCTCTAAATACATTCCAAACTGTAGTGAGTTTATTGATCTGCTGTCATTCTATGTGGGCGGAGTAATACAGAAGGGTGAAGAGACTGTACGAGTTCTGATATTGCAGAATATCGCACGTCTATCAGCCAATCAGATTCGAGAACCAGACAGAACTGTTGTATAAAATGAAATAATGAACAAAGCTAAATGAATAAATGAGTATTAAGGATACATGCATTATAAATACATTAGAACTTTTTACGAAGAATCTTTTTAAAAGAAATGTCATGGTTGACAAAAAAAGCAGCACAATAGTTTTAAGTATTGATTATAACAAAAATGTCTCTAGGGCACTAAAATCAACATTTCAGAATGATTTTTAAAAGGTGATGTATTTCCAAGAAATACATAACATTTTGAAATGTCAGTACAATATTATTTAAAACATGTCAAATATTACTGTATTTTTGAATAAAAAAATTAATTGCTAACCATAAGAGACAATATCTCTTGCTGAAGACAAATGTTTTTGATAGTATTGAAGCATAACTTAATCAATAGCGCAACCTCTAAGCAATAAAATATTCCTCTGGGAGTGTTTTTAGCAATGACAAAACCATGATCAGTCTCCATTTTTCACCTTTCACCATTCTAATACCTACATTCTAACTTCTGCTTTTTTCTCCCTGAACAGAAACGCAGGATGATTTGGAGGGGTTAACTAATGATATTAAGAAAATGGCCAACAATGCTCGGAACAAACTGAAAAGTAAGTGCCTTTACACGTATTCTGGCCTACTTTGTGGTTTTCTCATTAGGTCAGAGAACTAGGGCACGCAGTCCTAGGCTTGGCTTTTTAAACACTTCTGACCCAGAAATATCTGAGTCATTTATCCACCTTTACAAAAGCAGTGTTTACCCTGCGTCAGCGTTATTGTAGTATAGAGAAACTGTTATTGTTTTGTTGAATATTTTGTATTGGTTGTTATTTCTGTATTTTTATTATATTTTTGAAGTTTTATTATTAATTTTAAATGTCATTTTATTAAGATTTCTATGTTTAAATAGTTTTTATTATTTCTTTTTAGAATTTTAATGTAAAGTTGCGTCCGAAACCGCCTACTACTCAGTAGGTACTGCATTTGAATTTAAACGTACTACTCGGTCATTAGAAAAGTATGTTCTATACAGTATGAATGTGAGCAGTATGAATGGGACTTGTACTACATCTGCCATTTTGTCATGGTGACGTGAACTGCCCACATCAGTTGCATCACTTCACTCCCATTAATGAATTCTCTCGCGGTGCATCATGGGATAGCGTAGTGTCCATTGGATGCACACTTAAGAATCTCGCCGGAAATAGTAGGTCATCCAGGTACTTCACACATACTGTTGTTCGAATTTTATGAATTCTGACATGTTACTCTGCTCACATACTGTTTTTAGCGTACTATATACTGTAGGGAGTATTTGATTTTGGACGCAGCTTTAGTTTTAGTTCTTTTAGCACATCAAGTTTCAAACCTTTGACTTTGACGGTGGCATAAAGGAAGCTGTCCCAAAACATTTAGTAAAGTTTTAAAAGCTTGAAGTTTAAAGGTGCACTGTTTAATTTATATTAATTTGTTGGGATGTGTTAACTTATTGCTAGTATTTTATTAACATACTGCTAGTGGGTTTTTTATGTTGTAGATCATTGTTAACTTAACCATATTACCACATAACATGTTTCTAACATGTCGATAGCATGTTTTAGAGCATTGGTAGCATGTTTCAGAACATTACTATGATGTTTTAGAATGCTAAAATGTTTCCAGCAGAAGGTTGTTAGCATGTTTTACCACATTGTTGTCTTGTTTTAGCACATTAGTAGCATGCTTAACATGTTGCTAAAATCTTTTAACAATATCCAAAGGCCCAAGTTACTTTTTATGTTTTGCTAATGTCTGATATTGTCAGACTGAAGGCCAAGTTTTTCTCTGTGTGAATGAATTCTCCAGGCAGTTTCCATTTGGTGTTGATGCATTTGTAAAAATGATAACACTATCTGGTTCAATGTGAATTGAATCATGTATGAAAAAAGGTATTTTTCTGCTGTCCAGACTTTCCTATGCTGGAATGTCAGCTGCAGAAATCAGTGTTGATATTTTTTCATCATTAATTTTTTACTATGCGTCTTTAGTAAATACTTTTTATGACCTCATGTGGTGAAAATCATGCTCTTGATGTAGTATACATGTCTGTTTGGTGTTTTTGCCAAGCGCAAATTCATCCAGCAGCACCATTTCATAGTATTTTCTTGTTAAAACTGCCAAAGACTAGATTTGTGTACTTGTGTGCAACTCTAATCTGCTTTTGAGTATAAATAATGCAAGTAGTGTGTTCATATCAAAAAAAGAAAAAGTGAACAAGTGAAGCAGCTTTTATTACATAGTGGAAGGGGTAAGATTTTAGACGATAAATGACAAATTAACTTTATAAACTTATGGTTCAAATACTTGACGGTTTAGTACATAAAGTATAAGTGTATAGTGTATAATCAGGGGCAGCCGTAGCCTAAATGGTTAGATAATTGGAGGTTCACGGGTTCAAGTCCAGGCACTAGCAGGGTTTGAATGTGGGCCAAGTGAATAACAAGCACTCTCTTCCACACTCAATACCCTGGCTGAGATGAGTCCATTAAGCAAGGCACCAGCGTTGTCAGGTTTTGGCAACAAGTACTAGTATCAAAACAAAGCCTAAAAATAACCCAATAATGTCAAATATGCTTTAGACCATTCACAAAATACATATTTTACAACACTTTGTGCATCATAGACCATTTTGAGGGATGTAAACAAAAACATGGATCCCAACGTATTTCCTGTTTTAGATTTTAAATGTCTATAGCTTCCGAGAATCCAAAAAGAGCCACATATTGGTAAATAATGTTATGATAGCTGTTTTAACATTAAAGGGCCACGAAACCCCCTGTCTCAGCAGGGTGTTTTCACGCCTCTGTTTTGAAAAAAGTCAGGAAAGTTGGGCGTGTCCAGCTCTGGGAGTGTGGGAGTGTCGTGGGAGGGAAAGAGGGTAAGATATGCATAGAAGGGCGTTTCCATTTAGGCGCGCGCTAAATTTCACAGGCAAAACAAACAGAGAGAGGCTGATTTGATACAGCATGTAGAATGAGAGAAAAAAAATCCTCCGCATTTCTCTGTAACTTATGTACTCGGTAGGTAGATAGCGTCAGAAAGCCGTGTCTGTATAGACTATCCTGTCACAAAATGCGGCGAAAATCCTGCACGACGGGAATAGTTTGTGTTTATATGTTTACACTCAGAGAGCAGCATTTACAGCGGATCTTTCAGTCTATAATACTATAATATTGCAGTGATATTAACATACTGTAAACTTAGTAACTAAATTATTTTGACTGAGGTATGTCTTTAAAAACTGAAAGAGCACTGCTGAAGATACGACAAACTTTGTAATCTGGGTTAAACAAAGAGCACTGATCGCACACACTTACCTAATCTGTAGCGACAGGACAAAAAGGAGACGAGCGACAAATCCAGATTTCACCATTTCCAGATGCGAAAAGCTCTCGGGTAAAAATGTTCCTTACAAACGCGTTTCTGTCGCGTGTCGCGTGCACTGTAATCCACACGTGAGTCCAGCAGCTCTCTCATAGAGGGAAAATGAAAACAAAACCTTGTTGCAGCACACTAATAAACGCAAAACCGATGACTCTTGTCTCCAAATTCTTGTTCTTTCACTTGTTTTGGCAACACAACGTGGCGTCTCTCTTCCGTCTGTACGGTGTAAACAGGTAAACAGTCTCCGGAGCTATCATGCATATTAATGAAGTTTCGCGTCATACACAATAGAGCGCGCTGATTGGTTTGAAGCACGTCTTTGTCATGAATTAATGCCGCACACTCACATAGGTCAGAATGTTCTGGAAAAGACAGACAGCCACTCTCCTGGCTGGATTTACACCTAAGTATCTCATGGCCGTGACGTAGCTTCAAAAATTCGTTTCAAACCGGAAGAACGAATTTGCTCAAAATAACGCAAAAACAACCAATTTTCACTTTTTAGTGCAATATATGTGTCCTAATAGTGTTTATAGCAGCGTGGGACACATATATGACTGTCAACAGCTCAAAAAATGTGTTTTGGTTTTTCCTGACCCTTTAAGTTATGATTGAATTGCCTCTTGTTACAGTTATGAATTAGTTTGATAACATGCAGGAAATGTTCACATTGAAATGGTCTATAAATATATAGTGTAGTGTATAATACAGGGTTCATACAGTCCTGGAAAACCTGGAAAAGTCATGGAATTTTGACATGGCATTTCCAGGCCTGGAAAAGTTTTGGAAAAACAGAAAAACCCACAAATGTTTTTAAAAGTCATGGAAATTAACTTAACAAATATCTGTATACTTGAATTATGGCTGCACGATATTGAAAAAATCTGACATTAGGATATTTTGTATTTCTGTGATGTGTTTCGGGTGTTAATACAATTTCACTAGATCATTTAACAGGTTTATTTGGATTGATTGGGGGGATTTTGTAGGTGAGTGAATCTCAAATAATATATACAGTATAACAAATAAATTACAATCAGAGATAAAATATAGTAAAGATAAAAGTAAATGATAGCTTTCAGGTATTCACTATTAAGGTACAGATATTGAATAATCAACACTGCATAGTCTTCATTTTATTATTAGTTCATCTTTATTAAAGTTGCAAAAAACAATTTGTGGTCAGATGTTTTAAACTCTGAAATATTGAAATGTTCACACAGTCACAGGCCTTAAAGGAAAAGTTCACTCAAAGATTAAAATGTACTCACTATTTACTCACACTTCACTTGTTTCAATAGTATAGAAGTTATTAAATTGTCTTCTTTATGTGTTCTATTTTAAAAAAGAATGTTTGAAATAAGTGAAGGGTGTAATGAAAATGGTCAATTTTGGGTGAACTATCTCTTTAAAAATGCATGCAGATGATAAACTTTTAATCCATTATAATTAAACTATAATCCCAATTAAACATTGTATATCCTGCGATGTGACCATTGCAGATGCACACATTGTGATATCGATGCTGAAACGATATATTGTGCAGCCCTAACTTGAGTATAGGTTAGTTGTCTTTACTTCTTTTCTGTCCTTGGCCAAAAACTTGCTCTCACATAGATTTCAATTTTAGATTAAAAAAAAACTAATTTAAACCAAATAGATTGTTGCGTGTTTATGATATGCTGTAATAAATTTGAACGTCATTGTTTTTCTTATTATTTACCATGTATACGTAGACATCAATAGGTCATGAAAATCTACTTGAAAGTGCTGGAAAAGTCATGGAATTTTAGTAGTAAAAATGTGTAGGAACCCTGATAATAGGAATTCTACAAATTCTGTTATCATACAAAAGCAATGTCAAACCTTTAACCTGCATAATAAAAATACTACCTGCAGCAAATGGTTAAATGTAGCCTAATTAAAAAAGTAAAAAAAAACACAATACCACCCCTATTTCCCTCCATCACAAATTATCTAACCAATCCAATTAACTTGAGGGGCAGATTTTGCATATCATTATTTCAACATGCGTTTTTACAGCTTTTTCTGCATTGCCACCAGTCACAGATTTATCTGTTGATTTCTTTAACACAGTGGCCAATCAAAGGTGTTTAATTTAAGCAGAATCAATTCGCTGGGGTTTGTGTTCACTCACAAATCTTCTCTTTATAAAAAAAAACCCAATGTAGATATGAATAAGAGATTCGTTGTGCATTGTTAAACACTATATATTTAAATTGGCACTTGCCATTGTGTAGAGTTTACTTCTGCTAATTCAGTGAAAGTGGAACAGGTAGAGCTGGTGTGATTGGGTAGAGATGAGGGCTAATTTGCATATACATGTCATAGTCTAATCGTTAAATAGTTGGAGGTTCGCAGGTTCAAATCTAGGCACTAGCATCGTTTGAATGTGGTCCGAGTAAATAAAAAGCACTCTCTTTCACACTTAATACCCTGGCTGAGATGAGACCCTCGAGCAAGGCACCAGAGTTGCCAGGTTTTAGCAACAAACCTAGCTCAATGGCCCAAAAACAAGCCCAATAATATCAAAAATAGCCCAAAATAGCTCAATAATGTCAAAACTCAAAATATCTACATTTAAATGCTTAAAATATATAAATTGCTACTTGTCATTGTGTTGGGTTTACTTCTGCTAACCCAGTGAAAGTGGAACAGGTAGAGCTGGTGTGATTGGGAGATGAGGGCTAATTTGCATATACATGTCAGGTTTTAGCAACAAACCTAGCTCAATGGCCCAAAAACAAGCCCAATAATATCAAAAATAGCCCAAAATTAGCCCAATAATATCAAAACTTAAAATATGTCTTAGCCTATTCACAAAATACATATTTTACATCTACATTTACATGCTTAATATACAGTTGAAGTCAGAATTATTAGCCCCCCTTTGAATTTTTTTCTCTTTTTTAAATATTTCCCAAATTATGTTTAACAGAGCAAAGAAATTTTCACAGTATGTCTGATAAGATTTTTTCTTCTGGAGAAAGTCTTATTTGTTTTATTTCGACTAGAATAAAGGAAGTTTTTAATTTTTTAAACACCTTTTTAAGGTCAAAATTATTAGCCTTTAAATGTCACTTTAAGCTGTGTAGAAGTGTCTTGAAAAATATCTTTACTAGATATTATAGTAAAGTTATTATAAATGAGTTATTAAAACTATTATGTTTGGAAATGTGTTTAAAAAAATCTTCTCTCTGTTAAACAGAAAACGGGGGACAAAATAACCGGGGGGCTTATAATTCTGACTTCAACTGTATATAAATTGCCATTGTGTAGAGTTTACTTCTGCTAAGTCAGTGAAAGTGGAACAGGTAAAGCTGGTGTGATTGGGTAGAGGTGAGGGCTAATTTGCATATACATGGTTCCACATATACTTAATGAGGTAAGGTATAGTGTTATATCCAAACCATTTTATTTATTTATTTATTTATTTTTATATATTTTTTTAAACTTTCTTTATTGTTTTTTAGACATTCAAACACAATGACATACAAATTTGGTCCAACCAGCATTCACACAACAATTGACAATAAAACATGCAATATACAAACAATACATACAGAAGTATAGTGATAATAGATTAAAACAATAATAAAAAATAAATAATAATAAAATAAAATAAATACAAAAAATAATAGTAAATAAATAAAAATAAAAAACAAAATACTGACCTTCTATTTTAATCTAAATTAGTTTAGTCATCTTCAATTGAATTATTTCTTGCAGAACTTTATGTTTTTAAAAAAAAATCCATGAAAGGTTGCCAGATTTTATTAAATTTGTCTTTTTTTTTAGAGAGAGAATCTGATTTTCTCTAGTTCCAAATGTTTTATTACATCCCTCATTAGATGTATATTTGTAGGAGCAGCTTTCTGTTTCCAGTTTAGTAATATTAACCTTCCATATCCAAACTATTTTAAAACAAAGAAATTGTTCGCAGAAAAAAAAAGCCTAAAAATATGTAATTATTTTTATTTTTTTGTATTTGTTTCTGGTTAGTTAGTCAACATGTATTTTATTCAATACAATGATAATTTTTAATGCTTCTAATATGAACTATAATTGCTCTACCCTCTGTGTATATGTCCTTACAGCCATTGAAAGGAATCTTGAGACGGAAGAAGTGGAAAGAGTATCGGCCGACATGAGAATACGTAAATCGCAGGTGAGTCAACATCCCGCTCAAATATCACACACAAAAGCACATTCTCCATTAACTCTGCCCTCATGTTGCTCCACCAGCATGCTGTTCTTTCCAGAAAGTTTGTTGATGTCATGACCAAATACAATGAAGCTCAGGTGGACTTCAGAGAGAAGAGCAAAGGTCGCATTCAGAGACAACTAGAGATCAGTAAGTGTTTCCCGCTCACTTGTGCCTGACTAAACACCAGCATACAAGACTATGCTTCAGTACAACACGTGGTTGAACCCTGTCAAACTGACACTGTGTTATTCCCCTTTTTTGCCTTTCACTTGCTTTTGTTCTGCTTCTCGCTCTAGCCGGTAAAGCCACAACTGATGAGGAGCTGGAGGAGATGCTGGAGGGAGGAAACGCAGCTGTTTTTACAGCAGGGGTAATGAATACATCGAGACCGACCATTCATAACTTCTCTGGTCTTCATAACAAACTCTCATTGTATATATAATATAATAAGGGGGTGTTTGTGACACCCTTTTTAACTAAAACCAAATACATTTTATCTGTTTTGGCTTTTAAATGGTACATTTCACCCCAAAATGTAATTTTATTTACTCATCATCCACTTGTTTCAAACCTGAGTTTGTTGAACACAAAACAAGATGACGCTGAAAAAGAAGCCCTTTGACATCCATAGTTGGAAGTCAATGGCTGCAGGTTTAAAGGGATTTAAATGTTATTTAAAGGGACCGTTAACCCAAAAATCTAAATTTCCTCACAATCAAGTTCTAAACTTGAATTTCGACAGATAAAGAAATTCATAAAAGTTTAAAACCACTTGAGTGTGAGGAAAATTTTCATTTTTGGATGAACTGTCCCTTTAAATTACACGTTCATTACTCTCTCATAATACTTTATTTCAATTCATCAGAATATGTATATAGGCTAATCTAATGAGCTACTACAAACCATAAATTTAAAAAAAGAAAAAAATTAGGCTAATATTTTAACAGAGTTTAGTCAAATTTTGCACCCCAAACATCCATGACAGATTTGAATGGGCTATATGCACAGCTAGTGTTTTTCAGCCAATTATGAACTTCCTCTGAAAGCTTTTTGTGTTTATTTTCAATTTCATAAGGTTCCTTTTACAGCATCGATGTTGTAATGTAATTCAAATATTATCAGTTAAATAGACTTCAGCATCCATTTGGTCGTTAAAGCGTAAAAAGAGATGAAAGGCACCGTCATTAGCCGCAGGTCAGCGAAGAATTTCCATTGAATTGAACTTAAACTCTGAAAACTGGACTTACACTGTTTCAATTCACTATAATCTTCTATGTGAAGCTGCTTTGACACAATCTACATTGTATAAGCGCTATACAAATAAAGATGAATTGAATTGAATTGCTTTTTGTTTGGTCTGATACCCACTTTATATCATATATCAGCCAGGCAGTGAGAATTGCTGTTTTTAAAGAAATCAGATCTTAAACGTGGCAATTTTATATGACAATTAACTGGAAGCCCTGGGGCTGGCTGACTGAAATTTTAAAGTCCGTGTGCATTTACCCCATTGAACAATGTTGGCAAGTAATCATGGAACCACCCTACGTGAATTAAATAAATCTTTTTAAAAGCACAGCCATTCAAAACCCAAAGGTCATCCATGCTTATAGTAAAGCAATCATCAACAGAATAGTTTGAATAGTCAGGTGGAGATTAATGTACACACAGATATTGGAAGCCAGTCATGCAGTGAATGTAAATAGTTGAGAGAAAAATGGATAATGATATTTGCTGAAATGTGCAACACTAAACATAAAAGGAGCCATTTTATCCAGTAAATCACAAACTACAGGAAAATTCAAATGGATTAGTTAAAAATTATCGATGGCTCAAAATAAGACTTTGTTCATGTCCGACACTTTTTATTTTATTAAGAAATGTTGACTCTGGTTGACCTGTGAATCATCACAACATGCCATATACTGCCATAAATTAAACATTTGGGTGATTCGTTGTTTCCTGCGATTGTGGTTACTATGTAAATACACTCTTATCTCAGTCTAAATGCAGCTTCAGCAGAACTAACTGACCCACAAACTTCTTAATGCACACACTATATTAATGTTCATATGAAATAACAATTCACTACTAACAGTTACTTCATTTTCATTGTTGTAATTACTTTTTAGTCACTTAACAGGCAGGTGTGGGCAAACTCAGGCTGTTTCTCAATTCCAAGAATGCAGAGAACGGACTTGTGAAGACCGGTCTTGCCAGGTGTCCTCGGAAGAACGAACTCGGGAGACCACGAGAACAGAGAACGCGTCCTGTGAGAAAAGAGATGCTGCGTTCTTCCTGATGGTCACGTGACCTTCACGCGTTTTAAATGGAAAATTATTTAAACATTACAGCATTCATACAACGATTTATTGTTCAACGTTCCCCCTTTTCAAAATATATACTATGCATAAAAACATTATAAACAGGGCTTGACATTAACTTTTTTGATCACCAGCCACTGTGGCTAGTAGATTTCCAACATTACTAGCCACTCGCCATTTTCACTAGCGACACTTTTCTTGTTGGAAAATATATTTTATATGCATAAATTTGACTTTGACATGCTATAATGACTTTATTTAGATGTTGTGTTATGTCCACATGCATTCTCATTCATTTAACTTCTTGTGTATATTGTGTATTAGATTGCTCAGTGTGCATGAGCAAATGGGTTGTGTCGCAATACAACGAGTTTTTATTTCACATGACTTATCAGGGCTCAAAATGAAGCATTTACCAAATTTATCTCTGACCTCACCAAATTTGTATTTGTTAGCCACAATTTTTTAATGTGTCAAAACAAGGAAAATATAGCTGTATGGGTGCACTTTTTAATTCAACAAAACTTTTCTTAAAAAAAACATTATATTTAAAATAAGAATTATTGTCATGTATCTAAAATATGCACAGTAATCTGTCCTGGATAAAAGTCCCAGATCACCAGTTAACTACACATAAATGGGGAGTAATCTCCCATTAAAGCAACATTATTGTAAAAAAATATAATTAAACCATATTAACAAAAATAACTGTAAGCTAAAGAATGCAGGTGTAACATACTGTGTTTGATAATGAAAGTATAATCACGCACACGCGGTTAATATAGGCCTGTTAATAATCTGTTCAAAAAAATAATTAAAATGAAAGCAATGACCACTGCTGCTTACAAAAGAATATGTGTATTTTTTTTAATCTTGAGCTCTTAAAAGCAGCAGGACTGTGGGTGCACGATCATCGCTCTTTGTGCAGTCTATTTCAAAGGGAACCGATCTCACCATTTGCGCTTCCTTTAGGCACGGTTGCTTCGCGCAAGTTTTTAACAGTCGCGCACATCACATCACCTGTGTGTGCGAGTGATCCTCCTCTTGTTCAGTATTTACCTGCTTTCTTTTGTTCGCGCGAACACAGTTATTTTTGTCAGTCATGCTGCTTCTCGATTCTAAGATCACATTTGCACGAATATTGGGCCATGCTTTTTGTCGAACCTTGCTTTTAAGAAAACTACAATTTAAAAATGATTTCCAATCAGCCAAAGTGGCTAGTGGAGGTGTCTGTCTAACCCGCCAGAGCTGAAATCTACCTGCATTTGGTGGATTGGCGGGTATTAATGTAAAGCTGTGATTATAAATATACGTTGCACAATATAAATAAAACAGATTTTAATACGAATTTCAGCAAATAAACACCCTTAATGTTTTTATTCCTTTATTAAGCCGTCCATGGTAATGTGTATATTCACCGTTTCATTTAGGGAAACTCCTGAGTTAAATAAGTGATATCTCTGAACTTTAATAATAAATCAAAATAAAATGCTGCGCTTTCCACCTCCAGTCGCAATGACTTCTGGGACTTCTAGAGCGAGATCGGTGCTCAAGTCTGCATTGGTGCGTCCTCGATATCAAAAACACATCCGGGAAGTTTCACGCGTCCTCTGTTCTTGCGGTCTTGAGTATTGGAACTGAACTTTGGCAGTTGATGAAGTTACGCAAGACCGCTGAAGAACTCGTATTGAGAAACAGCCTCAGTCTTGGAGGGCCAGTGTCCTGCACAGTTTAGCTTTAACACTAATCAAACACACCTGAACATGCTAATCAGTGTCTTTAAGATCACTAGAAATCTATAAGCAGGTGTCTTTGAGTTGGAGCTAAGCTATACAAGACACTGGCCCTCCAGGACCGAGTTTGCCCACCCCTGCTCTAAGGCAAACACTAGTTAACTGTGGTTGGAAACAGGGTGTGAATTACAGGGGAGTTTGGGAGGAACAGACCCTTTTTACATTTCCGGGTTTCTCAGTAGCGGAAGGCGTCATAGTTGGGTAAAATTAGAACACAGTGAATCGAAAAGTACAACAAATATTTTTTTTGCAATCCTATTTCCTGAAATAATAAAAGAAAAACTCCTTGATTGTGTTATCAAGAGAGAATAACCTCAAATTTACTCTCAGCCCCATAGATGCTGCATTACAAACACCTCGCATAAGTGGTAATTCTTTTTGTAATTTGACGCAAAGATGATATAATATATTCATAAATGCATATAAATGTTCCCATGCTTTTTAGAAAAGCAAAATATTAAAAACTTTCGAGGATTTAAGATTATGATGATCTTTAAACGCGTCATAACAGTCTTATGAAAAGGGTCCATTGACTCCCCATTTAACACTTGATGCCTCCTGAAACAGGTTAAAACAAGACGTATGCGGTGTCAGCACTTTAATAGTGAGAAATAGTTTTCTCTGATCTGTATCTTAAATAATAATATAATCATTAAAATAATTGATCATATAAATATACATTTGACCACCCCTATAATGGTTCATACCATTGTGAATGCATCCGTAATGTAATTTAAATAAACACATAAATTTGATCAACTGAAGTATATATATTACACAAACTAACAATACTGTTCTTACTTCTTAATTCGAAAATTATATTATTCCTTCACCAAAATACTATTATACTATATTATATTACATTACATTACATTATTATATATTATAAAAATTGTACTAAAGTTGGGGCAGAATCTTTTCAAAGTTTTCATTTGTATGTAAAAATAAAACAAATGTCCCCTTTGAATCCCTTTGAAAATGTACCTTCCATGACCTTTATTTTAGTTACATATTTACAAAACAGTTTCAGATTTAAAAATAATAACTATATATATATATATATATATATATATATATATATATATATATATATATATATATATATATATATATATATATATATATATATATATATATATATTACATTTTACAATATTGTTATTTTCCCCCATTGACAAAATACAGTACTTTTGTTAGGAAAATAATAACATTTTACAATATGGGACACATAGTTAATGATACTTAATGTATATTGATAATAATTTACTAACATGATTATGTTTATACAGCATTTCTTAATTTCAGTTCATCATTTATTTACTAATGAATTAGTTAATGCACTCTCAGGCAACATGAACTAATTTTCATTAACTAACCTTGAGAAGGATGAAAAATTGCTATAATAAATTAATAAATGTATTGTCCATTGTTTGATCATGTTAATAAATTAATGAACTGTGTGTTCTGTTTTCTAAAGTGTCACTGAAAATATCAGAAATTGATACGTTCTTTCAGTATCACCTTCGCTTAATATGACTTTGTATCAATGTAAATGTTGGCAGTCTGCTACAACAAGAACAAGCTCTGAGGGAGTAGGGTAGTAACATGGTCTAAACATAGACTTTACTTGATTTAAACATATCCCCCCCTTTTTTTTTTTTTTTTAAGGGAACGGGTTGATGTGAGGGAGAATAGGGTGTAAAATGTTTGCTGTGTCTACATGATTATTATTCTATAACTGTGTAATCTTTTGTGACATGCAAACTGAAAAAAAGTAATAAATATATTATATAATAAATATATATATATATATATATATATATATATATATAATATATATAATATATATATATATAAGTCTTTGTATGAAGTAACCCTACTGCCAAGAAAGTTTGAGCTTACAGGCATGTTGCAATGACAACATGAGTTTTGAGCTATCCTGGATCATGTCCAACTATCAACAATTAAACCCAGCTAACTAATCCACATACACTGTAGAAAATGCTGGGTTTCAGACAATTTATGTGTAATATGGTAACATGAAGGAGTTAAGTTAACTCATTAGTTTTTACAAATGTAAGTGGATTGAACATAAAAAAATTAAGTTGTCCCAAAAAAAAAAACTCAATAATTGTATTGTTTTAGCTCATATTAAATATAGTAAAGTAGTCGTAAAAGTAGTTTGAACAAACAGCAAACATTATCTTTTGAGTGTATGAAGAATGCCCCCTGATCGGTCTGCTGTTTGTGTTATAGATTGTGGATTCAGGGATCTCCAAACAAGCGCTGAGCGAGATTGAAGCACGTCACAAAGACATTGTGCGTCTGGAGAGCAGCATAAAGGAGCTGCACGACATGTTTGTGGACATCGCCATGCTAGTGGAGAGCCAGGTAAACTCCATCTTTCATCACAAGCACCATTTTCTCCATCCTTTCATATTTCATACTGCTGGTGTTTTTCGACTTCCCTTTCATCGTCACGCATTTCTGTCTCTTCCTTTTCCTCTCTGTCTCTAGCACCTTTTTCTCCTTTCTTCCCTGTTCAAACTTGCTCTGTTGCTTGCTAAGTCATAAGCAACTGGTTGGAGTGACTTCCCATCAGTCCCTTCTTTCACACGTGAGTGCTCTCTGTGTTTACAATGACTTTTTCTTCCCTTCACTTTTCCTCTCATTCATTTACATAATTCGATGACAAACAAAATTCACCCATTACATCATAATGCATCATTTGTTTAAAATAACTAAAGTCTGTGGCTCTTCCGAAACCCTGTGAGCTGCCCGTCTGGTTGACATTTGAAGCATCATTGGTAAAATAAAAGCTGCTCCAAAAAAGTTTAAATTATATTGCTATGATTTGGTCAAAACTAATGCAACATTGCATTTGTTATTTAAGGATAAGGCAGTGTTAATTATGGTGGCTTGAGAAAGCCAACATACTGTTATACTACATTCGTCTTCTTCTTCTTCTTCTTCTTCTGCTTCTTCTTAGACTATTTTAAGAACGCATCTCCTCCTAGACCGTTCATACTACAACCACCAAACTGACTCCAAACCTCCAAACTATACTGAATTAAGTTGCTATATCTTCTCCAACTGATCCGACTTGCGGTTTTCCCAAAAGTGACCCGGAAATTTCAGAAAAGTCCCATTGACTTAACACTGGACCAAATTTTGTGACCTCATAACTTTGTGCCAGACTGTCATACAGACTTAAGTTTGGGCTCATTTAACTCAGACTACCAATCTGACAATCACTGATGACCTTTCAACTTACTAGCCACACCCTAGCAACCACTTACAGCACCCTAGCAACTGTCCCATAGACTTCCATTGTAAAAAAACGCCATTGACTCTATATTGGACATACTAACAACATATCTATCCATACTAACAATATACTAATCCATACTAGAAACATACTAACAACATACCAATCAATACTAAAAACACAAACACACTAATCATATTAGCAACATGCTAATTCCTACTAAATTCATGCTAATATCATAGTAGTTTATACTGGAAACATGCTATCAACATGCTAGTTCATACTAGAACCATGCTAAATAATTTTAACAACTGCCTAGAAACTACTCAGAACACCTTAGCAACCGCCTAGAACACCCTAGCCACCACCTAACAACGCCTTAGCAAACACTCAGAACAACCTAGCAACCACCTAGCAATGCCTTATAAACCGCCTAGCAACCACCCAGAACACCCTAGCAACCACCTAGCAACATCTTAGTAATGACCTAGAACGCCTTAGCAACCACCTACCAATTCCTTAGTAACCACTCAGAACATCCTAGCCACCCCCTTAGCAACACTCTAGCAACCACCTAGCAACCACACAGAACACCTTAGCAACTGCCTAGCAACACCATAGCAACCACTCAGAACACTCTAGTGACCGCCTTGCAACACCTTAGCAACCATCTAGCAACACCCTAGCAAACACCTAGCAACACTTTAGCAACAACCTAGAACACCCTAGCAACCCCCTAGCAATGCCTTGGCAACCACTCAGAACACCCTAGCAACACCTTAGCAACTATTCAGAACACCCTATCAACCGCCACGCAAGAAACATGTTGATCCATACTAGAAACATGCTGACCTATATGCAGTTATCTGTCTATGCCAACTGTTTCAAACTTCTTAAAAACTACTACAATTCTTTACACTGTAAAACTACTTCAAACTTTCAGACTAGACTTTCTCAAGCCACCATAAAGTTTGTCTACAAGCTTTACTTTTCTAGTTAGTATTTATACTGTATTTAATGGAGTATTTCACCAATTCTATTATCATTTACTAACCATTGACTTGTTCAAACCAGTTAAACTTTTTTCTTCTGTTGAACAAAAAATAAGATATTGTGAGGAATGTTGGAAACCTCCAAAAAGCAAATATGGAAGTCAATGGCTACAGGTTTGCAAAATTCTGCAGTATATCTTCTTGGAACAAGGTTTGGAACAAGTCATGTGTGAGTAAATGATGGCAAAATTTTCATTATTGGGTGAATTAGCCCTTTAAGTTTATTTTCATATTTAAATATAAGCTGTTTTAAAATTTTCCAAAGAAGGAAATAAATGTACAGTTAAAGTCAGAATTATTAGCCCCCCTGAATTATTAACCCCCCCTGTTTATTTTTCCCCCAATTTCTGTTTAACGGAGAGATTTCTTTAACACATTTCTAAGCATAATAGTTTTAATAACTCATTTCTAATAACTGATTTATTTTATCTTTGCCATGATGACAGTAAATAATATTTGACTTGATATTTTTCAAGACACTTCTATACAGCTTAAAGTGACAATAAAGGCTTAACTAGGTTAGTTAGGTTAACTCAGGTTAGGGTAATTAGGCAAGTTATTGTATAACCATGGTTTGTTCTGTAGACTATCAAAAGAAATTAGCTTAAAGGGGCTAATAATTTTGTCCTTAAAATGGTGTTTAAAAAATTAAAAACTGCTTTTATTCTAGCTGAAATAAAAAAATAAGACTTTCTCCAGAAGAAAAAATATTATCAGATATACTGTGAAAATTTCCTTGCTCTGTTAAACATAATTTGGAAAATATTTAAAAATTAATAATAATAATCAAAAGGGGGCTAATAATTCTGACTTAAACTGTATTTATTTATTTATTTAAAAATATAATAAATCTTTTATTAGTCCATTTGATGCCAAGCAGAATGTTTAGCACTATTACTCCAGTCTTCAGTGTCACACAATTCTTAAGAAGTCATTATATAAATTAGACAAACAGTTGCTGCTTAACATTTTGTGGAAACATCAGTAACACTTTAGTTTTGGTCACAATTCACAGTATTAACAAACCATTAACGAACTCTACTAGCTTAATAAACTACTAATTAGCTGTTTATTAATAATTAGTAGGCCCACACGGAAATTGCGCGCGCAGAATTCCGCAGATTTTCTGCAGATTTTCCGCAGATTTCCGCAGATTTTTAGCCCATCATTAATTCTGTTTATTTACTTAAAGTTAACTATTTACAGTTAATCGAATTGCATTTGCATTTTAAACATTAAATACAAGTTAAAAAGATATTATTTTTTATTTAACATATTAAGGTTTTAGTTATGATACTCCCAAAATTATTCCGCAGAAATCCGCAGATTTTTACCAAAAATCTCCGCAGAAATAGCAAAAAATGTCCGCAGATTCCGTCTGGCCCTGATAATTAGTAAGGAAGAAGTTGGGTTTAGGTTTTGGGTAGGATAAGGGATACAGCATAAGATCATGCTTTATAACTACTAATGAACATAAATAACGGCTACCTTATTTACTTGTTAGTACATGATTGTTTGTTAATGTATTAATTACCACATTAGTTTTTGCTTAATTTAACCATCATGAACTCATGAGCTGTTGATATATAATTATGTCATGACTTTACTTGCAGGGGCACATCACCATTAACTCATGCTTAACTACTCATCAACTCCTGTGTTTAAACTGTTTGTGTTGAACACTTTACGATTGTTATTCAGTGTAAACACACTAGTTGGACGTGCATAAGGAGTTGATGAGTAGTTAAGCATGAGTTAATGATGATGTGCCCCTGCAAGTAAAGTCATGACATAATTATATGTTAACAACTCATGAGTTCATGATGGTTAAATTAAGCATAAACTTAAGTGGTAATTAATGCATTAATTTACAAACAATCATGTACTAACAAGTAATTAAGGTAGCCGTTGTTCACACATGAGCTCATGTAACTCATGTTGTAGTTAAAGTTAATTCATGATTAGTGCATACATTAACTCATCATTAATTCATAATAAAGTAATGTTTAGTTTACATGTTAACACATCATTATTCATGTACTGTTATTGTAAAGTGATTCTTTACTTGATGTTAAAAAGAAGAGCATTAATTCATAATAAAAATATCTTTACTGTCACTTTTGATCAATGTAATGGATCATTCCTGAATATATGTGATAATATCATTTAAAAGACAAGAAAAAATAAATAATTCAAGCATAAGTGACTATTAACTAGTAAGTTGCTGCTCATGAGGTGTGTTTCAAATCAATCACTTATTATTTCCGTGTCAGCTGGGTTTCTCTCTATGTAGACTGTAACCACTGAAGCAGTTCACTAGGTTTTGGAGAAGAGCTAAAATAATATAATAAATCCACATGATCTTTAGAGATCTGATACTTTGTTGACCAAATTATTTTGCTTATTAACTGCTTGCTATGGAGACAAACTGAAAGGTAAGATTGTGGTCTTTCTCTTATAAATTGATTTTGTTTATGACCCTGTTCTGCAATGTCACACTTGTTTTATTCAGTAAATCAGGGAGGGGTTGTTTCTAAAAGTCTGGTACATTATGTTGACTATATAAGTGACTTTGCAACTACATGTCAACTAGAAGTCATTAGACTTATTAATAGGCTTGACTTAAGGCTTGTCTGATAAACGATATTATATCGAATCGCGATAAAATTGATGTCAATAACAATGATAAGCTCTGGACTTTTTTACTCTATATTGATCTAAGAGCCAATCACACAGCAGAAATGTGCAACAATGGCAATCTAGAAGTGTGTTGATATTAGAGATGTACCGAATTTTTGGCCACTGAAAATGTATTGGCTGAAAATGTTATGCCATTTAATGGACCCTCTAATTTTTGTGGCTTCAGTCATTGTTGGGGTACTCTTTTAAATCTGGATGCATTAACAACTTATATTGAAATATTTATCGTTATCGTTCAATATGGAAAATAATAATCGAGATTACATTTTTGCCATATCGCCCAGCCCTAGCTTGACTACTTAATTTGTGCTAAAATTTGAAGTATAGTAACTGCAAGTACTTATTTTACTTATTGCAAATACTTATCAATTTATTTTACCTCATGTTCAAATAATACTCTAATATTTAAAGAAGGGAGTGGGACAACGATTTTTTGATTTTTTTTTTTTTACTGTTTTACATTTTGATCTTTTATTTATGTGTCGTGTGTTGCTGTTAATCTCTTTTTATCATTATAAACTTTTTTTTAATTATAGAAAAGTTACATAAAATATTTTGTGGATTTCAAACAGCTTGTAAATTTGATCTGTTTTTGCCATGACATAGCCAGACAAGTTGATGTTGCAATAAACTGAAAAGTGCCCATGATACGATACTTGTGTCACAATACAGTTGTGTTGCAGGTTTTTTTCTTCACATTCTGCCATTTTTGGCTTTCTGGAGGAAGACATCTTGTATTTACTAACCAGGGACTAACATGGTAAAATAAATTCGGATGTCCCTATCAGGTTTTTTGCCCTTGAGTCTGAATTATTTGATTTTAAATATCTACCGATACCAAAACCCGATCTGATACTTCTATAATACATAAAAAAGAATAAAGAAGAGCAAAGAAACTGATCCAGGATGTTCCTTATTTTTTATTTAATTCACTTTATTTTAACATTCAACAACTCGGTTAACAAACAGAGCACTTCTGTGAGGTAGCTTGAACAATTAAGTAATAAATAACATAATTTCTTCTTTTCGACTTTAGTCAGTACAACAGTAAATATAAAAAAATATATAATATAAAAACAAATAGCAGCTCAACTTAACATACCCAGCAGCCAATACCAAGTTTACATATCTCACAGTTTGCTATGGCAATGTTGTCGTCATCAACTTTGTAATACCTCCAGACTGCAGACATTCTCACGCTTTCTGCTTCAAGTTGCTTCTGTGTTCTGCTTTGCCAGGATTTAACCAATAGTGCCTCTGCAACAAAGTGATGTCATGCCACATGCGTTGCTGTTTCTGTGTGAAGTCAAGAAAGAGGTCTAACCCTGTGCCACCACATAGCTATAGATGTGTTAAAATAAGGAGAATATATGTAGTGATGCCACCGGTCTTTATTTTACTAACTTAACTGCATGCTGAGGTTCCCCTGCTCACCAGAAAACACTCAACATGTAGACTGTAAAGAAAAAGATTTTTTTAATGAAATCAAACAATAAAATAACATATTAGTGATTTATTACTGTGGGCATCCATGTACCGATATAGTGTTGCTGTGGGAAACTGTGCTGTATCAATATTTCCCTCACCCCTATTGCAAAGTTACTAATAGTCAACAGAATCATCACTAAAGCAGTGTTTATATATCATCTTAGGATGTGTTTTTATTGATTAGTTACAAGTAAAAGATGTTTAATACAGGTAGAAACTGTGTCTTTAAAACATTTTGAGCTTGTACATTTTCAAAAACTTGAAAAATGCATTTGATATTTTACACACGTTTTTAGACATGTCGTATGAATCATAAACACCAATAGAGGACTTACAGCAGATCATATTCTTGCTTCTTGGCATGTAGCTGTTTGTTGCACAAAGTTGACAAGCTTTGTTTAAACATGGTTCATTGCTGTGCACCGTCATTGTGTTATGATTAAACATGGCACTTCCTGTGTTGTCCTATTCTTGTTTGTTACATGCTCTGCTGACATTTCCCTGTAGACCAATAGCATTCAGCAGTGAGTCTCCACACTCCACACTTTTAGTGCCGAACTGTTGGATCAGGAACCCTTACAAAAAAGGTTGCCAAAAAAGTGGTACAGCACTGTTCCCTATTTTCATAGCTTTGACAGTGGAAATGGAAATAAGTCTGCATCATACCGTACTGGACTGAACTGTCTACTGACCTCACAGAAAACAGCAAAAGATTAGAAACCGGGTGTCTGCCAGGTTTTAAAAAGTATTAAAAGTTGATAAATCAATCTACAGAAATTTAAGGCCCTTAAAAAGTATTAAAAAGTCTTAAATGCTATTTTACAAGGTATTAAATTTTATATTATATTTGATTATGTAATCTATAGTTGTATGCTAGAGTTTGCCTGAATTAAATCTGCGAATATCAGGATGCTGTGTAGTTTATGAAATCAGTAAAATCCTGCTAGATTTGACATCATGCTGCTTTGTTTACTGCAGTAACCAAGGCAACACCATTATTCCTGCAGCTCTATAGGCGCCAACCTGCTGAATTAGCTAGATTTAAAAGATTTTTATTCAGTGTATGAGTGATGTTTTAGTTTTGGGTTAGTTTAATTAATATTTAGTAAATATACTGTAAGTTAAAATTTTGTCAGTGTTTCCAGTTGAAAAGTGGTTATAAGGTCTTGTAGGGAAAGTCTTAAAAAAGGTCTTAAAAGCTATTAAATTTCACTCTCTGATTCCTGTATATACCGAGAAAACAAACAGCCATACACCCACCCATAGACTTTCTAATGAAAGCAATTAGAAAAGTGTTTGAAAGTGTATAGAAGAGAAGAATGAATGCACCACAAATAAATGTGTACGTCCTCCTTGTTTACTAGTGATCCAAATTACCGGAAACTTTGAACAAGGTAAAAAGGGAACAATCAAAAAGTGTAACCATCAGTTTTCATGCAGCTAAAGTCAAGTATTTCAAACAGTTATTACTCAGTTATTACTAGGCCCACACAGTGCAGACGTCCGCAGATTTCCACAGATTTTTAGCCCATCATTTAGTCTATGTATTTACTGTGTAAATGTGTGTACATTTATATTTATTCAGTTTATTTATATTATTTATTAAGTCATTTCACTAATATTATTGTGATATAATAATAGTAATATTAAAATGTTCATATTATTTATTTACAATACAGTTTGCAAAGTAATATGTTCTGTCTTTTAGTAGATACTATATGAGAGACTTGCTTTGTTTACAAAATAAGTGGATCTAATTGGATTTCCATTGTTGTAAACATTAAATAAATGTTAAAAAGGAATTATTTTTTATTTCATATATTAAGTTTTTAGTAATGATACTCCCAAAATCATTCAGCATAAATCCGCAGATTTTTTACAAAATTCTCCACAAAAATAGCAAACAATGTCTGCAGATTCTGTCTGGCCCTAGTTATTACCCAGAAAAAATACAATTGGACTTTTTAATATTGGATCAAGTTGCCTCAATATATGGGTTGTCCTGCTGTTTAACTTGTTATTGTAAAAATATAATTTTTGACTATTGAAGCAGTTAAGCAAATCAGCCCTTTACTAAGAGAGAACATCTTCTTTCAGGGTACAGAAATCCAGCCTTTGGGTTTTCATCATTGTGTTTGCTTTTTTGTTTCAGGGCAACATGGTTGATAACATTGAGGTGAATGTGGGTAAAGCAGTCGATCATGTTGAAGCAGCAAGGGATGAAACCAAGAAAGCAGTCAGGTATCAGAGTAAAGCCCGGAAGGTACGAACTTCACCTGATGCTCTGTCTGACATTAGTCTTTGTGGCTTCTGCTGTTCCCCCCCCCTCCCCCTGTTTCCTCTTTTCTCTTCTCTCTTTGTCACCCAAAACCCAACAAAGGGTGGCATGATTGAAAGGATCGAGAACAACATGGACCAGTCAGTGGGTTTCGTGGAACGGGCCGTTGCTGACACTAAAAAAGCAGCTAAATTTCAGCAGGAGGCTCGGCGTGTGAGTTCAAGATAAATTTAAGGCCACGTCCTTCTGTCCCACCCTTTCCCAAAGCCTCTCCTTACTGTGTCACACAGTACACACTGACGTCACACACAAACAAACAAAGTGATTATTACTAATCCTGATACGCCCTGAAACTTCCCATTACAGGATTTCAGAGAATCTCAGCAGGTAATTTCAAAACAAGCCACATATCTTCCCCTTTCATGACATATTAATAGCAAGAATAATGTTCGACAAACTTGACAAGAAACACGGATGCTCTGTGGTGAACTGTGTGGAAAACTGTGATGGTATCTAGTGCTGTTACTATAGTAAGAAGTTTAACCTGTATTGAAACAGATATACAGAAAACACATGATGTATAGTAGGGTGAACAGGAGAACCTGAAAATTTTCCAACACTAATATGAGCTGGATTTATTCATAGGCATGTGCTTATGTTTGCATGTTCAGTTACAATGAGGACACACAAACATTTATTATTATTAATAATAAGTACCTAAATAAATGAAACAAACATGAAAATGCTTCCAGGGTAGAATCTGTGTCATAGATTGGTGGATGTGCGATTTGTCAATTTATCAAAACAGCTTCAACTCCAAGGCACTCCAAATGTAGTATTAAAAAGTTTTTATAATTACATGGTTTTACTTTTTTTTTTATATCTATTCCTGTCACAAAAAAGATAAATCTGCTACTCCTTATGAGTACTAGAGGTGTAACGGATCACGGTTGATCTGTGATTCGTACGGATCACAACCCACGTTTTGGAACACACGTGACCCGCGGATTAGTACATTTTTTTACTTGTAGATTAATCCTAAATATGTAACGATCGCAGATATCACATGTATGAAAGCATTAAAGCTTTCCTGTAAAATATAATGATGACGGAAGAAGTTGTGGTAGCTTATGTGGTAGGTTGTGGTAGATGGTGATTTGTATATGTTTATTAATCCTTTGAATCGCTGCATTCAAATCTGTGTTTGTAAAATAAAAAAAAGAGATTGAGTCTTTAGTGTTTTGAGTTAGTTACAAACAGTCAAATAACACAAAAGTACTGGGATAACAGTTTATAGTTTAGATAAAACCACTGATGTTTATGGTAAAGATTACTACAATCACTGTCATATGCATTTAACGACGCTCAAAAATGAAAGTTGTAGGCAGTAGTGATGTGCGGATCGATACTAAAATATCGATATCTCCGATACCAGCTTTGTATGTTCTAGAATCGATTATCTTATCAAAATATTGATATTTCAGTAATTTGGAGCAAATATGTAGTTTATTGGAAATAGAAATACAGCGGAAAGTAACCACAATTACCCTAGTTTATCTGAATAATGCCAACTTAGTCAGAACTACTTGTTCTTCCGCCTGCCAAGTCATATGCGTAATATGGCACTGTACAACTGCAGAGCACGCTAGCTAGGCACTCAGTCCGCTGGCACATGTTGTTCAGTCACGCTGTCATTGGATATGGGCGACCGCAAACGAGGTTATGTGTGGAGCTACTTCACTTCCATAAACTCAAACGATGCAGTTTGTGTCTCGTGTAACAAAAGGGTGAGGTACTGTGGCAATACCACAAACCTAATCAAACATGTACATATAAATCACAAGACAGAATATGATAACGTCATGACTAGGCGGTCAGAAGAGAAAGAAAGGAGAGGCACAGGTGCTGCTAGGGTGAGACAGACATCACTTTCAGAGTCCTTAGGTGCAGCAGGCAAGCACCATCCAGGTACAGAGGGAGAAAATGTGACGATTTGGCTGCGTTTTGGGGAGCTTGGGTTTTGTGACAATGATAAAACAACAGCAGTTTCCCGAATTCTTAAAACAAATTTGTTTTAGAATTTTGGTTATGAAATAAGTAATGAAATAATTAAATGACTAAAATGTCTGCAATAGTTCAGCTTAGAGTAAAATGTGGACACTACTTGTTACTTTAATTTCCCAAACAGTTATTTTTGGGTAAAGTATCGGATCGGTATCGCTGATACTCGCCTTCATTTTACTTGGTATCGGATTTGATAGGAAACCAGTGGTATCGCGCATCACTAGTAGGCAACAATTACATTATTTAACCAATAGATGGCGACAGGCAGCCATCAAAAATATGCCACTGAATATTTCTTCAAAAATTATCCATCTAGCAATGAAACATGAAGTTTTATTCAATTCAATTCACCTTTATTTCTGTAGCGCTTTTACAATGTAGATTGTGTCAAAGCAGCTTTACATAGAAGATTATAGTAAATTGAAACAGTGTCAGTCCAGTTTTCAGTGTTTAAGTTCAGTTCAGTTTAGCTCAGTTCAGTGTGGTTTAATAATCACTACTGAGAGTCCAAACACTGAGGAGCAATTCTATCGATGCGCAGCTCTACAGATCCCGAACCATGCAAGCCAGTGGCGACAGCGGCGAGGAAAGAACTTCACCAGTTGGCCTAAGTGAAGAATTTAAAAACCTTGAGAGAAACCAGGCTCAGTTAGGCTCGACCATTTCTCCTATGGCCGTCATACCACTAAGTGATGCTTAAGTGAGTGTATGCTTTGCTAAAAAGATAGATTTTAATCTAGTTTTGAATTTCGAGAGTGTGTCTGAGCCTCGGACATTATCAGGAAGGCTATTTCAGAGTTTAGGGGCCATGAATGAGAAGGCTCGACCTCCTTTACTCGACTTTGCTATTCTAGGTACTACCAGAAGCCCTGAGTTTTGAGATCTTCAAGAGCGGGTTGGATTGTAGCGAGACAGAAGGTTGGTTAGATAAATAAGAGTAAAATAGAGTGAATAACTGAATCATTTATTGAAAATTAGACTAAAAATAAGTATGGGTTGTACAAATGATAATGTTAGATTTCTACATTTAGCCTTATCAGCAACAGTAGTAGTAACAGTGAATTTTTTACAGTACTGAATAATTTACAATTTATTTTTATTCAGATGATTATTTCTTCATTTTATTTTTAATATTTTTTTTTAAATATGTAATGGGAAGATAATTACATTTGTCTCCTCCCCTTATATCCCTTATTAAATAGTCTGATCTGTGACAAAAAAAAACATAATGTGATCCGAACCGTGAGATTTGTGATCCGTTACACCACTAATGAGTACCACACGAGAGCATACAACATTGATATCTAAACCAACCTCAATTGCTTAATTCACAGTTATTTATCATAACAGCCTCATCTGTGTACATTTGTGCATGATAATCTAAAATCTTGCTTTGGCTTTGAAGCTACTGAGGATGAATTTGAATTGGCACGACAGACGTTTTATGTACTTTCCCTTATGTATTTTAAGGGATACTCCTAAAGAGAAAATACTCATTTATTCCTTTTCCTTCGGCCTAGTCTCTGATTTATTAGAGTTCGCCACAGCAGAATGAACTGCCAACTATTCCGGCATATATTTTACGCAGTGGATGCCCTTCCTGCTGCAACCCAACACTGGGAAATACTCATCTTTTACTCAATATTACAGCCTCAAGTTGTTGCAACCCTGTAGTATGCCAAAAAAACTTATGAAATATGTAAATTATTCAAAGCAGTGCAAGTATTTTCTTTCTTTGCTTCTTTCTTGCTTTTCTTTTTTCTTTCTGTGCTTGCGTGTAATGAGTGTCATTGAAGATTTTCCATCAGAGATTGTTTTTTGGTCCAGACTTGTGTCTGTATTATTGTTTGCTACTTAAATGGTCAAAGTAGATGCAATAACAGTGTGTTATCTGTGTGTTTCTTCACAGAAAATTATTATTATAGTGTCTGTGGTTTTGGTGCTTTTGGCCATTATTGCGTTGATAGTGGGTTTATCTGTAGGTCTGAAAAGATGATACCGGTGAGTACATTTCAGAGGAACGAGTCTAACATCTGGGAAATGGGTCTGGTGTTAGTGTATTATCCGGACATGGAGCTCTGGATATTAGTTGGTATTCTCTAGTCTTCCTCTCAGATGTTAAAGATGCTGGGCTTTGGGGTCTCTTTGGGATACAACCAAACTAATTCTGTTTTGTTTTGTTTTTGTATTGATGATTTCAAAGTTTTCTGTGGCTATGTACACCATGTAAAGTTTCACGAGTGACAACCGCATTTAAAAATATGATTCAATTCCCTAACTGGTTATTTCAGTTGTTTACAGAAAAAGACTTGATCCTAAAATTGCAATGATTGTTACAGGTTTTTTTTCTTTGTTTGCTTTATTATTAAGAACCAGCAAGTATCGTTTTATTATACAACAAAATCACTTTACATTCCTTAACCAGATGGATTAAATAAGAAAAGAAGAAAATAAAAATTAATAAAAAATAAACAGAGGAGTGGGCATGTAATTATCAAATTACATATTAATATATTAAACACATTTTTCCAATTTTCGTTATTAACAAGAGTTATTAAATGCACTTTTACTACAAACAATGCATATATAACAAAATATTTATGCAAAAATGTTAAAGGAGGACCACATATTAACTGTTTTAATTGTTGTTACAGGGTTAACAACAGCTATATTTTGTCATTTGAGCATTTAATATCATTTTTCTATTATTAAAGTAATATTACATTGACCAAAGACTTACGGTTAGTATTTTACTATATCATTGTCAACAGAGGAGTGGTGTTTTATGTTGAAATGGCTTTTTCAGTGAAGGCAGTCTTAAAGAGAAAGCTCACCCCAAAATTAAAATGTGCTCACTGTTTACTCGCCCTCAAGTGGTTCCAAATCATTATGAGTTTCTCTCTTCTGTTGAATACTAAAAAAAAGAAAAGGTATTTTGAAGAAAGCTGAAAACTTGTAACCCAGGAGTGTCCCTCTGTCCTGGAGGGCTGGTATCCTGCATATTTTAGTTCCAACCCCAATTAAACACATCTGAACCAGCTAATCAAGCTCTTTCTAGGTATACTAGAAACTTCCAGGGAGGTGTGTTGAAGGATGTTGGAGCTAAACTATGCAGGACACAGGCCCTCTAGTACTGAGTTTGGACACCCCTGCTGTAACCATTGACTTCCATGGTAGGAAAAAAACTATGGAAGTCTACATTGTTGCAGGTTTTCAGCTGTCTTCAAAATATCTTTTTTTTTTGTGTTCAACAGAAACTGGTTTTAACGAACTGAAGTGTGAGTAAAAGTTGACAGAAATGTCAGTTTTGGGTGAACTATCCCTTTAAAGTGTTGCCATAAAATGTCAATCAGATTACAGTTACACTTTTTATGGATTATGTGATTAATCATTAAAAAATAAATAATAAATTTAAGCAATAAATGAAAATCATTCTCTTTTTTTCTTTTACATATTCCTTTCCAGAAGTCTGATTGTATCATATAATGTACAGTAGCTTAGAATTTATTTGCAATTTAGATTGGCCATGTAAATTCCATGTAAATTTATTTCGGCTCCATGCTTTAGAATTTATTTAAGGGGAGGGAAAACACCTTGAAACTAATGAAAATGAAACCAATATGAAATGAATAATTACATATAAACATAATTAGGACATTACTGAACTTGTTGATAAACTGATGTGAAGCACCTATGTCTTAATAATATCCACTGACATTTAAGTAACTGTTGATTCCTGGCAGGGGCAATTTTAGGATTTTCATTTTAGGGGGGCTCAGCTCCTTATAAGGTAAAAATATATATATAAAGCCTAATATTACATTTATAAGTAGTAATTTAATAGTAATACACTTAAAGATGTTTGTTTAATATGGGTTGTATACTAGTATTCAACTGTATTACATATACTGGCATAACCATTTGAGTTCTGAATAAGCCAAATAGGCTCAACCCACCTGTTTACTGTAGTAAAAACAACTTGTGCATTTTTTGTTTTCATGTATTAAATAAATAAACTGCCGCTTTTCTAATTAAATGACAAACATATAAATATATATTTTTTAAACTTACAGGCTAGTTCACATATTTCACGATCTAAATGATAATAATAAATAAAGTATTTTTTTAATACTAGACAACACTTGATGTTTCTATCTGTCAGTGACTCAGTGACAGTTAAAACAAGTACATTCTCTAAGTGCTTCTGTCACTGTGTTTAATTCTTTCTGTGCAAGACTGTATGGTATAGTTATTGCCACACAAACTGTAAAGTGTTTAATATTGGTAGTTCATTTTGAAATAAAAATAGCAAAATGTTCGTTAAGAGTTACATTTTTTGCTGGAGGAAACAGCTGTGCTGGAGAGGTGAACATTGAGAAAACCCGACTGCTCCTCCGTGACATTGGGATACAGGTGATACAAGATTATCTATATCAAAGAACTGCAAATAAGCAGATATTATAACAATTCATCAATAAACACACACCTTGTTCTCTTGCTGTCCACGGCTGTGGTTTGCTGATCAAATGAAAAACAAAAGACGGGGAGGAGCCGAATTCTACCGCCGTTTTCTTATCAAATTTAAAGGGGACTGAGGCGATAATTTAGTGTACAGTTTATGAGCTAATTGCAAAAGTTTTAGGGGGGGCTGAGTAGAAATAAAGGGGGCTACAGCCCACCTAAAATAGGCCTAGCAACGCCCATGATTCCTGGTACAAACCTGGAAAACGTCATGCATGTATTGTCATTGATTTTTGTTACATCAGAAATCCCCAAATGTTTTTTTGTCAGCCCCTTGTGTTTGATGGTAAGTTTCTAAAAAGTTACATAAAAAGTCATTTAAAAGTAATCCAAAAAAAAAAAAATTAAATTTGAGTAACCTGCAGTAGTCAAAATTTGAAGTGGATCAAAAAAGACAAGACAAAGACAAGAATGAGTGTTGTTCAATAGTTTTAGTACTACTTTAGGAAGAAAGATTGTGATCCACTTCAAATGTTGACTACTATAGATTACGTTACTAATTGCAGTTTGTAATCTATCATTAGTAATGGACTACAATTTGTGAAGACTCCATAGCACTGGCCTAAATTTACCTCCTCCTTCTATAATTTCTCACACTTCTTATGTGCCTATAAATGTCATTATCAACTAACTGACCAGTTTGGCTATTTAATCTGAGTGTTGAATGCGGTTGTCATAGTGTACGTGGCCTGTGTGTTATGGTTCAGCTGGGTTCTGCTGGTGAAGGATTTAAGTCTTCAGATGTTTGCTGTTGGATTAACGGATCCCGTTTTGTTTGGTTTTCTTGTAGAAGATGATCATAGTGGGTGTGGTTGTTGCTGTGGTGCTCGTCATCATCCTCATCATCATCCTCACACAGGTCTTATGATAACCTCTCCCTCAGCGGCTCATCATTATTACAGCTTATCACCTCCACTTTTCATCCTCCCTGTTTGTCCTTGGAGTTATAAATGGAAATGGCCGCCCCTTCACATATGGACTCTCCCTTCATCAGAACAGACCAATGGGAAACGAGTTTCTCTTCTTCTCCTTTTCATCCTCCATTTTACCTTTAATGTTTTAAATGCCCTGCCCACTCCACATATGACTCCTCCTCTCATCAGCACAGACCAATGGGAAAGGAGTTCCTCTCCTTTTCATCCTCCCCGTTTACCTCAGGATTTTAAATGCAAATGCCCCGCCCACTCCACATGTGGCTCCTTCCCTCATCAGCCAAGACCAATGGGAAATGAGTCTGCTGGAATTCAAGTGATGGTCAAGGAAGTAGATTTTTATTATACAATGACGTGATGGGATCTGTTTAAGGAACTTCTACTACACGCCAGGACTGGCTCCTGAAGAAAACTTATTTTAATAAACAAATCACAGAGCAAAGAATAAGGGATTTTATAAGACTTGCATAGAAAGGTAACTTCCATTTCAAGCCTAAATGTTTGTTATTGTATAGTGTGTTCATCAACAGCTGTATTTAGTGAAATGTTCATGATCAAAAGGGCTCAGAGGTGATTTTAGCTTCTGTTCTGGGACCTTGTGAAATGAACTTAAGCTAAACATTGATGGGTCATCCAGAGTGGAAGAAACACACATATGTATGGATTTTTTAATAATGTAAAAGTTACGTATGGGAGATAAAAAACAGATTTAAACAAATGAATAAATAACATTATATATTTTCTAAATATGTGATATGGATTCATGAAGATTATAGTTTGAAAAAAAAATTTTGTTTTGCATGTTGATGTTATTTTTTTAAATGGGGGGTCCACTACGATATAATATTTTTCAAACTTTAGTTGATGTGAAATGTAGCTGTGTAAACATAAACTACATCTCTGAATGTAATACGCTCAAAATGCAATGCTAAGGGAGATATTGGCTTTTATAGAGTTAGCTTAGCAAAGTCTACAGCGAACGAAGTTTGAGGACTACAAAAAAATACATCCGGGTTAGTGAGATCACAAACACTTCAGGTTACGCGCATTCCCCTGCGCAGCGAAGGGACATGGCCAGAGGAGCAGTAGTGCTGTGATGTAGCAGAGAAAGCCAAATGCTGCTATTTCCACAGAGCTGTTCCAGTATTTGGGCTTCCAAAGGACACAACACAAAGAGAGAAGTGCTTACAGTTTAATTTCAATTATATTCCAGAGAATTATAAAAAAAGATATAGCTCTAGCATTTGACAAAGGACAGCTTTCAGAGTCTCTCCCAGTTCAGTG
Organism: Danio kyathit; assembly: GCA_903798195.1. Classification (NCBI taxonomy): domain Eukaryota; kingdom Metazoa; phylum Chordata; class Actinopteri; order Cypriniformes; family Danionidae; genus Danio; species Danio kyathit. The sequence goes on from LR812532.1 coordinate 27,247,759, forward strand.
CTGAATTTGGCTAAAACTCCTCCAACCGACGAAGCTGTGGATTGTGAGCCACAACCTGTAAGTGTTTTTATTTGTTAAAATTGATCTATTACATGCATTGTTTCCAGTGTTAATGGTATGTTGTATCGAGAATGTAAACGGCGGGAAATGCTGTTTGGCACCGTTAACAATTTAGCTACAAATTCATATTTATCCGTCAAACCGCTATAAACACCCATAATCTTCCCCATGACTGCAGTGTGTCTCTATGCGGGGCTTCCGCGTCAACCCTTGACAGAGGGCGTGTCTGAAGTTGAGGCTGACGCGATCGTCATAGCAGTGTCAGCCAATGAAATTAGTCCAAAATCGGCTACTATCTGAGCTGGTGTATTTGCATACAGAAATCTGATTGGCTGATGCATCCGTTGGCACTTGAAAAGAGAAATTCCCAACTTCTGCAGCGAGCAACGCCACTGAAGTGGTGCAGATGGATCCACAATGCAGTTCGGCAATGCCTGACGTCTCCCATTCAAAGTGAATGGGAAGTGTTGACACTGGTGCCCCATGTGAATGGGGCGTTAGTGCATTCTACATCTCAAATAAAGAACTCGCAAAAAGATATGTGAACGTTTCAAATTAATCACACATGCTTATATTCTGAATATATGAGAAAGACACTTGTCAGATTTTATTTTAGAGAGCAGGCGTGAGGTTCAGCTGTGTCATTTTCTGTCTGATTCAGGCACAACCTGATACGGCTAACAGCTACTCTCACTAGCTATGTTTCCATCCAAAAATGTGAATGAACTTAATGCGCAAAACTAGATTATCGGATAAAAGATGTGCGAATAAAGCAGCGTTTCCATCCAACGAGTCAAAGCGAACAAAATCACTTCCTGAATAACTGGTGCCAAATATCAACAGTAAAAACTGAATTTGCTGCAGTAGGAGAAGCTGCGTCAATCTTTTCTTCATCTAATAAATGACTTGCGCCTCAGAAAGCAATCCTGACCCGCAGTGACCGCGCAGTGGCGTTTGGAGGTGTCAGACGCGGAGCACAGACGCTATTGATTCTGGAGGTCATTAATAATATAATAACACTAATACTGAAATGGTTAAGGCATTTTAGAATGACCAAAACAACATTTCCGATGTTTTACAGTGTGCTCAGCCTGCTGGTTTATCGCTCTACACACATTTTTATCATCACATGATCTCTTATAACAAAATCACATGACCTTTTTTAATGCGCATATTGGATTTTGTTCAGTAAAAGTGTTTCCATCATAGTTTATGTGCATCTTTTCTTATCGAATAAAAAGTTTATCCTACTCAGTTATGCACATACATTTTTTATGCGCATTTTCCAAATTTATGCGCATCATGGCGTTTCCATCAACCGTTTTGTTTATGCGCATATACAAAATGCGCATAAAAATAAGTGGATGGAAACTTAACTGACAGCGTTTACACTGCGCAAAAGTGCGTGCTTAAAAGCGCGTGATGCTTCTCCTGGTGACGTGGAGCTGATCTGCGAAACACAGCACATCATGTTAGCTGACCAATCAGAGCCTCTTGAAGGCGGGCCTTTCGGAGGAACTAGGAAATATGACAGTTGTTTTCATGTTAACTGAGTATATAATCAGAGTAAGACATATGAAAATAATAACGGGATTTTTTTTTTTTAACAATTGAAGCATGCACACACATTGTTTTGCTTCTTATAAACACAACCAAGCCTTAAAATACACTCTGGACCACCCCTTTAAGTGTACTTTAATTTTTTAAAAAAGGTTTTCAGTAGTTTTAATGCTTAAACTATTATCCTCAGATAGATAGATAGATAGATAGATAGATAGATAGATAGATAGATAGATAGATAGATAGATAGATAGATAGATAGATAGATAGATAGATAGATAGATAGATAGATAGATAGATAGATAGATTTTATTTAGGATTATTTTTTTGTTCAGAAGTACATTTTAGTTGTCTATAAAAGCTAAATTTATGAGGTGTAATATATACTATTTATAGTTGTACACATTAAAGTTATAAAGTGTTAAGTTATAGTTAAACCATTCTATACTGAGTGACAGAGGCAGTTTAAAAAACGTTGTATCTTCAGCCGTCTCATGACATTATGGCAGTTTTAGTCTGAGCTGAGGCGATTTCAGCAGGTTAGTGATATTTTCTTTTTTTAATGTATGCTCTTTCCACAAAAAATAGCAGAATCACGCAATTAGGAAGCACTAACAGTATAACTTCTTGTTTGGTTTGTATTATATGTCAATGACACACATGCTGACAGACTGTATAAAGTGAACTCTTGTTGATATACTGTACATCTAATGGTAAGTGACTACTTGCAGACACACACACATACACGCACACACAAACACACACGCACACAGGTCTTAAAGTGACAGTTCACCCAAAACTGAGAATATGCTGTTGATTTACTCACCATGAAGCCATTTCAGGATGTTGGTGACTTTTTCTTTAGTAAAACATTTAAAGAACAATTAAAGCAGAAAATGGTCTTTGATGATTCATAAAATGCAAGTCAACAGCTACTGGAGCTTTGTTAAAAAAACAAACATCAAGCATAATTGATACCTCAAGCTCTTGTCAATACATTGAAGCCAAACGAATGAGAAACATTGTTTGTATTATTAGCTCCATGTGAACCGGAAGTTGCTGAGACTTTTATTTTAGAATGTTGATGTACTTTCAGCTGAAACTGAACATTAATTAATTTCAGTGGATTAACCTGTACTGATTAATTGTTCACCTAAAAAATGAAAAGCAATGTGTGTTAACAGAATGAACATTGACAATTTTGCTTTCAGACTGACTTTTGACATTAGCATACTGTCCTGAACACTTTCACCACAGTCGGATTGCTTCATTTTGGATGAACTATCTCTTTAAATCTAAACTTCTCCTTTGTTTTATTCCTTTCTCCTTCCTCCAGTTTAATGTGAATTTCAGACATGTGCTGTGAGAAGTTTTGTATTGAGGTTCATGAATGTATTTCTCTATCCCGTGCGCTATTTCTAACTTTCTCTTTTATTTGTTTTTGCCTCCTTATAAATATCCACCGTTCTCTCCGTAGAAGAAAATGATGATCATGCTTTGCTGTGTGATTCTGGGGATTGTTGTGTTTTCTTACCTTTACAGCTTCTTTTCATAATGGTAAGCATTCAGTTTGAACCGCTTTCCCAGCTTACAGTAGTGGACAAAAGTTATGCTTTTAATTAAACTATCAAAATTTGAGGAAGATATTCTTTTGAGAAGACGAAAATACTAAACTGACTTGTTGTCTATCCAAGTTTTACAAACAACAAATAATAACTTGACTTCTAGTGGATCATTTGGTATCACAGATGACTTATATGAAAGGCAAAGACCTCTAGATTACGCTTATTTTACCAAAATAAAATATGATCATGCCTTGATTTTTAATTATTTAATTAGGACAGTAAGGTTTGACTTTGCTTAGACAAAAGTCTTGTCACATAACAGAAATAATGTACAGTATAGAATATAAAGTCATGGTGCAATAAAAAAATAATTAACATTGTGTATGACTCCCATGAGCTTGGAGAACTGCATCCATACATCTCCTTTGTCTTACCCTAGACATGCTCAATAATGTTCATGTGTGGTGACTGGCCAATCATTTGCATTGCATTGTTTCCCTGCATTTTGCGAAGCAGTCTATGTATTCTTCACTAAACATGTTTCCTTGCTTTGTCAAAAATTAACCATTGGAAATGCAGAGCACATTCAGATGTTTTATAGTTTTCAAGCACAATATGAAATATGCTAGAAAATCAACATAGCATTAATATGTTTGAATACAGATTTAAAATTTCTTTGGAGTGGAGCAAATTGTCAAATGTAACTAAGTTGTCAACGATCCAAATCCAATTATGCATGTGTTAATATGTGTATATGTGTGAATTAGAATAATTTAGAGCACTGTCCTCCAAATTCAATTTCATAGGTCTTATTCTTTAATACATGCATACAGTGGGTGACACTTTAAAAGGACCATTACTGCTGCGAGTAGCACTGCCGGTGCACTAAAGGATTAAGAATCTGTTTTTAGGTATAACCGCAGTGTTCGACTATGCCGCCAGGGGGCAGAAAGGAACGGGATGCAAACGGACAGAAATATACAGTAGCTGTAAATACCCTGCTACTTGTAAATGAAGATGAAATAATGAAACAAAGCATTATAATTTCTACATTAATCATTAAAAACTTCTTAACAAGCTTTATCATCATTGTAAAATGTCATTTCTAAATGAAATGTGGATTTATTTTGGAAAGTAAAAATAATTATTTATTTAAAGACATGCGAAACACAGAGAAACGGTCCGGTGTATGGTCTCTTAAGTTGAATGCTACTTTATCAAAAGCAAAAAAAATAAATTGACCTATCTGAAGCAGATCACTAAAATTAAAATAATTTTGCCGCAGGACGTAAATTAAGTCCCACAAGTTTATTTTTAATAATTTAGTTTCAGTTCAGTTCAGTTTTCAAAACGTCAATGTTCTCCTGTACATAATATTATCTCTTAGATAAACCGATGAAAATGAAACCATTTATTACAAGCTTGCAGTAAAAACTGTAATATTGTGAACTATAAATAACTTACTTATTAAATGACTGTTTCATATATATATATATATATGTGTGTACAGTTGAATTATTAGCCCCTTTGTATTTTAGTTTTTAAATATTTCCCAAATAATGTTTAACAGAGCAAAGAAATTTTCACAGTATGTCTGATAATATTTTTACTTCTGGAGAAAGTCTTATTTGTTTTATTTCGGCTAGAATAAAAGCAGTTTTTATTTATTAAAAACCTTTTTAAGGTCAAAATTATTAGCCCCTTTAAGCTATATATTTTTCGATAGTCTACAGAACAAACCATTGTTTACAATAACTTGCCTAATTACCCTAACCTGCCTAGTTAACATAATTAACCTAGTTAAGCCTTTAAATGTCACATTAGGCTGTATAGAAGTGTCTTGAAAAATATCTAGTAAAATATTGTTTACTGTCATCATGGCAAAGATAAAATAAATCAGTTATTAGAAATGAGTTATTAAAACTATTATGATTAGAAATGTGTTGAAAAAAAAATTCTCGGTTAAAAAGAAATTTGGGAAAAAAAATAAACAGGGGGGCTAATAATTCAAGGAGGCTTATAATTCTGACTTCAACTATATATATATATATATATATATATATATATATATATATATATATATATATATATATATATATATATATATATTTATTTATTTATTTATTTATTTATTTATTTATTTATAAGTGCCATTTATTCATGTAATGGCAAAAATATTAATGTAGCCTAATAGTTTTTATTCACGTGATCTCACAATTTTTTATTCGATGATTTACGCTTCAGAAACAGGTGCAGCTTAATTTTTTTTGTAGAAACTGTGATTCACTTTTTTTCCAGGGTTGTTTGAAGAATGGAAACCAGATTTCTGTACTGTCACACAACACATATTTTAAATCGCTGTTCTCAAATTGTCACTACAATCTTCCAGGCTGAAATGACCACAAGGACCACAACTCGGACAGCTCACCTTGTGTCTCCTGCCCTTCTTTTCACATCCATGTTTTGAAGAGATGCGTTTACTGTGTAGTGTGCTTCAACCAAACGAACCCTCACACCCTATCGGGTGACTGAAGACCAGCGCCCTCTGCTGTTCAGCTACTTCATCAAACAAGGACAATTTCTTTCAAAAGGAGCCCGAGAGAGAGAGACATGTCTATTTTTTTGATGTTTGTTCTAGTTAATTTTAGTATGTCTGATGTAATGTCGTCTCATAGTCTAATATAAATAAAGGTATTGTTGTTTGGTTGTATGTTTTAATGTTGAAAAGAGTGTTTTTAACAGTAGTATTTACACGTAGCCTATTTTGAATACTCCAGTATGGTATGGTTGACTTTCATGTGTTATGTTATGTTATCTAATAAAACAAGACTTTAAGAACAAGGCGTTTAGTTATAATTTATGCGAGACATCCTATTTTTGCATCAGGTTAAAGCAGAGATGCCCAAACTAGGGCCCAGGGGCCAAAATTGGCCCATGCAGGTAACCTTTGATTTGGCCCACCATCCCATCTGAGAAGAGAGGAAGAACGATGGGGATGTTTTCGAGATTGTCAATTCAAATTTACTGTAACCCTTTTTTGCTTGTTTTATTGTTAAAAGCTAAATGTTTCAATTAAATGGTGCAAATTAATCAGATTTAGTTTAGATGTGCACACTGTCACCTGACAATCCAGAGACTTTGGTGAGCAAATCAAGTCAAAGGCAGATTCTGCTTGACTAGTGTATCAGAATTGGGTTATAAATGTGATTGTTTATTGTTTTTATTGCAATGAGTTATCGTGTAACAAGTTAAACTGCATTAATACCGTAAGGTTTTCTATTTTGAAATATTATGAAATACATTAGGCAATCACCCATGACAACGTTTTTGTAATATACTGTAGTTTGGTATATTTACCTTTGGCCCATGGCTATCAATGATATTTAGTTTTTGGCCCTTAATATGAAAAAGTTTGGGCACCCATGGGTTAAAGGGTTCACCAAAAACTGAAAATTGTCATCATTTAGTCTTTCCTTTCACTTGTTACAAACCTGTTTGGGTTTCTTTCTTCTGTTAAACACAAAAGAAGATATTTTGAAAAATGTTGGAAACCGGTAACCATTGACTTCCATAGTATTTCTTTTTCCCATGGAAGTCAGTAGTTACCAGTTTTTATTGTTCATCTTAATGTGTTCAACAGAAAAAAGGAAGAATATAAATGAAAATAAATGTTCTTTGTTGGGTGAATAATGCTTTTAAATTCACAAAAGAGATTCTACATTCACAATAAATGTATTAACACTTCTGATTTGATGAGCCAAATCATTTTAAATGATTCCACATGCTGAGTTGAAAAAATGGATACGTTTGCTCTGGGATTTGAAAAGTAGGCTATTAATATATATTTAATTATATTTTAATAATTATTGTTTTTAAGCTGCACTGTTTTTTATGTTATGCTATCAAATCATTTTTGTTCTTGCCAATATTATTTGGTTTATGAGCTTTTATGCTACTGTTCTACAAAAAAAATGTATTATAATCATTAGACATTCTAAAGTAAGATGGTGTCCACCACTGTAAAAAAAAAACCTGGTTGCCTTAAATTTTTAAGCTGAATCAAATTCATTCATTCATTCATTATCTTTTCGGCTTAGTCCCTTTATTAATCAGGAGTCGCCACAGCGGAATGAACCACCAACTTATCCAGTGGGTTTTTACGCAGCAGATGCCCTTCCAGCTGCAACCCATCACTGGGAACTGAATCAAATTAACCCTATGAGTAGGCTCACACGGAATCTGTGTGCTCAGATTTCCGCAGATTTTTAACCCATCATTGAGTCTATGTATTTACTTGTGTAAATGTGTGTACATTTATAGTTATTCAGTTTTTAAATTCATTTCACTAATGTTATCGCGATATAATAATAATATTAAAATGTTCATATGATTTATTTACAATACAGTTTGTAAAATAATATGTTTGCCTTTTAGCAGAGATATTATATAAGAGACTTGCTTTTTTTTTACCAAATAAGTGGATCTAATTGCATTTGCATTGTAAGCATTAAATAAAAAAGTTAAAAATGTAATATTTGTTGTTTCATATATTAAGTTTTTAGTTATGATACTCCCAAAATCATTCCACATAAATCTGAAGATTTTTTTACAAAATTCTCTGCAGAAATGACAAAAAAAGTCGCAAATTCTGTCTGGCCCTATATGAGTCCATTGAACTTTTGATTGATTATGTTGATCTGACTTAAAACAGCTTGCATAACCTATAAAATTAAGTTAGAACATGATTAACTTAGTTTAATAAGTTACAATGAACTTAAAACATATGTTGTCATGACTAACTGATCATATAATGTTTAACAGTGTACAGTGGATGCTTGATAATCATGTCTTTGACCCCATATGGTCAATTGTTTTTTATTCAATACCACAAGAAGGAGGTTATTAGCCTTCATAAGCCTGGAGTTATCGGGTAAATAATTAAATAAAAATAAAGTGTTTTTAAAACGGTGTTTGCTTTGTTACAGAAGATTTTTAGGCGTTATAACGACATTTATACAATATTGCAAACAAAAAAGCTACTTTCCTAGGCTATTAGGCTATATAATTTATAGCTCAACTGATACAAAAGTCTATCCTAGACCCATCAGATAATATAGATTTCTAAATGTTTTCATAACAATCATTCAGAGGTTCAGTCTTTTAAAGATTTGCTTTTAATCCCCAGCAGTAAACCAATCAGTGAACAGACATTGTTGAACGATGCTGAATGATGGCAGGTGGCTTTTGACTTAGCTGTTTTACAAGACAATAACTATTTTAATGCCTCGGTTTTAATCCTCTTACGAAATGCGGTTGCCAAAAATCGACCAATGAGTTTATTTAGATTATATATATGTGTGCGTTGATAGGTTTATATTACAACAAAAATATCCTCACCACTTATAGGTTGCAACAATGACCCGATTTTCTCTCCGCAGCCAATAAACCGCCGTGTACACGCAGCAATTCGAACATTTATTGGCTCCCGTTATATATGAACGAGCAAGGGGCGTTACCAATCTGAAGCTCCTTTATGAATGGCGTCGCTTTCACCCAATCGTCTTTCGTCTAATTTGCATTAAGATTTACATCTCATTGGCTGTTGCTTCTAGGGGCGTGTCGAATGAGTAGCTAGTAGTGGTGTGTGTGTATCATGACAATCTGAAAATGGCGGATGAAAGCGGATTGATTTAACTTTATCGAACAAAAATAAGAATATCAAGTGAAGAACGACACCATCTCACAGGATGAGTTTGCAGCTCCGCGGGGATTTTTAAGCATCCTTCTACACAGCTGCTCAACACTATCGGCGGAAAGCGAAAGTTGAAGGCTAGGTATTGTTTAAAGGTCTTTTTTGTTTTGTTTCTAGCAGGCTAACGGGCTAGCGCGGTTTGTCAATGGAAATGCTAGTGGGTTAGCCGGTTAGCCTTCACTGTCAGGACTCGACTCTGCTACTTTAAACCCACCATATATTTTTCAGTAACAGAGCAGTTACAACCGAGCCTTGTGACGAACCCAAGCTCATTTATGCGGGGAATTATATTAACGTTATCGGCCTTCGGCCAACAGTAACGTTAGTGAAGCGCTCCTTCATGCTAGCAGCTTCAGACTAACTGCAATAAATGTCAGTTATCTGTCACAGTTCTTCGCTTTTAATTTATTTCAGGAGCAGCATGTAAATGGTTTACGACTGTTTGACATTTAAAATGTGCAGTTGCGTTCTCACGTATAGTCTCAAAAAGCGAAGATGAGGGTCGTTTAAACGGGCTCTGTTGTCTGATCACATCTTACTGCTGCTCATAATGAGTGTGTCTCAAAGCCTAGTGAGCAGCCTACTTAGGCAGCGTTTAACTCCTTTATAATACACAGAATGCTGTGATGTGGGCAGCTTTGAAAAACACGAACAGGCTGCACCCGAATTCAGTTACTGCGGCTAATGTTTTTTTTACTGTTAAAAAATTAACTTACTTTTATAAAGTCGAGTTTTAAGGTCGGTGATTAGTCATTTTCTGCCTGGTTTCAAACGGATTCATTCATTGTATTATATAACTGTATTCGCTGCACCTGATGCAATTTATTTATCAGCACCTGTAATTAAACATAATTTCCAATGTGTATCTTCATTTTTTTCAGAGCATGGCAGAGGATAAATCCCGTTATAGCAAACGCCTGGTAAGTTTCTCATTTACTCAACAGCTATTATGCAAACCAAATTGCTGTCTGGGGAACGTTTATAAGCAGTTTTTTTAAACGAGCTGTAATGCTATTATATCGCCGACAGCTGGCGCTCGAACCCTGCCGTCACACCCTGCCTATGGGTTTTGTTGACTTTACAGTGAACACGCCCGAGGGAAGAGACTGTCAAAACCTCATTCTCATGCGTTTATGCTCTCTTATCATGGAGGGACGGTGCCACAGCAGCTGTAAAATAATAAACGAACTACTTCAGTGTTTACTTTAATTTTGCCTGATATGTGGATGACCCATAAACATGTATTTGAATTAAAGGAAGGTGTATCATTAATTATACGGGAAAAGCTGGATTTGGAGTTAAAGTTTGAGGTAGAACTGGTTTTCCAAAAATGTTAGTGCTTTTAAAAATGATATTTTATCTGGTTTTCTAGTTATCCAAATGCAAATTAAGCGGGCACACTTTACAATAAGGTTTAATGAGTTCATGTATTTGCTTATATGACCTAATTATGAACAATATAGGGTTGCCACGATACCATTAATTCGCATTACAGTACTATTCCAGCTGAAGTATCGTGATACTAAGTATTGCAGTACTGTAATTCATAACTCAAATAAGTGAAATAAAGAAATTGTCAGAAATACTACATTTTATATGTTATAATAGGCCTACTTGAATTGAATTCATAATTCCCTTATTATTGAAAAACGTATTTGCACATCATTTCACCTAAATGCATTAGTTCCTTTTGTTTATTTTGTAGATAACTGACCAACAAAAAATACATTAAAATAAAGGTACAAATTATACCAAACGAAATTCGTTACAAAAAGAGCAAATTAGGGTGTATGAAGTGGCCAAAAATTGTTTCAATGTTTCTTGTTGCACTTTTGGGTTTTTCATCTATTATTTTTTTATTTTTATAGTCTTATCAGGTAAAAATCCAAAGTAATTCAAAATTGAACTTTTGTGAGTTGTTCTTTTTAAGAGATTGTTGCGGTTGGTGTAGCAACTAAATCATATTGACAGGAACCGAAATGAACTGATTCAGATGGGCGTTCGAACTGAAGCGTCAGAAAACGTACAATAGGCTACCATAAAAGGTGTGAATTCTACACAGATTTGCAACTTTAAAGTGCTCCACAGACTATTGTTGCACAAACAAGTGAGCATTTTAGTGACTTTTCCACATGCAACATTATCTATTGTAGATAAACCATTAATGATGATACTACCATTTACAAACTACAGTGGCATCGCCAGTATTTTGGAGACATAGTATCACGATACTACCATAGTACCAGTAAACCGTGCAACCCTAGAACAATACTTGTACAGCATTTATTAATCGTAGTTCAACGTGAACTAATACCTTATTAACATCCAAATGTATGCTTGTTAACATTAATGCACCTTGAGTTAACATGAACTAGCAATAAACATATGTATTTTCATTAACTATCGATAACTAACTTGAACAAATACTGTAATAAATGTATTGTTCATTGTTTGTTCATGTTAGTAAATCCATTAACTAATACAGCCCTATTGTGTTTCCAATTAAGCAGAAATGGCTTCTGTAGTATATTCTGAAAATAAATCTTATACATTTGTACCTTGTTTCAGCGGTCTGGCACACGACGGCGGTACCAGGATGATGGCATTTCAGATGATGAGATTGAAGGGAAAAGGTCTTTTGACCTTGACGAGAAACTCCAGAGTGACCGATATAACTCTAATTTGGTCAAAATTATGGATGGGAAAGGTATGTGCTAAACCTGTTCTTTAATCACAGCACTGACTTACGCTTTTGGTAACTCGGTATCATAAAACTAACAATGGCTGGAAACTTCAGAAAATTTTAAGCTTATCAAGGTAGAAATTCTGCAAAAATCCTTATTAAATTCCACTGTCAATCATGCATGTTTTACTGCAGTGCAATACTTCTAGGGCCTTGGGAAACTAATAAAAGTTGTAAAAATTGCAGTGTTTAGTTTTTGTTATTAAAATGTTCATCATAATCTTAAACCTTTTTTATTATTATTAAACTTGGTTTCTTTCATGATTATTACAATAGAAGCTGCGATGCTGTTAAAAAAATACTAGAAAAATGTAACTGTGTAAATTGAAAATGGCAAGCAAATTGAGAGTACATCTAGTTGCATTTGTTATTTTATACAGTAATACTATAATACAGCAGGCAATTTACTGTGCTAATATTAAATGGTTGTTTGCTTTCAAATGTTGAACTACAGAGCCTTTATTTGGACAGAAAACTGCAATGACATGCTTCCTTTTTATTGATCAAAAATAAACCATTTAATCTCTTTACAAACTAGGGATGCTCCGATCAGGGTTTTTGCAGCTGATACCGAGTACCAATTCCTTGTTATGGTGATCGGCTGATACCAAATACTGATTCTGATGCTTTAGGCTTTATAATGCATAAAGCACATTTTCCCTCTAAGTGTGATAAGATTTTGCTTTACCTAAGAGAATAAATAAAGGATGTCACACATAATCCATTAAACATGTCTCTTATAACCATATTGTAAGGAAATGTCATGGTGAGAAGAAGCTTTAAAGAAAAAAATTGGTAAGAAAAATGACCGACAATGCAATTTAGAAACATTACAAATGATGGAAGAATTCAACATGTCTCAATGAAGAAAAGTTTGGAGCACAAATTTGATGCGTAAGACATTAAAATGCATACCTATAAATATATTGCTTCTTTACTAAAAGGATAGAGGCCTATAAACTACTGTTCATTGCAAGAAGTATATTACAGAAGCTTTATTATTAAAAATATACGTATATATTTTTGTTTCCCTAATTTTCCAGACAGGTTTTTGTGAACTTGCAACATTGTAAAAAACACAGAACTTTCAGTTGTTATAACTGTTTTTTTTCCAGTTGTTTTTACGTTCTATATGTAAAAATGCCTAAATGCATGCAAGGCCTTTCAAATATTTTGCTCATCTCCCATTTGCATTCACAATATTTTTACTGCTCTATTAATTTAACCTAACACCTGTAATTCTTACAACATCACTGCATGCCTCTTGCGATCTGTTCTCTTGCTCATTCCCTCTCGTCGCCATGATTTGTGGCCGTCATAGAGGCATTATGAATATGCAGGAAACTCGCAGAGCTTCCAGGAGAGGTTATACGTTTGAATGAGACACTAGATTGGGGCGATCACTCGTATCACAACAGCTCAAAACACTGGATATACAATGGTTGCAACAAAGACACAATCACTTGCGCGAGTCACACCAATAAACTGTAAAAACCAAAGTCGCACAGCATCTGTATATATTTTAACTACTGTGACGCGATCGCAGTGATCGCTCACACCCCCCACATATAATTTACCTCCTCACATGTTGCTGTGCTGCTGATGTATAATATACAGGTGCGTACGTGCCTTTTTCTCTGCTTGTAACCTCGTAAACAAACACTTGCGATCAGCGAGCATCGATCGAGTCATTAAATGTGATTATCGGCTGATACTGATCTCCAGCCGATCGATCGGAGCATCCCTATTACAAACATTTATTGTATAATCAATAATATATTGTCTATGTTGCAATTTCACACACAGTGCATCATATTATAACTTGCACAATACAATACACTACACCCTTGGTGATTTAATAGTTGTAATAATACGATAATAAAACATTGACTTGCTATTCATTTAAAAAATGATTCCTGCCAGTTGATGATTAAAACTATTTCATAAACTTGCATTTACTCTGATTTGCTGTCATTTGAGTGTTAATTTTAGGCTCCAGATGCCTCTTATCCTAGATAGCCATATTGTGACATTTTCTTTGCCACTTCCACCTTTGGGTTTTGATTGAGGCAGCAATTTCTTTTTAAAATACTTGGCTCTGCTATTGAAAAAATGTTTTGACTGATGTATACAGCGTGTTTAGAGTTCAGAGTTATCCGTGAATTGTGTTTACTGCAGACTTCACCTTGGAGTACATCCAGCGGGAGGGTCTCCGAGACCCCATTATCTTCAAGAAAGCAGATGGTCTTGGCATAAAGTATGGCTTATTTCATCATACTGTTCTCTTCTCATTATCAGTCAATAATGAATTCTTTTGAAAACAATTGCTTCTCTTTTTTGTGTGTCTTTATTTTTAATTTTTTTGTAGGATGCCTGACCCAGACTTTAGTGTCAGTGATGTGAAATTATTTGTAGGTAAGTAGAAAAGTTTTTCTTCTCTCACACTTTGAACAGTTTTGATATGAGTGTTGTTGTTAATGTTTTCCTGTTGTTTGTCTTGTAGGCAGTCGAAGGATGATTGATGTGATGGATGCAGCCACTCAAAAAGGCATCGAGATGTCAATGGGGCAGTGGAGGAGATACTACGAGACGCCGGCATCTCAGCGCGAGAAGCTGTACAATGTCATCAGCCTTGAGTTTAGCCACACAAAATTAGAGCATCTTGTTAAGAGACCAACCTCGGTACTTGAACACAAAAATATTGTCCAACTGATATCATTTTAGTTTATTATTCTTTGCCAACTATTGGAAATTGGTAATAGTTATATAATAATGCATTTTAAATGTACATTTATGCCTGTCACGATATACATTTTTTTGTTGTATGATATATTACAGTAAGTTATATTGCGATAAATTATATTATTGTCATTTTAAGACCATTTTATGCCATTTTATATATAAAATGGCATAATAATGCAGATACACTCTCCCAAAGAGCACACAATATTTTGTTCTTAAAAATATTTCATTTTAGTTATAGTATTTAAACTATTTAATAATTAGGCATTGGATCAGAATTTGAAAACGTATTTCCTAAACAAATAAATATTAAATTTAACAAAAAAGTGCAATGTAAAAAGTAATAGAGGCTGCGATCTCTAGTACCAGATCTATTTTCAGTTGTCAGACACACGCATGAAAATATACTATAGTAATTTATAGTAAATACTATAATGTAACACCTCCAATTGAGATAGAGATATTGCACAATCTGCTAAAATGTTGCTTTAATTGCATATGTATGGGCGATATAGATTGCATCCTCAAAAATGATTAAGGTCATGTCCATGTGTTGTGTGATAAATTGATATATTGATTATTGTGACAGGCCTATGTACATTTAAAGATTTTGCTGGCACTATTGCACAAAGGGACTTGCAGATGAGAACAGAAGTAGCCAAAGCAAAGGAAAAAAAAACCTGCATATTAATAAGACGTTAACTTTATTAGCACTTATAAAGTATGATCTTTACATCTCTAATCCTACTCTATACATATACTTTTCAGATAGTAAATACTAATTTTACTAGTACCTCACTAATAATTAATAAGCAGCTAATTAGTAGTTTATTGAGCTAAGTGTCTTAATTAATGTTTTATTAAGGGCTTGTTAATAGCTGGAATTGTACATTAAAATAATGTTTGAAAAAATATATATAAACTACAGTAAAACAACTTGTCAAAAAGAATTTGAAAAAAAAAACCCCTGCAAACAGATTAAATACAGGAACGGAGAAAAGGGGCACACTTTTATTATCAGCTGTCAGTCAGTGCCCGCTCTTGTAATTTGAGTTTGTTTATATTTTCATTAGGTTGATATGATTGACTGGGTGGACAATATGTGGCCGCGCCATCTTAAAGAAAAACAAAGAGACTCCACTAATGCCATTATAGAAATGCAGTACCCCAAAGTACAGAAGTGAGTAGTTTCCTTGTATTCAGTTGCATTTAAAATGGTTTTGCTTGAATGCTAGGTTGCAATGATTTTGCGTGAAGAATATCATTCATACAACATACTACATGTTTTTTAGGTATTGTCTGATGAGCGTCGAGGGATGCTTTACAGATTTCCACATAGACTTTGGAGGCACATCAGTCTGGTATCACATCCACAAGGGAGGAAAAGTGAGTGCCGTCTTAAAGGCACAGCTCTCTGCAGTGTATATTAATGCAGAGACATGCATCACGATTAAATACTAGTTGACAAGTATCACTCAGTACATCAAGTTTTGCAGAACCATTTAAATTGATATACGATAGTTTGAACCATGAAATGTCACAGAATAGGTTGCTTACTCTACTGTTTTGGATCTCCACCTTAAGAACCTTGCTTTTTGTAATTGCACAATTTCTAAAGCTGCTGAAGTTTTGTGTCAGGCTACCCAGGTGAAAAAAGTGCACTAAAATGTATTTTAAGTACACTTGGTGCACTTCCTCAATGTACTTAAATTGCTTTGTTTTTGGCTAAAAGTTAATCTAAAAAATAAACTTTAAGATCAATTAAGTGTACTCAATGGTGCTATTTTGACACACCATGAAATTAAACTAAAATGTGCTTTTATTGTACTATTTAAGTAATTAATTATATTTAAAAAAAAAATAATAATAAATAAATTAAAAAAAAAAAAAAAAATATATATATATATATATATATATATATATATATATATATATATATATATATATATATATATATATATATATATATATATATTATATCACCTTTAGTACAATCAAAACATTTTTTCATGCACTCTTTAATATGCTAACTGTAGAAATAAAATTCACATATAAATTATTTAAAATATTACTATACAGTAATATATCCCTCTGGTGTCTCTGTATGACCTGTTCTAATTGACCTTGTCCTGTATAATCTCAGGTTTTCTGGCTGATCCCTCCCACACCTCAGAACCTGGAGCTTTATGAGAACTGGGTGTTGTCTGCTAAACAAGGCGACATCTTTCTTGGGGATAAAGCCTCTATGTGCCAACGGATTGAACTGAAACAAGGCTACACCTTCATGATCCCCTCAGGTACGCATATTCTGCAACCGATGACGTTCGCTATAAAGTATTAAAGTATTGATACATCGAAAAGTATTAATACTGAAATATTTTATACAATACAACAGTCACTTTTACCTTCCACGTTATGTTTCTGACTGTGGCACTTTCATTCCAAATTTATAGTTTAAAATTTATATTAATTTAAAGCTGAAACAAAAGCTCTTTGTAATAGGAAAATTAGATAAAATATGTCTTGTCATACTGTTTGCCTGTTTGGTCACTCACAACAAATGATTCCTTGGAGCCTATAGGGCCTATAAGAGCCACAATAGACTTTCTGGGTAGACACATCATTGATTTTTGCGCTATCCCTTTCTAATGCTTTATCATTTCAAAATTATGAAAATGGGAAAACGGGGATTAAACTGTACTTTTAAATTTTAAATAGTGCTACCTCAGCAACCCTTGCTTTGGTACCAAAACGTAATACAAGGACTGATCGTTCCACCAGTAACAAATGGAAGTTTGCCGTTACCGGCTTTTAAAGACTATCTTTCTTTTATCTATTCACAAAAGCCTGGAATGAGATGCAATAACATCTATACCCGCACTGAGACTTTTTTTTAAATTCCATGCTCGTCATCTGATGATCGCTGTAGCCACTGAGATAGTAGCCTGTCTCTCTTCGTTTTTGTATGTTTGGTGATTGTTTGCACAGTTCTCATGTGTTGATGGATGAGATGTTAAGGGTGTCTGTATGTTTTTATGTTCTACAGAGCAGGAACCTGCTGAAAAACAGCATCCATGCTGAGTCGTGTCCGATTATCTTTTAATCTTTTCCTGTTCTTTTCCTAAAAATAAAAATAGTGGCTGGTTTTACAGATGATGCTCAGACTTCCTATGGGTTTCAGGCTTTGTCAGTTTAAACATTGGATTAAATGCAGTAGGGAGTTGAATCGTGTTTCTCAGTGCTAATGCAAAGTTATCTTTTATTTATTCATGCACTTTAATGGATAAAATATGTCAAAATATCCATTTTTAAAACAAAAACGATCACCGTTAGATCTACCTTAAATCATTACGATCTGTTTTCATCTTTATATTTGTTCTGTACATTAATCTATATGGTTTAAAACAAAAACAACTAATGTTTTTATTTGACTTATTTATATATATATTTTAAATTAGGCCAGTAAAATTTAGTTGGGGCATATGACAATCTGGACTAGTAGCAAAAAAAACTGGCGACACTTGAGTCAATCGATATTAATTTGATTTAATCTTGTGGCGGTATTTCCTTTTGGTATTTAGAAAAAAAAATATATATATTTTTTTAGAAAAAAAAAAAAGTTAAAGGTGCTGTATGTAAGTTTTTGACTCCTCTAAAGCATAAATGTATCGTAATATGAACATGCTTGTCATCTGAAAAACAATGCTGAAGTCAGATATTCTGCTTTGAAAATGTGTTTTTCGTGCTGGAACGCTGTCTATGTTTTGATAATTTTAACCCACCCAATGCCAGTTTAGCCAATTATATTTCAGCACCCCGAGTTGCCTTGGTGGAAAACCACGTATTCCATTCATTCATTCAGAAAGACTCTCAAAGCAAGTGTCTGTGATCGAAATGCAACCTCCGGTGGACAGTAGCAGACTCCAAAATGAGGCGTAGATTCAGAGTTCTACATGAGGTGGTTATTAATTAGCAAATAATATAAATATTACGAATGTAAACATTCGGTGAGCAGGTTACATTGTAACTGCGTGTCCTAACGACACGCTTCGTAATGAGATGCACAGTGATAAGCAATTTGGCTGTTTGCACCAGACGAAACACAACATAAATTTAAATACAGCCATTCAGAAGCACAGAATATGCACTCACTCGCGAAATGGTAAGGTTTATAATCTAATCACTACAAAATTAAACCTCTTTAACATTATTAAATGTACATGCTAAATCACTCATGTGTTTAGTTTTAAAGTTCAGTTTCAAATGGTTTGTTTTATTTTCAAGATCTGACATGAACCATTTGCTACTGCTTTAAGTAGTATAGCAATAAATGTCATATAAAATGGCATTCAAATTTACATTATTAGCATTTAACACTGAATAAAGCACATGAGATTTACCTGAGGTGATCATTGTCATAGTTTTCTGTTGTTCACCCGTGAGAAATAGAAGCCGTTTCTAATATATCAATTCGAGGTGTTGGTTAGGACAAGAACTCCTTTTAATATGGAAAATATTCCTTCCGTTGCGAGCCGTTGCTTTTATTTAGAATACGGTTTAAATCACTCGCTCCAGTCCTCAATCTGGAAACCTGCGTTTGTTTTGATCCAGGATTGCAATACCTAGTTCAACCACTGGGTGTCAAACTTACATACTGCACCTTTAAATCTTAACTTTACAAAATCTTAATGAATTTAAATGCATATAAAAGCAGAAATAAACACAGTAAAGTTTAAGATGGCAACATATAGAAAATATTATATAAGTGCAATCAACACTATTCAATCAACTGATTTTACTGTACTTTCACATACAGCTTAAGATTGTTTATTATTTTATTAGGTTTATTTTAAACCTGTTATTTAATAATGCTCTTAGTGTAAAAAGGCTTTAATTTGGAGCAAAAACTAAAAACTTAACCTAAACTAACCTGGGTAAAAACCCAAACTGGCTTTGTGCAACAGGCCTTGGATGTCAAGCTGATGTTTTTTTTTATACAGGGTGGATCCACGCAGTGTACACTCCGATGGATACTCTGGTGTTTGGGGGGAATTTTCTTCACAGCTTCAACATTCCCATGCAGCTCAACATTTTCAACATTGAGGACCGGACACGGGTGAGCAATCCTACAGTCAAACATTTGATTATCCCACTGTTGTGTGAACTTTTATTGTGACTCTCTCTCTATGGCTTATGTTTACAGGTCCCTTCTAAGTTTCGCTACCCTTTCTATTTTGAGATGTGCTGGTACGTCTTGGAGCGATACTTGTACTGTTTGACCAACACGTCTCACCTCACACCTGAATTTCAGAAGCACTCGCTCGGGATTGGTCAGTACACATTTCTTTTATACACTTATGCAAATCTGTACTATAACATAACAGTTATACAGGTACCTGTCCACCATAATGAAGTTCAGTTTGAATGTCATAGTTTGGTATGTAGAAGTCTAATAGACCTGCGTGCTTTCAGTATAAGCTTTGAAAAATGGAAATACTGCTTCCTTTTCAACTTTTTATAGATTTTTCTTATTTCAAATAATGCAGATGAATATCAAATACAGAGCATTAACAAAAAAGCAGAACAATATAAAATAAATATATACAATAAATAAATAACCTCATATAAACTAAGTAAACCAAACCATACAAAAAGAAAAAAAAGCGGTAGGGGGTTGCTAATATCATAGCCTTAATTAATTATTATTTTGTGCATTTAGCATTGTAGGTCGCAGAAGTTCCGAAGTTTTCCCCATTTATCAAAATAAATCTCAATCCTTCCAAGTAAACTGTAGGAGAGTTTTTTTTAAAGCTGCAACTCGTTCTAACTCTGAGATCCACTCGAAGATTGGATCACCCCGTCTCCCTAGCCTGATAAAGCTCTGTATCGACTGTGTTTCAGCTTTATTCATGTGGCTAAAGGGACAGGGGTCACCAAGTATGTATAAGCTTGGGCAAAAGTCATACTGGGTCTGCAATATCTTTACAAGGTATTCATGCACCTCTCTCCAAAAATATTTGGCTTTTGGGCATTGCCATAATACATGAAATAGGTCACCTGCTTCTTCTTGGCATTGCCAGCATTCTGGATTGTTTTTGAAACCTGCCTGAGCAGTCTCTTGAGAGTCCGGAAAAATCTATGTAAAATTTTAAGACTTATTCTAACATCTCTAGACATTAATTTTAAATTCCTAGCAATTTATTCCCCAGTTTTTATCTTCAAATGTGCATCCCAAATCTTTTTCCCATATTATATTGACTGCAGAACTAATATTTTGACTCGTTTGACTAAGTGGTGCATAATATTTAGAAGCTTCATGGCCAGTATTCATAATATTGCGGACCATGTTATCAATATTTTTGCCCTTTAATTTGAAGGGGAGCCAAAGACATTTGTGAGCAAATTTCTTAACCGTTCATACCTCCAGAACTGATTATTAGGCAGATTAGATTTATGCTTAAGACTTTCAAAAGGTATTAATTTGTCATCATCATAAAGATCTTCCAGAATGTTAATATTATTCTCGAAATACTGGATAATAAACTATTTAGAAGTAAGGATTTACTAATACAGTGTAAGTTACTTGCTGAAGAACAAGTGGATGATGCTATATACTGCTGTACAAACCATCATATATCATTTTGAGCTTGTAGAGTCAATGGTTACAGGTTTCAGCATTTTTCTAAACGTCTTATTTTGTGTTTATCAAAAAAAGAAGCGCAAACAGGTCTGTGACGAGTAAATTGACAATTTTCAGTATTTTTAACTATCCCTTGAATAAAATAACACATTTGATATATGTTTATGCTTAAAAGTGGAGTTAAACAACGCTGATTGTTTATCCATTTGTGCAAATCCTTGAATTGAACATGTGACAAAAGCTCCAAAGAGTTTTATGAAGAGCACAAATGTCTCAGTCATAGTGTGTTTTCTTTTTTTAAGGTACCACAAGGTTGCACTTGAACATGGTAATGAGGTGCTATATGCATAGTTTTAGATAAGATTATGTTGATCTAAATGTATGAAGTTATGAAGGACAAGGGGTGATGTGTTACTTAACATAGATTTACATCTGCATTCTATCCTCATAGTCAGGGAATAAAAACCTGTTTTAACGTTTGAAGGTTTCCATTAGAATATGCAAGAACTTAATTTCTCTGTGAATTTGTGATGGTTATTATTGTTTGCTGTTTTGTCTACTTGTAAAATAGATCATTTAACTTGTACATCAACGTGACTTGCTTTTTCACACCTCGGCATCAGTATGACTGTAATAACTTTGGCATATCATATTAGGGCTGAAAAAGGAGGATGTAGTTAAACCAGCAAAACCTGACGGGGATTCTGAAAATGAAGATGAGGAGGTGCTGAAGGAGGAGCCGGAGGAAGAGGTGGCAGTCACTCCTCCTACCCGTCCCGGGGTGAAGGTTCATCTCACACCCTTTGAGTTGGAGGGCCTTTGGGCATTACTGCATAAGTTGGAGGATTTGCCAGCACACAAGAAATGTGTTCCAGCAGGCATCCGAAATGCCCCAGCACTGCTTAGCGACATAAGGGTACACGCATAAACGTCAAATGACCATCCAAATACTGTTGTTACTAATTAATTTTTTTTAAGCTCACCATAATTTGTTTTCTCAACAGAAACTGCTAGAAGAACACGCCAATGATAGCCCCAAACTGTCTTACACTGGAAAACCAATAGTCAAATGGCCCAAAAGGGTATGTCGTAATGATGCATGATATTATCTGAACATTTGGTAAATCAGCTGATATAAATAGCAGAATTGACCAGATTTGGTAAATTGTGTCGATATGCCTTGTTGATAAGTTCCTGTGTTATTTATGAGCCTGCGATAAGTTGTCTGCCAGGAGAGCTAGCAGGCAGGACAAGTCTGCAGCCTGGACATTATTGAAGTGAATTTTTGCATATGGTGTGATTTTTAGGTTCACTGTTACACGACCTCTCCAGGGCCAATTGGCCACTCAATAACATTTATGTTGATTTATATGGGGTGCTGTAAGCATTAGATGAAAGTGAAAGTAAAACACGCACAAAATGAAAATGTAAAATGAAAGTAAAACACACTTAACCTAAAATCACAAATCTGGTTTGATGATCAGAATATCTTCGATTCTGTGAGTCAGTATTGGCTATATGTAATTTTGAATATTTTTTTTGTCCTCAAGCAACCTCCTCGCAGGTCCTAGTGCCTGCCCTGTAGTAAATTAATTATTCATGGAGCTCTGTGTTGCATTGATAAACATTTAAGTAAAATATGAAAATATTAAGTTTAGGAATTAAAGGGCACATATGTTACCCCTTTTACAAGATGCAAGATACGCCTTTGGTCTCTCCAGAATGTGCCTGTAAAGTTTCAGCTCAAAATACCCATCAGATAATTTATTATAGCCTCCAGAGTCTGCCCATTTTTGGTCTCTGAGTACAGTGTAGCTGTTTTTGTAGCCTGTGGCTTTACATGCAAATTAGCTACTTTTCCCCACCCACCTTTATTACGTGCGTGTCTGCTTCTCCTGCATCACATTAGATAAACAGCAGTCAGTGATAAACCGACACGGATGAAGCTGAAAATTAAATGGTATTTACTGTCTTTTTTAGAAACATGCTCATTTTAAACTTATAAAAATCACAGAGAGTTGTAACAAATGTTTTAATCCCAGTTTATTTGCAAAACAATGTTCTATCAATCAATTCTGTGGGCGGGGAAAACCATGCTGCTGTGTCACGTTGCAGTGG
This sequence comes from Danio kyathit, assembly GCA_903798195.1. NCBI lineage: Eukaryota > Metazoa > Chordata > Actinopteri > Cypriniformes > Danionidae > Danio > Danio kyathit. The sequence goes on from LR812532.1 coordinate 27,270,939, forward strand.
GCCTCAAAATCACTGGGATTTGGGTCCTATTTTAACGTCAAGAAATTTTTAAAAAGAGACTTGTTGTCGCTCCAATATGACAGGGGATATACATTCACAGTTCTGTCCAAACAGCTTACAAAAGTTATTTTTCAAGCATTTATTGGTCTCATAAAGTCACGTTTAATTAGATTTAATGGTCAGAAGCTACAGCTTGTTGGGAATAAATATCACCATCCTGCCATTTAACATTTGGAAATGAACATTTTCCAAAAACACAAAAAAGCATCAGCTATTGGCGCAAATCTGTTTCTGTTAGCACTATTGTTATAGCACAGATTCACAGTTTGAAATAAGAATCTGCTTCTGTCTGCAGCCGTCGTGGTATCAGCCGCCGCCACCGTCACCTCCTCTGTCTCATCTATACCGGCCACGAACACCCGGTTCAGGCTCAATGTTGGCGCCAGTTCCTCGGCCTGTGAAGCCGTCTTCCTCCATCTCGGCTCTGAGACGTAGACGCGTGCGCTGCAAGCGATGTGAGGCCTGCCTGCGCACTGAGTGTGGCGATTGCAACTACTGTAGAGACATGAGGAAGTTTGGAGGACCAGGAAGACTGAAGAAGAGCTGTGTTCTCCGACAGTGTCTTGCAGTGAGTTACTGTTCATTCATAATATCATCAGTGAAACTACTGTTTTTTTTTTTTTTTTTGTAGTTTATTGTTTGTAATATCTCTACCCGTAGCAGGCCATTTAGGAAGTCATTTATAATATTATAAAATTCAATCAGTCCAGATGTGCAGTGACTGTTAGACCGAAAAGACCACAGCAGTGCAACAACTGAGGACCCATTCACAAAGAATACGTCTTTGTGTCTGAAAACGTGACCCAGGAGTGGTTCTGCCATTTTACCGTTGCCATACCACTTGCTACCCTGTAAACAGAAGCGTGCAGCACTAGTTTGAGTTCTTTTGATTGGTCCACTGTTCTGAGGCTGGCAGTATTCATGACAGATGAGTGCTGCAGTGGGTGAAAGTCGACATTGTTTTACCTTCACATAGTGACGGTGTCTAAAAAAAAAAAACATGGTTCTCCAAAAGACGAGTAAATAACAAGCCATGTACTTCTGTCAATGGAAAATAAGATATTGGGCCTGTTTCAGTAAGGAGGTTCAACCAACTCAGAGTTTAAACTTGAAGTCTGAGTCGATTTACCGAGAGATTTAAAAACTCAGAGTTTTCGGTTTCGGTCAAGCCATTCTCGTACATAACTTTGTTGTTTGTGTGACTGAAATGTAGGCAATAGCTATGTTTCCATCCAAAAATGCGAATTAAATTTATGTGCAAAACTGGAATACCGCATAAAAGATATGTGAATAAAGCAGTCATCGCTTCCTGATTAACTGCCAAATATCAACAGTAAAAACAGAATTTACTGCAGTAGAAGAAGCTGCGTGAATCTGTTCTTTATTTAATAAATGACTTGCGCCTCAGAAGACGGTGCCGACACACAATGAACACGTGGTGGTGTTTGAAGCAATGAGATGTGGAGAACAGACGTTCTTTACACGCTGCAGACTCTCTGGAGGTAATTAATATTATAATAATACTGAAACAGTTAATGCATTTTAGAATGACCAAAACAACATTTCAGATGTTTTACAGTGTGCTCAGTCTGCTGGTTAGTCCATTCACACACATTTTCATCATTCTCTTAACAAACCTTTTTTAATGCGTATAAGTAGTTCAGTAAAAGTGTTTCCATAGTTTATCTTTTCTTATCGAATAAAAAGTTTATCCTACTCAGTTATGCACCGATGTTTTATGCCTATTTTCAAAAATAGGTGCATTTTGACATTTCCATCAACCGATTTTTTTTTTTTTTTTTTTTTTTTTTTTTTTTAATGCACGTATCCAAAATGTGCATAAAAATAGGTAGGTGGAAACGTAAGGCTAATGCAAGAAATGCCGCTTCGTCTTTAAAAAAGGGGAGGAGACCGACAGAAACTCAGAGTTTAGGGAATAAAACCTGCTCCTGACCAGGTTAGGTTCCCAGAGTAAGTTACCACGATAACTGACTCTGAGTTAAAGTTACCACTCTTTCAGAAACAGGCTTGACTTACCCTGCTTTCTCCAAAATGGCAGGTTTGTCAAACTGAAACGGAAAACCCAGAGTTTCTCTCATTTCTGGGTTAAAATACTTTTCACTTAACCTCCTTTCTGAAACGGGGCCATTGTCTCTTGTCTTGTGAGTTGTAAGTCAGTCTGTGAGTAACCGAGTCTTCTCTACACCCATACATAAGAGTTGTTGTCTACTGCACCTGTTGTTATGGATGGACACAGTGCTCCATTTTCATTAAAACAGATTTTAGTTTTGAAGCTTACTGAATTTGAAATGTAAAACACAATTATTTTTTTTTGGAGTTTGAGAGCGATTTATATAGATATATATTTATTTTTTTAAATAAATGCTCTAGACTTTTAGACATTCCTTATGCTGCATTCACACCGGACGTGGAAGAAGCGTCAAGCGCGAGTGATTTTACATGTTAAGGCAATGCAAAAACGCGAATAAACATCCTGCGGCGCGATGCACGTGAATGAGGCAGTGCGAATGACGCAATTTGCGCGAGTTGAGCGTTTTGGGCGATTGACGCGCTTAACGTGCGTATTGCATTTCATGCGAATCGCTCTAGTTCGAAAATCTGAACTTCAGCGGACATTTGCACCGCATTAACCAATCAGGAGCTTGCTCTTGTGGAGGCGTGATTATGACGTAGCGCCTGTTGTTGGTGTCCCGGGGGAAAATCCTCCTGCCGACACCAGTTCATCAAACTGGGCTCGGCACAGTCAGAAGCACCGCTGAAGCTTCCATCATCCAGGTTAAGTTTCTGGAGGAGTTTGAGCTCACAGAGCTGGGTGCACCACTGAAAGGATCTAGTGGACTCAGACACGGCTCCAAACGAATCAACGCTGTTTTTCAGCCTTCGCAAAGCACATAAACACAGCTATTCTCTCAATAAAATCCACGTTAGCCATTTAGCAAAAAAGCTAGAGTCACCGGGCAGACAGAAGCCCTGCCCATCATGAGAATCTGTTTCTATTGTGAAGTGAATTTGACGCGCAAATGAAGCGAGTAAACTCAATGTTCACGCTACTATTTACGCACGGATAAGTGCGATTTATCTGCGCGTACTGCGTCTGGTGTGAATCGCATTAGATTCAACAAAATTAGCATATTATAATGATTTCTGAAGACTTGTGTGGCATGGCAGAGAGGCGTAATGATGCTGAAATTTTAGATTTGTATTACAGGATTGAATTACATTTTAAAACGTTTTTTTTTATAAGTGATTTTACAAAAGCACATAAAAGAAATCTTAATTTAAATTAATTTTTTATTAATATATATATTTTTTATTATGTGAATGTTCTTATTAGACATTAGAAAATATCATTGTTAATGAAGGAATAAAATGAATATGTGAAAAACTTGTAAAAGGGTGTATAAAATAAATGATTTTTTTGTGTTTGTGTGTTGTATCTGACACTTGTGCTCTGTTTCTAGCCGGCGCTACCTCTTACTGCAGTATGTGTCATATGTAAGGAAGGCAACCAGGAGTCTGAAGACACAGAGTCCGTCCAGATGCTCATGGAATGCTCCGAATGCGCTCAGATCACTCATCCAGAATGTATAAAGGTACGTGCGCATATCTGTTTTGCTCATATAGATTTAGTTGTTTGAGCTGTTCTATTAATGCCCCGTCTATATTCCAGGTTCCAGGTGAGGGTGTCATCAATAAGGACCTTCCCAGTTGTTGGGAATGTCCTAAATGCGTCCAGGGCAAGAAAACTGAGGTATGCTTTACACTTTTTGATCACCTTTTTAAGCAGTCACTTTTGAAGCTGAAGAATAACCTTTCTTTTTTCCCTATAAGTCTTCAAGTAGCAGTGAAGAGGAGACAGACAGCAGTGTATCCAACAGCAGTCGCTTGTCTGGTCCTCCAGCTAAGCGAGCATACAGAGAAGGCATTGGGGTGGAGGGCTTGCGTATCGCTCGCAGAGGTCGTTCCTCAATCTCCCCCTCATCCCTGCCAATGACCCGCTCCAGACGCCAGCCGCCCCCTTCTCAGAGACTCCTGCTGCAGCACCAGCAGAACCGGAAGAGGGCAGGAGCGCTGGAGTTACAGCTCAGGAAAAGGGTAACCATTTACATAGATTTCACACTTATAATATAAATTTGCTTTCTATTTCCAGTCGTTAGTTGGTCTGATGCCCCTTTATTGTTTTAGCAATCTGTTCTTGATAGGGGTGCAGTGCTTCCCATAGGTTTGAAATATACTTGCGGTGGTAGCCGAATTGAAATTCCATCACATAAATAGTTAACTATATGCGACAAACAAAACATAATAAAATTTTAACAATAATTTTATTTATTATTACTTTCAAGTTAAAGGCAAACTTGAATGTCACTTCATTTTAGATTTAAAATAGCCTATGTAATATAGCCTAATGACATCATGCAGCAAATGAAACATAGAAATAAATAACAGAAAAAGAAATAAAAACGGACGATATCTTTAAAAATTATAATAATTGCAAGATTAAAATGTGTACATTATTTTAATAAGGCGAATGCGTTAACTATTACTAATGGTGTAGGTATATTTTGTATAGTAGCGTATAGTATAGTAACGCACAGTATAGTAGCGTTTTTCTGATTCGTTTAGATTCAAAAATGAATTATTGAATGTTTTTCTCGCGACTGTGCGTGTGCAGTCAGCTGCAAAGCCAAATGAAAGTAGGCTTAAGTAAAAAGGTAATGCAAAAACGCATATAATTAACAAACGACAGCTTTAGAAAGCAAAACCCTGGCCAGATGAATTTTTAAGTGCCAAAAAGCGCATCTCTGTGGATCTACAGAGCACATGAGACTGTCAGTGTGAGTGCTGATAGGTCTCGCATGCACAGAAGGAAACGGGTAAACGAGAGAGGATTTTCCACTACTTACAGTTTTTCTCAGTGGCTTTGGTGCATTTCTCACAACACTATTTACATTTGCACAACAGTTCATGCATTTCTCAAAACAATTAGTCATTTGTGCACATCATAGTAGCAGTTTCGCATTCCTTCCAGCAAACAGCAAATGCTTTTAGACATGCATCAGTTGCTTCATACAACTCTCTGCTGTTTGTAACATTATCATTTGCTTATGTCATGTCAGTCAAAATTAACTAAACTTGTGGATGCTGAATAGTCATTCCATATAAAACTAATAGTCCTCATTTCATTACTTGAGTCATTACATACAAAAATGTTGAACTAGTTGTCAAAATCTGTCAAGCTAATTTTATAAAAAATATATATATTTTTTTTTCTGAAAAATCTGCTAAATTGAACAATTTGATGAATGATTTACAGACCTGTGTATGTTGTAGGTTCAGTTCCAGTATGTACTGCAATGTTGTGCACAGCTCTACCCAAAGGGAGTTTGTTTGTTGTAAATAAGGGTGTATTTATTCTTTTGCACAATGCTGTGAATAAATTAGAATTGCAAAGAGCAAATGCAGTAAAAATGTGAAACATACATATTCAGTGTCTTGTACTCAGATACCTCACTAAATGCAGTGATGTCTAACTTTACTGTAGTTTTCAAATGGCTGTGTAAATAGTATACAGTGCTGTCTTGAGCATTTTCAGGAGGTGTCACCAAAATCTGATCTGAAACCATTGCGCTTCAGAGATCTGTGTTTGAGTCTCAGCTTGCAGACTTTTCACAAATCCTGCTTCTCCTCTCTCTCTCTCTCTCTCTCTCTCTCTCTTCAACTTTATTTTCTATCTACATATTGTCATTCCTCGATCGAAAGTCAAAAATGAGAAAACATGAAGAACATGACTGTAACATGGTTAAATTATTATTATTTAATGAAAGGAGGAGGTTGGAACCAGCAAGCTTTAAACACTTTATTAAAGAAATCAATTGAAAACATTTAGCAGCAGCTTTTAATGGATGACTGCTGCATAAACAGAAACCAAAACCAAACATAGTGTTCCAGGCTTAGTAACTCTCAAAGATATTTTGAAGAAAACAGAAAATCTGTAAGGATTGACATTCATAGTAGGAAAAAACAAATACTATGGAAGTCCGTAGTTACAGGTTTCCAGCAAAATATCTTCTTTCATTTTTTTTTATTCAAACAGGTTTTGAACAAATGAGAGTAAACAATGACAAAATTAACAATTTTGGGTGAACTATCCCTTTAAAATGTTATTTGTCTGTTTCCAGCAAAATATCTTCTTTCATTTTTTTTTATTCAAACAGGTTTTGAACAAATGAGAGTAAACAATGACAAAATTAACAATTTTGGGTGAACTATCCCTTTAAAATGTTATTTGTCTTTTTTAGTTATACTATTATTATGCAATTACTTGCCTGTCAGTTGGGTTTGTGGGATTTTTTCCCCCTTGTTTTTAGATGTTTATTACTGCATTTAATTTATTCAATTAGTGGTTTAATTTCATAAAATCTTTTAAAATTCAAGTTAATTACTAATTGCTCCTACATTTAGTGCATTGCAATTTTTGAGTTGAGTAATGGCCCGTTTCCACTGAGTGGTACGGTACGTTATGGTTCGGTAAGCTTTTATGGCCAATTCCACTGTCAAAAGGTACCAAAAAGCGTACCGTACCGTACCACTTTTTGGGTACCTTTTCGAAAGGGTACCTAGCACAACAAAAGGGTACCAAAATGCTAAGCAAGACATGCAGCTGAACGCCATTGGTTTACAGAGATACGTCACTAGCTCGTGCACAAGCAGGAGAATGAAAACAAAAAAAGCGCCATTTTTAAATACACAGTCGAGACATTACACTGTAATAATATATACATATAATAACGAGCCATGGTCACCCCTAGCTTAAACAAACCTTGTTACTGTCTTGATGAACAACAACAAAGTCAAGAAGAAGAAGAGCAGAATTTACCCTGTGTCTCGTAGCTGCTTACAAGGCCATCTAAAGCACGAACGGTTTCACTTTCTCGAAAGAGAGAGCTTGCATGCACCTCTATATTGAAAATAACGAACTTCTTGAGCTGATGATAATAACGTGCGCATAATTATTGAAGTGCTTTTGACACTAGATCCTTCTAGAAACGGATAAATGCAAGAGTGATTTGTGAAAAAACAAAGGAGCAAATGATTGTTTCAGCAACCTAAAACATGAACAAGCTGCCATGTTATTATCATCACCTTTTGGACTATTATGAACTCAGAATGACGGAATTACACTTATAGTTATGTTATAATATATTAAGTTATAATCAAATCATGTTCATAGAAAGGTTAGTAATGAACATTTAAGTATTTGTGTGTGTATAAAGCATCTGTTTTGTGAGAAGTGCTTCTCATGATACGTGAACGACCCATGCAGCTTTACTTTGAGCAAAATTTCCTTGAGCGAGAATGACGTCGATTAAAACTTTTTCGTACACTACACACACAATTGGTACCTTTTTGACCAACCCAGGCTCATTCTGAAAACGTAGTCCCGTGGATGTTTCTGGAGACTGCGAAATACGTCCTGGGAGGTACGTATTTTTGCAGTTTTTGTTTTCGCGAATCCGCTGTGTGCGCTGTGTTTGCTTTTTCATGTCTCAAATTTCTCTCGCGTGTGTCGTTCGCACCCCACTGTTCTCGCGTAAACCCACCAGAGGCCACTGTCTGTCTGTCTGCCCAGCTGACCAATTGACTGACCCACCCTCCTCCTAATCCCAACCAATTTTAACAATTGACCCGCCCACCCACATACTTCCCTAAACCCAACCAAACGCTATACAAAAGCCATCCAGAAAAAGAAAAGCCCTCGTCTGATTTTTACCACGTTTTCAGATTTTACCACATTCTCAACCTGTTGTTCACTCGTTCATTTTATTTTTTTGAATTCTGTTTTTGTCTTACCTGATTTCTGGAACCGCTCTTCCCCGGACTCGAACCCTGTCGTCGTCGTCATACGTAATTCGCAGTCTCCAGAAACGTCCACGGGACTACGTTTTCAGAATGAGCCTGTGTTGCTTTTGGCAGTGGAAACTCAAGCCTGATAAAGGGAACCCGTACCGTACCATAAATAAATTTTCAATATACATTTTATCTTTGAAGAGTTCTTTTAAAGTCAAAAAATCTCGTCTCGTTCTTGTGGGATATGTGTCTTGTCACTAGGAACATCCCTAGTTTCTGACCAAAATGCACTTTATAATGATAGTGAAACATTTGTGTAAGTTCATCATATATAATTCTGCTTGTCTGATTTTTTTTTTTTTTTTTTTTTTTTTTTTTACTGTTGCAGATCAAATTGGAAAGGAACAAAATCCTCCAGTCGGTGAGTGTTATGAGCTTATAGCATCCGCCTCCCATCATCGCAGAGCATCCATAATCCTGCTCTTACCATTCTCACATGTTTTTTTTGTCATTCTTGGCTTCTGCTTTTTTCGTTCCTCCCGTTTCTGTCCATCTCTCAGACCCGTTCGCCTGTCTCTCTTTCTCCAAAGCTCCTACGTCAGCGGAGTCTGGAGAGAAGGGGTTTACTCAGACCAGGACCTGGACAAAGCCTTTCCCGCGGCCGAGGGTCATCCTCCTGCCGTGGCCGAGGGTTACGAGTGCGAGGCGGCGGGAGGGGTGGAGGTCTAAGAGAAAGAATGGAGATGGTGGTAGAAAGAGCGGATTCTGCAGAAGAGCAGCAGGAGAGGAAAGAGAACGGACAGTATAATGGGAAAGAGAATCGCCCTCAGAGACTAAGTGGAAAAGTGGGCGAAGACGAGAATGACGACGCTCATCGAAATGGAGAGAGCGAGGGAAGCAGTGAGGGAGGAGAGCCCACTCCGTCTGACACTTCTGCAGCGCTCACCGATGATGTCAGAGGCCAGGAGTCTTGCGTCACTGTCAAGTTACAGCCATCAAGAGGTAAACGTGATCCTAGCACCATCGTTCCCAAATTGGAAGCCAACTTATCTTCAAGAAGCCTTCCGCAAAACCACAAAGCCCTCCTTCGTCCCCCGCTCCGAAATGGCGCTCGTTGTTCAGACGCTCCTCATTCTCCTGCGGATAGATTGCATGTAAACAAATCACGCGCTCTTTCGTCATCATCACACACCCTCACGAGGCGCGCATCCAAAAACTCACAGTCGGTACAGAATCTGAGATCAAACTTTGAAGAATCTACTCACCGCCTGACTCGAGAGAGAATCCAGAAAAATGCTCGGTCGGAAAGAGCCAAGTCCTCTGACTCCTGTCCCAGTTCCACCTTCCGGCTCTCGGCGGAGCACTCTGGAGGAGGGAACGAGCCAGGCTGGGAGAAAGAGGTGTGGGTATCCGTGTTCCGCTATTTGACTCGTGCAGAGCTCTGCGTTTGCATGGCTGTTTGCAAGAGTTGGTACAAATGGTGAGTACATGATTTCCACTCATCTAATGCATCAGAAATGTTCTAACATGTCACCATGTTTCTCAGAAAACATATTTCTAAAGGTGCTGCTGACTTGAAGTTTTCAACATCACCGGATGTTGATAACAACCAAAGAAATCCTTATATGCAAAGAAATCAAATCTAATTAGTTTACAAATGAAGTTATGTGTAATAAAATGAAATGACACAGGAGAAAAGTATTTAATGCATGAAGAAAAGGAGGTGTAGCAAGGCAGTGAAAGCCCAGACAGCAGCTAAAATCTCTCAGTAGTTCTCCAGCAACCCTCTGCCCTTCATCAGTGTAAATTAATATTAGCTGCTTCAGTCCAACATCTACATTAGCAGGATGATGAAGATGAAATTAGGATGGGCATATCAGGAAGACAATGATCCAAAACACAGACAAGAAAACTCTCATGCTTTTAAAGAAAGAAAATCAAGCTGTAGATTGGCAAAGCCAATCACCTGACTTGAATCCAATAAAGAATACAAAATAAAGATCAGATTTGATAGATGAGACCCAGAGAACCATCAAAATTTTACACTCTGTTGAAGTCTGTGGAAAACTCACACCTGAGCAATGCATGTGACTTCATTCTCTATATAATAATTGTCTTTCACCTCTTAGCCTCTTATATAAAGTATTAAATTTCAGTAGTTCAGCACTTTCTTCTTGTGTCATTTCATTGTTACTACACACAACCATTTTTTTCAGATTTTTTGTTTTGTTTTATTTTTATGTTTGTATTGTTTGCGTTTTTACCAAAATCTGCTTCAATTGTATGTCAACAGCTCCTTTAGAAATATTCCCAGAAAAAAATTGCATGTTGAATAGTTATTTTCCCCCAGTGTGTGTATATATTAGTCGTACATATAAAATTCAAGCTACGTGTACTCTGACTTATAATTTGTATCACATGACGATGTGTGACCAACATAATTGTCGCAATGTAACTGGTTTTATATTATTAATTAAAAAAAATTATAAAATACAGTAAAGATCAAAATTAGAAAGCAATTAAGATTTTTTTTATATATTTAATTTTCTTTTTCTTTCTTTTCAAATAAATGAAACTTGCATTTATTATAAAATAAAACTACTTTTGGAAAAGTTTTCTGTCAACACAACATAGTCCTCCGTGGTAGTGTCATGATTACCGGTTTCAAGGTACACCACAGTATAAAAAAATTCTGATGGTTAGTATTACCGTTTCAAATTTTCATTATGCTAAGAAGCCTGATTGCTATTTTTTATTTATTTATTTATTTTTAAACAACACATGGTAAATCCTGTAACATTGCAAAAGGCTCCTATGTAAATGCATGTTTATTTAGACAGTTAATGAATTTATATTTAAATATGGAGTTAAAGTATGTTGTATTCCTTTCATTGAAATGTGCTGCAGACTATAGTGAAAACTGTACTAAAAATTTACTTCACAATAAACTTTGAATATCAAATCCCATATTCATTTTGAAAAATCCAAATTAAATATTATTGACAAACTGCACAACCCTATTTGGCTTTTATAAAACAGCTTTATGCGATTTTGTGAAAAACAATGTAAACGTTGATCCATGTGAGGTACTTTTCTTAATCGAGGTTAGGTTTATGTTGTTTGTAGCAACTGCATAAAGCTGCAAATTTAATGTTGTTCATGTTCAGATACTGAATACTTTTCTGGAAAGCCTTAAAGCCTTGTTTATACTCGACGCTAGTTTGCTTGAGTGCACGCTGCGAATCTGAGGTGCCGTGTTTGGTTTCAGTTGAATATGAACCACTTTGAAGAGATTTTGTCTGAAACAGTACGACTGTAGACATCTTTATGATCTGTGATCATGAAGATAACCAGATGATCAATAATTCTTGGCTAGAAATTGCAACAGCAGTAGGAAAGAAGGAAAGTTTCTGTTAAAAAGTTTGGAAAAACCTGAGGGATAACTTTGTTAAAGCCGAAAGAGGCCATGGTAAAAGTGGAGACCCAGGTACACAATTAGAGAAATATGTTTTTCCACCATTCACAGGTTTTACACTGAGAGATTATTTCTTTGATAACTGGAAAGGAATATATGAACCTATCAGTTAACAATATACTGATGCCCTGTTTTTCTAGGCTTTATTGGTGATAATGGTCAGGAATGTTGGACTATTATTGCCTTTTTAGCATAAGTATAGGACAGAAACTAGCCAGACAGTAATGTGTGAATTGTGAAGCGGGCTAAATCTAAAAAAAAACATCTGTATTTTTAAGCAAGTGTGCTTTTTTTTTTTTTTTTTTTTTTTTTTTTTTTGCTTTCATTCTTGCCATATTAAAAAATATATTTGGAGAACAACCCATTCTGTTGTCATTGATAATTTAATAAACTTGGATAGGTAAAACTGTCCGAGATTTGAACAAAAGCAAGTGATGCATCAAAGTTTGATTTAAAAAAATAAAAGAATCTTGAATGGTTATAAAATCCTTATAATCATTAAAATAATTTATAAAAACAATAAAAATAATTAGTTTAAAAATCTTGAATGATATTAATGATATGACGTAGTTCCGGAAACTTTCTACTTCTCTGTTTATCTGTCTGACTTTACGGTCAGTCTCTTTTCACCACCCCCTGTCGTTTTAAAGAATATAACAACGGCGAATGGGGCAAGTATAAAAGCCTCATCTGTTTCGCGAGGTGCGCGCACAGTAAGCGGAGGTGTGCGATGTGGCGCCAGGTGAAAGTACTCCAGCTTAAGTGTGTGTGACTGTTTTTTTGAGCATTATGCAGATCATTTTGACTAAAACTGAAAATTTCGGTCACTCACTAATTATGAAATTACATTTTCTACCATTAAATCTCTACTCCTCTGTAAATATTAGCATTTTTGATGGACTACAATGAGTTGGTGACATTGTAAACGCATATGGAACAAACAGCTATTCTTGCTATGGCTCTCAGAACTGCTGTCAAGCAGGTTTAGTCATTTTTGAACAGCACAACTTGCAAAAATTGGACAATTAGGCTGACAAATAAACAGGGTTTTTAAAAATATTATTATTATTTTAAATGCTCTCCACGACATGGTTTTTCCCAATAGCATTTTCCAGTAGCATTGGAAATACCCACAGCCCTGACTCAAGTTTATTCAAATGAATACTATTGGTTGTTATAGGGGCTGTGACAAACGTCTCTGGACACGGATCAGTCTGAGCCGAAGCCGTTCAATGAGTCCACAGGTCCTGACGGGCATCATCAAGCGGCAGCCCGTCACACTGGATCTCTCCTGGGCTAATATCTCAAAGAAGCAGCTCAGCTGGCTCATCAACCGCCTGCCAGGTGTGCATTCGTTCTCATTACCACTCCAGCTGCTTTAATACACGGCAATGTAAATGATGTTACTCACAGGCAGCTCTCTCACAGGCCTTAAAGATCTGGTGCTATCAGGGTGTAACTGGTCGTCAGTTTCAGCACTGAGCTCTCCAAGCTGCCCTTTACTGCGCTCTTTAGACCTGAGCTGGGCCGATGGCATCAAAGACACGCAAATCAGGGAGCTGCTGAACCCACCAGGTAATGAGAGCTAAGATGTTTATGGAACTGTTTCGTTCTTTGCTATTTTCTCTGTTTGAGGGAAAATTTGCTCAATTATCCACCCACCACCCCACGAAATTTATTTACTCACCCTCAACTGCTTCCAAACCTTTGAGTTACTTTTTTCTGTTGAACAAGATATTTTGAAGAAAGCTGTAAACCTGTAAGCATTGACTACCATAGTAGAAAACAAATACTATGGAAGTCAATGGTTACTGGTTTCTAACCAAATCTTCTTTTGTGCTTAAAAGAGAGACTTCTAAAGGTTTGGAACAATTTTTGGGTGAATTATCCTTTTAATTAGAACAGGAGGTGTGTGATTATTGAAAGAAATCATAATAATTGTCATTTTAAAATACAACTAATTTACATTCAGTTGGAGTAGTTAAGCAAAGCATAAACTGCCTTTTGAAAATGCATTTACTGTAGATTAATTTAACAAACCATTTAAAGGCACAGCATTTAATTTTCAATGTTAGAGGCCACATATTCAGAACAAACAAAGGCATAGTTTGATGATGCCGTGACAGAGTGTGGAATCATGGGAGTTGTGGTCTTCATTGCATTAGTATGAAGTATGTGGTAATATGAAGCAATAGGGCTGAAAGCTGTCGAACGAGAGCAATTACTGATATAGTGTATCCGCAGTCTTAAATCTCAAAAGCTAAATTTTAGGCCTTACAAAGTCTTAAATCTTGTAGGTTTAAAATCTTTTTTTTAACAGATCTTAATTTTCATGTATAGCTACCCAATCTGGCCATCAACACCCATACAATAACCAACAATCCATACAGTAACATTTGCTTACAATTTCTCCATCTATTTACTGCTGAGGATACTGACCTGACCTATATTTTTTATTATTAATTTATTATTGTAGACTGAAGTCATTAACAGCTATGTTTTGTTCTGTTCCTGGTAGGGGTTATAGGGTTTGTGAATGAATATCTTTTTAATTAATTTTCAAACGTATCCAATCAAAATTATTAGTAGAATTGTATTATTAAATGTATTAATAATTAATGTATTACTTTTAAACTTGTAGCCCTGTATAAGTTTTAAATTCCATTCAAATGTTCTTAAAAATGTGTTAAATTTAACTTGGTGAAACCTGCAGAAACCTGGTGATGAGAGACAAACCTAAAGACGCACAAAAACAGCAGGGCTTTTATTATGCCACAGTCCACTACTTCCGGTTCTTCCTGTCATGATCCTGTGGTGTAGAAACAGTGCTGTTTTATCAATACATTTTGGGGTTCTGTTATTCTAATAAATAAAACGCAACATATTAAAGCTTTGGTGTTTTCTATAAAACTAAATTGGAAATCAAGGGTGTGTCACACTTATCATGATGACACAGGACACTAGTTATTAAAACGACTTATTTCTCTGCATTTAAACATTCTTAGTAGGGCAGCACAATATAAGGTTTCAGCATTGATATGGCAATAGTCACATCACAGGGTATGCAATGTTGAGTTTGTATTATAATTTAACATTTGCATGTGTTTTTTTTTTTTTTTTTTTGAAGCTTGTGATTGTATGCTGATTTTAAAAGCATTCATTCATAATGAATTGTACCATTTCTAACTTTAATAACACTTTAATACTTTTATTTTTTATTATCTTTTATTACTGTTGCTGAATACTGTTAGACTTGGAAAACAAGATAAAATATTGTTTAATTCAATTGTATATTTTCCTTTATTGTATTTATAGATGGAGAGTTAATAAAATTTTATGTAGATGCACTCCCATTGCAGAATCAACCCAATCAATCTGACATAATAATTTTTTTATAAATCGAGATATTAAGTCATCTGGTGAAATTGTATTTATATCACAATATGTATCGCAGAATAAAAAAAATGCAATGTGAGATTTTTCCAATATCGTGCAGCCATAATTCTTAGAAACAGTTGGGTTCATGAATGTACATAAGAAAAATATATAACTATTCGATTGGTTTTTGAAAATTATAATGACAACGTCCTGCATATATTGCTTGTGATGCAGTTCAGAGGTAGCTTGCATGCATTTATAGTACATAAACAATTGAACAAATTTTAGCTGCATAGAAAGTTGTTAGAATTGTGTTTATGCTAGCTAATGTCAGCTTGCACATTTGTTAAAACATTATAAATTTCCACCCCTTTTTGAAAAAAACCTCTTATCTATACTTCTGCAGGCAGTGACAACCGTTCCCAGATGAAGAACATGCAGTGTTTGTGGCTGTGTGGTCTGGAGGTGACTGAAGCAACGCTGAGGCTGATCATCAGACACATGCCTCTGCTCACACGCCTGGAGCTCTCACGTTGTCCAATCACAGATGGTGCTCTTAACCTCCTCAGCGCTGTGGGCTCCTCCACACGCAACACACTCACACACCTCAACTTGGCTGGTAAGTAAATGCACACAGTTTTATTTTTTTTGTGTAGCAGCATAACCAATACATACAATACATGTTTTTTCACTGCCAATCATTTCTCTTTTTTATACAATATAGAAAGTAACAAAACACAAAAAGTTTAAAAGTTTTTATTAATTAAAAGTTTATTAAAGTTTTTTTATGTTATTTAATAAAATTTCAATAAAAGCAAATAATAACAATAAAATAGTAATGTAAACAATATTAATAAAAAAAATGCAAACAATTCAGGGAAGATCAAATATACACCTAATAGTTAAAGGGCACTTATGGTGAAAAATCTACTTTTCAAGCTAGGTATAGTGTATAGACCAACATATAGGGGTGATATAAACACACCCAGTCCCTTTTTTTTTTTTTTCAATTTAAAAACATAAAAATGGTGCACCAATTGGAGCGGTTTTGAGAGCGACCGCAACTTGACGTAGGAGTGTGGGCCCACCGAATTGATTGACAGCTGCGTATTAACATGTCTCCGTAGTAATGCGTATAATCATATCAACAAGACATGACGTGCGCAAAGCAACCGGGAATAAAAGGTCTGTTTAGTTTGCTAGGATCATCAATCATCATCAAATGTGAGCAAGAGTGAGTTTTACAAGTTGAAAAAGTTTTAAAACCGTGCATGTGTGTAAGGAATTACAGCGATTTGCTTCATCAGCACAGCCGCATGTCAGTACTTATAAAAGACGATGCTTCAATCCTGGTTTTTGGACATTAAATCAGGTTTATTTTGTACATTAACATTACAGATATCCATACAGCAGTGGATATTAACCTGTATCATGTCACATTTGCGTGCAAAAAGAGTGCAAAGTTAAATGCACGCCGCTGTCTGTATGCGTGCGTGTGCGTGTGCGTGTGTGTGTGTGTGTGCGTGAACTTTGCAACGACATTGTGTGTGACTTATCGTTGCAACTCCACAACAAATGCATCAAATACTCATTGGTAAAGTTCTTACAGTAGTATTTCTCACAAACGTTACGTGAGATCAGCTTCCTTTGTCTGTCTGTTGTCTGATGCAGCCGAGGGAGGAGATTAAGGCACACTGACAGGCACGTGGAAACGGTGGGGGGGGACTAGCCTTAAAGGCGCAGTACACAAAAACCACTACCTGCTGCTCAGAGCTATAAAATAGAAACTTATGAAAGGTATAATAAATAATCTGATGGGTGTTTTGAGCTGAAACTTTACAGACACATTCTGGAGGCACAAAAGACTTTGCTTAAATCTGGAAAAAGGGGTAACCTAGGTGCCCTTTAAACTCAATGTTAAATAATATTAAATCTTCTTAGTTATATAATATTAAATGTTCTTAGTCTGAAGAGGGGACTGTGAGAGAAAGCTTACTTAGATTAAAACTAAGTATTAATTGTTTTATACTTTTTACAAAATCTGGATAGAGCAACCTTACATATTCAGCGCATTTGGTCCACATCTGAATACATTCTTTTGAAGGCGAAGGGAAATTATTATTATTTTTTTGAATAACATAAATAATAATAATAATGTATACAATTTTCCAAGGGGTTTCATGAAGTAACCAATGCCTTGCGATTGCCTTTTTGGCCGCAGTTAACAATGTCAAATAGATATTTCTCTGCTCTACTTGTTTGGATGTCAGAAATTCCTAAAAGTAAAGCCGTAAAGTGAAAAGGTAGTGTAATATTAATTATTTTTTCAATTTTCCACCCATTTTCCACCCGTCCACCCAGAAATGAGCCAATGATTTTTTTTTTAAATACAATCTACTTCCTTGCTGCTTTTTATTAGATACACCTTACCAGTATCATGCTGGACCCCTTTTGTTTTACAAAACGTCCTTTTGGCACAAATTGTGATCCATATCAACATTATAGGATCACACAGTTATTTGACGTTTATATCTGCATGATGTGTTAAAGTGTTAAAATCCATGTAGATTAACTGTTTCTAAAATATTCAGACCAAGCTGTTCAAAGGAGTGCATCAAAACATTGAAGACCAATCTGCTTTTAAAGAAATATTGTAGTATCACACTATTAACAACACACATTGGATCAGTTGCAGTTCTAGTGCCTCTGTCTCAATGTACTGTACAATGTGACATACAATCACATCAAATATTAACTTGCTGCTAGAGTTACACCCATGGGGCAAGGCGCATTCATAATGACCACAGTATGTTAGTTTCATGCATTTCAAGGTCCTGTGAAGTGCTCTGAAATGTGCATATTTATTCGATGTTTGACAATCTCAACCGAAACACGAAGAGAGGGTGGGGCATAGTGTAGCTCCTCCCCTTTTTAAAAACCGCCAATAGCGTTTTTTGTCATCACTCTGCCAGTGAGAGCGGTTGAGCTCAAGTGCATCAAATGAAAAGCAAACGAGAAGTGTCTTGAAGGGGGCGGGGCATGTCAGATACTAGAGAGCGTTTGATTGGTTATGATGTGATGAGAAACTGTAGTATGGGTTGACGTGAATAAAACTGTTGATCCATTTAAGTGACAAACTAAAAGCTTTACATGTTGATATTAGTTTTATGTCTTCTAAACATTTTGTCACTGTTTTGGAGCACACTAGCTTATAGACGGGGCTTAACACGCCGGATCCAGCACCTCTGAAATCTCATCCGGCACCTCATTTTACCGATCCCCCTCCTCAACCGCACTACTCCACCGTCCGCTGTTCACTTTCGTTTTCCTCCGCAACTCCCCAACCCTCTTCACTGTCGTCCGCGTCACCACCGCCCCGCTCACTTTTGTCCGCAAAACCCCTCCGCCATCCACTGCACCAACAACCCCCCCCTGCTCCCCTCTTTCGTGCGCGACACCTCTCCATCCTCGGGTAACATGCCGGATCCGTTACCCTGATCTGTTCCGGGACCTCGCAATTTACAAAATAAGCATTACTTATAGATATCTTAAAAACGAACAATACTAATATTAACATCTAAAAACTCTTTATTTTAATTTAATGGGACCTTTAATAAATGATTTTGCTGATTGTTCAAACTTCCTATTTAAAATGAGTTGAAAACGCCACTCTTGAGATATTTTTGGGGGGGAACTTGATTGTTTTGTGTTCAATTCACATCTACATTTGTTAAGGTAACTTAATCGAGTTGTGTACACTAAGACTAGGTTATCTTTTACATTTGTTTGTGCTAAAAATGGTCAACCTATAACAACACATTTGGTTTTGTCTAAAGTAAAAAAAAAAAACGTAAGAGAAAAACGGATGAGTGACACTAAATTAGATGTGTGCCGGTCTTAATGTGACAGCAGACTAATAGACTAAACATGCTGCTGTTTGTCATTAAAGGTGCTGTGTGTAAGTTTTTGACTCCTCTAAGGCATAAAAATGCCATAATATGTTTGCAGATATTTCAGAAACATGCCAAGTGAAGATTCTTGTTTATCTGAAAAGCAATGCTGAAGTCAGATATTCTGCTTTGAAAATGTCCGTTATGTGCCTGAACGTCCGTCTTTTTTTTGGTTCTTTTAACATTATTAACATTATTAAATGTAGATGCTGAATCACTGATATGTGTTGGTTTACGCTGAGTCACAGTTCTAAAGTTTAGTTTCAAATTTTCAAGACCTGAGGTGAACTATCTGCTGCTGCTTTCAGTAGTATGGCAATAAATGTCATGTAAAATAAATAAAACGTAATTTTCTCCACCACAAACACTTACTACTCAGACAGATTTAAACAAAATAATATCTAGATATATAGTTGAGGACATGCTGCCGTTGTCTCTCACATTGTCCCGCAACAACATTAAAATAGTGTAGATTAGTGTACAATGTTTTATATTTATTTTATAGTCATTTGACATTTTAATATAACGCAATAATTACTTTTCCTGGTGATTAGTTGCTTTTCTAAGTGTGTAACTTAGTTACTAACTCAGTTACTATTTGTGAGAAGTAACTAGTAATTATAACTAATTACTCTTTTAAAGGAACATGTCCAACACTGCTTATCATAAACATGTTGCCTGCAGCACTCTATAGCTCACAAGCAATGAATAAATTGTTCTCCGTTTGTTGTCATTATCAGGTTGCACCCAGCTGACAGACAGATGTCTGGTGTATCTGCGGCGTCTCTCCTGTCTCTCCATACTGGATCTTCGCGACTGCAAAGGGGTCTCGGTGCAGGCATGCCAAAGCTTTATCTCCGAGCTGTCCGTCAATGCCCTCTACTACCTATCAGATGACAAACTCATCGAGAGGATATCATAAAAGCCGCGCTCCTCAGGGAGAGAGAGAGACTTTGTGAATATTGGTGTGTCTCAGAAGGAACTAAAAGCGTGCGCATGTGCGTGTGGCTTCGGTAGGTCTGTAAGGAGCTTCTGTGTTGGACAGAGAACCAGGGTTCATGTATAGCAGCTTTAGGAGGGAGGAGCTCCAAGCATTCTGGGCGGGGCTTATGTATAAATAGGTGTGGGCGAGGAGGATCCTTTTGTAGTTACAATTGTTTCCTTTTGTTTCCGTGTTCACACTGCAAGCGGCAATCAGATCGGTTCTCAGGCCTGTCATGCCATGGGCTCTTCTATTAAAGAGATCAACAGGTGCTATTCCTCGACAGCTTGTTTTCTATTTTTGAGAAGTCTGCTTATAAAAACTTGTACTTTTACTCTAATCCAGTGCTTTTTCGATCCTGCTACTCGAGACTCTGCACTCTGCACATTTTGTGTTTCTCTTTCTTATCTGCCCATAATAGAGGGCTGTTTTCACCACGGGAGAATCTCATTTTAAAAGGTACTTGCAACTTTCTCACAATTCTTGTTTTTGTTTTCTCTCAAAAATGCAAGATATTTCAACTCAGAGTTGCGAGGTAAAAGGTGAAATACTATGATGATTTCTTGCAGATTTGACTTTCATGCAGTTATGAGTTTATATTCCTCATTTTTTTAAAACCTTCACTTCTCAAAAATGCAAAGAAAGAAGTTTGAATTGTGGTTTAACTTCTCATAATTTTTCCTGAGTCAACATATCTCTAATTTAAATACTGCAGTTCTAACTTTTTCTTCTAAGATATCTGAGTATTTCAGTAGAGCACCTTTTATTTAATATCTGGGGATTCAGATTTGTTTGTTGTCAGAATTGAGAAACATACAATTGCTTTTATTTTATTTTTATTTTTTTTATCCTGTGGTGAAAACATGCTCCTGTTCTCGGTTCAGTTCATGGATCTCTCACTTAAAGAGCTGATGATCTGAATGGGGTTTGGCAAGTAAAGAATGCTATATGAAATTTGCAGAGCACTGGATCCCTATGACTAGGACTAAAAGCACTGCTCTGTCCAGATCCTGTCACCTAGACGCATTCATTTATCCTAAGTAGTGTGGAAACATTTGATTTGTTTATTTCTCCATTCATCCCCTTACTTTAAGCATCGTTTTACTTGAGGAATACCTTCTTTTTTTGTAAAATTCCTCTCCCTCCTTAACACCTGAGAGTATAGAGATATATAAATGTACTATAAGCACCCTTGTGTAAATGTATTCCTCTCCTGTAGTAAGAGAAAAGTCTGTAGCATTATAATTTTCAAAAACTTTCACATTTGTTTTTTGTTTTTTTTTTTCAAGCCAATAAAAAATGATACAAATGTGACCTTGAATTGATTTGAGATGCTGAAATATGAAGTTGTTTTGTTGAATTTGTTTACAGTTGGTTATTAGTCCGTTAACCAAATAAAAGATGTGTGATTGGTTCCTAGTTGACTTGCAATACTGGATTTGAATGAATTGTTGCATGACGTCTCTGCTTTGAGTTAATATTGTAGGTAGTCATAAACCTGTCTCTGTATGAAGTGCGAATGACACGACAACTGAATTATCTGTGATATTTTTGCTTCTCGTTGCTGCAGACATTGTGTAAATTTTGCTCGCATTCATAGATTGTACTTTTGGATAAGTACGGCTATTTTGGTGGACTGTCTAGCACTTGTCTTCAGGCATCAATATGAACCCATTCATTGTTACTGCCTGGTGTGTTAAGAAAAGTCTGATTCTTTATACACTATATGATCACCTCAATTTAATACTGTTTCTATTAGTTTTAGTATGTCATTTTCTGATCTCAAATCTTAATTGCGCAATATGCCTTTCTAATTCTGTCTGATTACAAAAATGATCTGATCTCTGAAGACTGAATGTCTCTCATCCCAGCTATTACGCTGTTTGTTCTCAGGTGGGTTTCATAATTCAGTAAATCCATGATACTATCTGATCTGGAATGATTTTTAAACTACTGTATATGTCACCGTCTGATAACAATAGTCTTTATAAATTCAGTACATCACAATCTGATCACAAATGAGCTTAAATCCATTCTGATTACATCCAGTCTTTAAGCAGTATGTTTATAAATATACTATTATACTTTGTACGCAATGCTGTCTGATCCCATGAGTGTGCATTTAAAATGCAGTGCTGTCATTCTGTCTGATCTCACTTGAGTTAAGACTCTGTTTATACAGTATGTCTGCTCTCAGAAGGGTTTATATATTCACATGCCTGTCTGATTATCAGATGTCTGAAGCATGTCTGATATTGGCTGATATCAGAGTTTCTAAATTAATTTCTCAAGGTGCTGTCTGATCTCAGATCCATTTATAAATTGTCATGCTACTTGGATTTTAGTCCACTATAAATTCAGTGTTTATTTCTGATCGGTTGAGTTTATAACCATCTGATGTCAGAAGGGTCTTCACACATGCTTGTCTGATGTTATTTGTATGGCATTGTTTTTTAGCGGTTTATAAATTCAGTGCATTTTAATCTGATTCAATCTGATTACAAATGAGTGTAAATTCAGCAATATGTTTGCGCATATGTAGTTCATAGATTCTAAAAGCAAATAAGAGTATAAACTCAGCAAATGGTCATGTCTGATCTCAGAAGGGTTTATGAATTCACCACATGCTCGTTTAATGTTATTTGATCTCCGATAAATGTCAACATCTGATGCCTGATGTGGTTTCAGACGTGTTTATGAATGAATTTCAAGGCGCTATCTGATGTCTAAATTTCAGTAGCTTTCAGATATCAGTTCATTTAAAGTTTATGATGCAGTCTGATTTTAGCTAGCCTTAACTAAATTCAGTGAGTGTAGCTATCTGATCTCAATTCAGTTTATAATTTCTGTAAACTACGCAGTTTGATACCATTATCTCTGAGTTTTTTGAATTCGGTACATCTCAATCTGATTGTCTGATCTCAAAATCAGTAAATTCTGGAACATGAGATTCTGATTTATTCTGAACTTTTTATTCAGAACAATATGTTGTCTGATCTCAGGTTTATGAATATGCAACATCTGTCTGATGTCATTTGCTTTCACACCACTACATGTGTCTGATGTGGTCTGATCTCAGTTAAAAGGATAGTTCAGCCTTCGCTTGCTGCCAAACCAGTACAAGTTTCTTTCTTCTGTTGAACACAAAACATATTTTGAAGAAATCTGTAACCTGACTTCCATAAAAGAAAAAAACAAATAACTAAATGGTTAAAGGTGTCCGACACTCTTCAAAGTATCTTCTTTAATGTTCATCAAAATATACATAAAAATGTAAAAAGATTTGCGACCACTTGAGGTTAAGTAAATATTGAGTACATTTTAATTTGAGGGTAAACTATATACGTTAAATTTACTTCTCCATTTAAGTTTTGTCAGTTGAGTTTATACATTCTATACATGGCTCCATCCGCCCACAGGTGAGTTTATCAATTCAGTTCATGCTGCTGACTGTCTGATCTCAGAGTTGACTGAGAGCCTCCATACTGAGTGCGCGTGAGGGGGGAATCCGCACAGCCAAGCCTGCATCCGATGCGCTTTTCACATGGACATGGATGGAAATTAGGCCTGCTTTCTGCGCTGGGGTTACATCTGCATTTCCCCACCAGCTCACCGCAGCCCTGTCGGAATACAATGGGAATAAGCGCTTTCCTCCATCAGACTACAGTGAGAACATCATGTGTCAGCGGACTCCAGCAGCACTAGCCTGAGATGAGGAGGATGATGATGATGATGGGAAGCTATCTGCTAACTCAAGGATGCTTTACTGCAAATAAACCTCCATGTCATCTGCGCTCTCGGTTTTACCTCATTTAATTGAACGCTTCTCAGTTTTACCGATACATTTGCAATCGTTTTAGTGTTGAAAGAGAGATTTTTTTTATAAAGACCTGCAGTTATTTTGGACTTAGCTTCGCTAGCTAAGCAGCTGTTGGTTTAACTGTCAGTGGATTTTTTCAGCAAACGGAGGGATTTACAGCCAAACACCGCACAGATCAGGCCGGTAAAGAGTGTAAACGAGACATCTGGAGTCCTGAGGGAATTGATTCGCTGAGCAGATTAAACGACACGTCTTGTCAAATGAAATGAACGGTCCGTAAATAAACGCTCGTGGATTTGTTTGTGTAGATGCAAAGGTGGCCGCTGCCCAAACAAACATTTCATACAAACCGACCTAAATTTTAAACTTCATCACTTGACATACAATCTAAACAGCTTTAATCCAGAATAGCTGAAATGGCTGAAGAGGCGTTTCCTTTACATTATCTGGTCTGGAACAATCAATATCTGGAACTGGACCGAGAGCTTCAGAAAAATCAGGTGTGGTGTGTATAGTTTAAGATGTTTGTGCTGTTAAATCGTTGACTTTTTGTCTGTATTAAGCAGTTGTGTGTGCCTGCATGTGTTCCAGCATGACCTGGAGCGGCTGGATCCGCGCGGCCGCTCGGCGCTCGAGCTGTCAGTGTGTCTCGGGCACCTGGAGTCCACGCGCGTCCTGCTCAGACACAACGCAGATCCCACACACAACAACACACAGGGCTGGACAGGTACTCCAAAAACTTTCAGACACACCCTCCAATTGTTTACTCGTGCATTTACAAATGCATATTGCTTTACCTTGTGGAAGACAAACAAACTTTGGACAGGTAATCAGGGGTGAGATTGTTTTGAAATGTGATCTCTACCGATAGCAAACTAACGTTACATGCTTTAAAAAGTAACGTAATTCGGTAGATTACCTTAGTTACTTACATACTTTGAACTTCATTTACTCACCCTCGGTTTGCCCCCCCCCCCCCCCATTTTTATGCTGAACACAAAATATATTTTTTTAAAAATGTTGAGAACGGGTAGTAAATTTATCCTTGTGTGTATTTTTTCTTATTTTCTTCATTATTAAATAATCTATTTTTATTATTTTTATTTATTTATTTTCTGATGGCAAACTATTCCTTTAACTAACACAAACAGCTTCTTAGGAATTGGTTTTCCTCTGAAGAAGGCAGCACAAATGAATTGAAAGCCAGAGTGTGTATGTGGTATAACTTTTTAAACTGTGTGTGCCGGAGCCTTTATTAATCTGTGTAAGCTCATCAGGGATGTTGATAACCAACTCGCAAATATGCTCAAAAATATTTGCGAAAAGGTAGCTAACACATGTTACAAGGGGTGCATGATATTATAAAAATCAAACATTGTGATATTTTTTTATTCTGCGATATATATTGCAATATGAATACAATGTCACTAGATTAGATGCATAACTATTTGCAAAAATGTATTATGAATATTCTGTAGGGGAGTGCATCTGCATAAAATATTAGCCACTATCTACAAGCATAGATAATCAATAAAGAAAAAGATACAAATTAAATAATGTTTTATTGTTTTCCGAACTGTATTCAGATATACAGTAATTGAATAACTAAATATAAAATAATACTGCAGTCTTCATTTTTACAAACAATTAAATAATCATTTTAATTCAATTTGTTTATTTTTTAAGTTACAAATGGTAATTTTTTAAGCCTAAATGCTTTTTAAAGCCCTCACACAGTCACAGGCCTCAAAAAACACTTGCGAAATGATCAAGTATAATCCAGACTCAACATTGCGTATACTCGTGATGTGACTATTGTGATTTATCACAATGCGATATCGATGCTGAAACGATATATTGTGCAGCCCTACATGTTACTATGAGCTATTCGATATGCCTGTGTCATTTACATATGTGATCAATCTCTCTCTCTTGCGCTCTCTCGCTGTCTGCCTGTAACTGATTCAAAGTGTAGTCTAGGAGATCTATTATGTCACAACAGACAAAAACTCAGTCAAATATGTTTTAACTTGTGTATTACTTGGCAAATGACCACAGATGTCTTATTTGACTCCAAATCGTGCATTAAAAATCCTTTATCAGATCCAATTCATTGATTACCTCTTACTAGGGCTGCACAATATATCATTTCAGCATCGATATCGCAATGTGATCATTCGCAATAGTAACATCGCAGTATATGCAGTGTTGAGTTTGTATTATAGTTTATCATGTGCATGTGTTTTTGATGCCTGTGATGGTATAATGACCTTAAAAGCATTCGTGCATAAGAAATTGTACCGTTTGTAACTTTAACAACGATTAATTGTATTGAATAATTTTTATTTTTATCATTCAGCTACTGTACTTGAATACTGTTCGACTCGGAAAACGCTAAAACACTTTTTTAATTGCATCTTTTTCTTGATTGTGTTTATAGATTATGCATGAAAATACTCCCAACACATGCAAAAACAGAAATGTACTGCAAATAGCACAGACCACAATGAAAATGTGTCGGGGAACCCCAAAAAGTTTCTAGATTGTTTATTAGATTTTATAGAGATGCACTCCCACTGCAGAATCATCCCAATTGTTTTAGCATTATAAATGTCCAAATAGACATATTAAGTTGTCTGGTGAAATTGTATTCATAATCGCAATATATATTGTGGAATGTAATATCGCAATGCTAGATTTTTCCAATATTGTGCAGCCCTACCTCTTACATATGTGTGTATTCTTGAGGATCCACATAACTTTTCTATGTGGAGCACAAACTAAATTGTAAAGTGTTGGAAAGTTGACTTCAAATTATAATAGGCACACCTTTACATGTAGTTAATGTTGTAAAATGTAATTTCATTAGATTACCCAAGTTAGAAACTTAAATTCTTCTTCTAAATATGTGGGAAAATGCTAAGGTGCATGACACAAAGGGTCATCTAGAAAAAAAAAAAAAAGACAAACAAAACACAATTCTTGGTTTTGCTCTGCATATCATATTTAACAACATCAGTTTTCCACAGTGCTCCTTGAAGGGATAAACGGTCTAAAAAAAAACAAAAAAACAATTTACTGTTGCTGAAGAAGGCATCATGTCCAATGGATTAAGAGCTGGGGCATGTCAACTTGTTGAATGAAGCCGGAGTCACACTAGAGTTTGAGCTTGTCGTACGGCCCTGCGAAAAGGGGTGGGATTAAACAAGATGATTAGACATTAAAAAAAGCGAGCGATTGCTCCATGTTTCAAATTTCTGTCCAAAGAGGTCACGTTTTGATCCTGGATTGGTCTCACTCAGTCAAGTGATGCGATTTCGCAGGTCAGAGTTCACCAAGCTTGAACTTTGCACCGCAGCAACCTGCGAGAAATGGTAAAGTCTAGATCGGATATGTGGCCGGCCGGAAGTGCAATATGCACATTAATATAGCTGCATTTTTTTATGACACTGTATAACAATAATTAATATTTTTACAGTACTGTGACGGTTGTGTTTAGGGTTGGGATGGGGGTAGGGGTTAAAAAATACAATTTATTGGGTAATTTAATAGATAAGATAAATAATACTCGGTACAACTACTGTTTTTATGCTTCTGTGACGGTTGGTTTTAGGGTTGGGGTGGGTGTAGACGTTAATAAAATACAATAAATCGGAAATTTCATAAATAACATAAATAATTCTCGTTAACTTCCGGCCGCAAACGTATCCAATCTAGCAACAACCCTGCGAAACTCGACGCATGAGCTACCCAATAAATACCAAACTAGCTAAATTTAATAACAATATTTCCCCTAAATGCTCATTTTGTAACTCAATATGATGAAACACTAAATCATTTATTTTTGGAGTGTACTTACTGTAAAGTGTTTTGGGTTGCCTTCTCCAATTTCATTAAAAAAATCTTATTTCCAAACTTTTGTATTTCTCCAAAAATTGTATTCTTTGGATACTCTCTGAATGTCGATCCTTTTCATTGTAAATGTATTGTTAATTTATTGCTTTTTTTTGGCAAAATTTTACATCCATAAATGTACATTTTCAAAGAAACACCCTTACTTTTTTTATTTTCAGAAAGGACTTTGATTTATACGTGAACTCTTTAAAAGACTCTAACAATTACATTGCATGTAAAACTCTCTCTTGGCGTAAATCATTTAAACTCGTTTAATTTGCTGGAATTTTATTTATGTAACCCTCTTTGTCGCTTTTTTTCATATTGTATCTTTGTAATGTTCTGTCTTGCATTAATAAAAAAAAAAAAAAAAAAAAAAAACTCGACGCATGACCCTGCGTTTCCGGTCTGACGCATTTGCGTGTGTATGAATGGAAGTCTATGGAAGGAAAAGTCCAGTGTGACCGCGGCTTTAGACCAGGGGTGCTCAACCCTATTCTTGGAGATCGACCTTCCTGCAGTTTTCAGTTGCAGCCCATATCAAACACACCTGCCTGTAATTATTAAGTGCTCCTCAGGTTCTAATTAATTGGTTCAGGTGTGTTTGATCAGGGTAGGAGCTGAAATCTGCAGGAAGGTCGATCGCCAGGAGCAGGGTTGGTCACCCATGAATTAGACAATCTAAGTAAACTATACTTGTTCTGGGAGGCATTAACATTCTGTCACAATTAGAGGAAAGAGGTCCCAAAGGCAGAATGAGTGCAAGGGGTGTTTATTGACAATAATATGTGAAGGAGTTAAGTGGAGCACAGTTCAATGGTGTAATGGACAGGGTAGTGCTGGATGGAGCAGACAGACAAAGGAAGTTGTGCTGGAGAGTCCAGGATGGAGTAATCAGCGGCCACAGGTTGGGAGAACAGGAGACTGAGCTGGGATGCTCAGGCCAGGCAGGAGGTGGTGAAGGTCTTGGATGAGGTACTGCAGACCAGCGATCCTGGAGAGTTGTGGTCTCACCAGTAGTAGCCTCACAGAGGACACCAACAGACAGGGACTCAGAGTGAGCAGGGCTGGACCAAGACGAGACTCACACAGGGAACTAAACTAAGAAACAAAATAAACTAAAATAATAAAACAAAGAAAAAACTAAAAGCAGTTAAAAATGAAAGCAAAGAGAAATAAAATTGGATTTAATTTACTGAAATAAAATAAATCCAATAAAAAAAAAGGATCTAAACACTTAAAGCTACTAATAAAACAAAGATAAATAGAATAACTTGTTCAATAAACTTGAAAAGGATAAACCAGAAAGGGATGATACTGAAGGCCTACTGAAAAACAAACAAACATTACACAAAGACAACTCAAACTCACAACAGCACAGAGAGAAACGAGCACAGTCTACACAAGTGAAGCTGCGGTCATACTAGACCAGGGACATCAAACTCAATTCCTGGAGGGCCACAGCTCTGCACAGTTTAGTTTCAACCTTGCTTCAACACTTACTGGTAGGTTTTAAGTTTGACATCCCTGCACTAGACTTTTCTCCCTATAGACTTCTATTCATACGCACACGAATGAGTCAGACCAGAAACGCAAGCTCGTGCGACAAATTTCACAGTTTGCTGGGTTTCAAAGTTCAAGCTTGGTGAACTCTGACCTGCGAATCCTAGGGATGGCTGACGTGAAACTGACGTATCGACACAGTGTCAAGATCCCGAAGCCAAGTGTTTCAAAACACTGCACCGAAGCATGTTCCGAAAAAGTCAGGTCACGTGACTGAAGTGTTTCGAAACACCTGGTCACGTGACTAAAGTGATTCAAGCATCGATCAGTTCACAAGCGTTTCGAGACCTGGCGAATCTGCGTTTGACTGACAGGGTCAGAATTCACTTCTGTCTCATATGGCCTAGTGGACCGTACGTGTGCATGTTGATACTGTGCTTCAAATGACTTTTGGGTTCAAATCCCGACTTGTACAAATACTCTGAAATCACGATTTTATGTATTTTAATCATGGTACTGTTTCATGGTGAAGTATAGATAGGATACAGCTGCTGATACACCATCAATTTAACATCATTTTTGTAACACTGTAAAACAATAATTAATATTTTTACAATACTGTGATGGTTGGGTTTAGGGTAGACATTAATAAAATACAATAAATGGGAAATTTAATGAATAATAAAAATAAATCTTGTTAACTTCTGGCCACAACCGTGTCTGATCTAGCAACAACCCTGTTTTATGACCAAAACAAGACATATTTATTCACAAAGTGTTTATTCAGATGTCAGACCAATGTTGAAACAAAATGATACAAGAACAGAGCAATTCAAACTGATATTAACACATTTAAAAACAGCTGTGTTAGCCTGGATTCGAACCCACAATTCCTGCCTGGAAGTCAAGAACCCTAACTGCTCCACTAATGCACTTGAAGGTTCAAGCCTATAAAGTGGGTTTTAATACCTCGATTTGCTCAACTGTTCTTTGCTGAAGCTGTTCCAGTGCAATACATAAAAAAATTACCACTAGGTGTCACCGTAGGGTGGGGTTTCGAAACGTTTCGAAGCTTCGACACATTTGCTTCGATTGTTTCAGTGTTTCATGAAGCCTCGCTTTGCCCACCACTAGCGAATCCCATCACTTGACTGCGTGAGACCAATCGAGGATTAAAACATGACCTCTCTAGACAGAAATTAAATATGGAGCAATCGCTCGGTTTTTTAAATGTCTAATCATCTTGTTTAATCCCGCCCCTTTTTGCAGCACTGTACGACAGAATTTCTCAAACGCTAGCGTGACCGCAGCATAACATGTAACACAAAGTGCAACAATGAACAGACAAAAACATGAGGGAAGAGAGCACATTATAAAGGGAGGTAAGAACATGAGGACCAGGTGTAGACACTGAAACTGATGAGGGCTAAACAAGGGGGAGTGGCATCTGGAAACAAGGAGGGAGGAACAGAGGAGCACATGGTGAACACAAACACAGGTTGAGCCATGTGCTTAGACACAACATAAACATAGATACATAGAACATAGACAACACAGAAATGACAGACAAGGAAGGGCTATGACACATACCACTTAATTTGGGTGTGTGTAAACATTGCTACTGTGGTAGGCCAATATTTTGCAATATATTATTAGAAAATATTATTAATATATATTTGGAATATATTCAAAGTATACTTCGAAGTGTGATACTTCTAAGCTGTTGTTTTTATGAAGAATGTCTTCAGAAATGATAACAGGTAGGGAATCATCAAAATCACAAAAATCAATAATAAGAATTAAGTGTTACATTACATGTTTTCAATTTACTTCAAGTTTTTTTTATTACAAATAAGAAATGCTTGCTTATCTAATGTATTTAAGTAAAATACAAAGATGATAGCAGTAGGTACATTTGTTCACATTATGTTCATTATGTGACATTATGTTCACTTGAGACATAATTGACTGCGTTTATGTGAATATTTGCCATGACTGGCATTTTGACATCATTCTGTGTGTGTTTGACATTTAAAGTGCAGTTAAGCTGAAGAGAACTGAATAAAGGAGTGCATGCTGAGTGAGGAGGTTTTGGGTGTGTGCCAGTGCAAATGCCCAAACACAGAACCGCAGTGTCATATGTTATACAGCAGTTTCAGGGCAGCAGCTCTGGAAAAAAAAATAGCCATTGACTTCTATATTAGGAACAAAAAACACAATAGACGTCAATGGATATTTTTTCAGTAATATCTATCTTAGTGAAACTGGTTTAAAACTAATTGAGGATGAGTAAATGATGACAGAGTTATCTTTTTTTGTTTTTTGTTTTAATTATTATTAGATCATTTAGCTTTACTGAAGAGTTCATGTTATTACGATGTAAGGTGATATAATCTCCACTATAACTTCTGGTTTGGCACCGCTGTCCTGCAAATGCTGCGATGTAATATGTAGCTCTGCAGTTGTGCATTTGGTTGTTATTGGTAGCCTTTTCAGTTCTTTTTCGGTGCTAATTTTAAGAAAAAAAGTGGGATTAAATGACACGCTGTAAATACATACAATTCCTTTAGATTGTCCCTACAGAAATTTATTAAGCTTTTTCCAAATTAAAGTGATTAAACATAAAACAATTCAGTTTACCCCCTAAAGAATGAATAATTGTGTTGATTCAGTCATTTTAACAAGCAGCAAAAATATATTTTTTGAGTGTACACTGTAAAAAAATGCTGGGGTTCGTGCAATTTATTCATGTTGTCACAACACAAATTGATTAAGTTAACTTAATAGTTTTTACAAACTTAAGTGGATTGAACATAAAACAATTAAGTTGTCCCCCAAAAAACTAAAAAATTGTTGATTCAGCTCATTTTTTTAATATGTGGTCTAAACAAGCAGCAAAATAATGTTTTTGAGTGTATACACAGCATATTTTACTACATTCCTAACCCTAAGGTGTCTCCTGAGGTGCACTGAGCACCAAAGCGCCTGCTTTTGTCCAGTTTGCAACAAGTGCACTGAATCCAATGGGATGCGTCACATGATTTATTAGCCGAAAACTTTATTTGGTAGTCCTCTTAAGCTTAGTGATCAAAGTTCTTCTATAATCTGAGAATAAAATTTCATATTTGATTATATGTATTCTAAATAGAAATGCAGTATTTCATTAAAATTACTTAGTTTGGTCCAGGAATATACAAAATACTTAAAAGCAATAAATTATATGTGTTCTAAATATACTTTATTACAATACTAAAAACTTCCCATCTCTGCATATGCTGCATAGGGTACATAATATAACTGTTGGAGAATTTAAGATGTCTGTTAAAATTCATACATCAAAATGCAGAATAAATTTAAAAAAAAAGGAGATTTTATCTTCCAAAAGAAAGAAACAAAGCATCATTTCCTGAAATTACAGTCTTACTTCCCATGCAAACCTGCATATGTTTGGACAGTATTTGCATAATATGTCTATGGTTTTCATTGGCCGCCCCTGGTTTGTGGTTTTGACTTGTGAAAAACAGTTTGGTCACACTTTATTTTGATGGTCTGTTTGTTGAATTTAAGTTACATTACAGCTAATTCTCATTAGATTATAAGTAGACTTTTAGGTTGGGGTTAGGGTTATGGTTAATGTAAGTTGACATGTACTTGCAAAGTTTCAGGGAGTGCAGAATTATTAGGCAAATGAGTATTTTGACCACATCATCCTCTTTATGCATGTTGTCTTACTCCAATCTGTATAGGCTCGAAAGCCTACAACCAATTAAGCATATTAGGTGATGTGCATCTCTGTAATGAGAAGGGGTGTGGTCTAATGACATCAACACCCTATATCAGGTGTGCATAATTATTAGGCAACTTCCTTTCCTTTAGCAAAATGGGTCAAAAGAAGGACTTGACAGGCTCCGAAAAGTCAAAAATAGTGAGATATCTTGCAGAGGGATGCAGCACTCTTAAAATTGCCAAGCTTCTGAAGCGTGATCATCCAACAATCAAATGTTTCATTCAAAATAGTTAACAGGGTCGCAAGCGTGTGGTAAAACCAAACCAAAAACCAAGGTGCAAAATAACTGCCCATGAACTGAGAAAAGTCAAGCGTGCAGCTGCCAAGATGCCACTTGCCACCAGTTTTGCCATATTTCAGAACTGCAACATCACTGGAGTGCCCAAAAGCACAAGGTGTGCAATACTCAGACATGGCCAAGGTAAGAAAGGCTGAAAAACGACCACCACTGAACAAGACACACAAGCTGAAACGTCAAGACTGGGCCAAGAAATATCTCAAGACTGATTTTTCTAAGGTTTTATGGACTGATGAAATGAGAGTGAGTCTTGATGGGCCCGTGGCTGGATCGGTAAAGGGCACTGGTTTGGGCTGGTATCATCAAAGATGAGCTTGTGGGGCCTTTTCGTGTTGAGGATAGAGTCAAGCTCAACTCCCAGTCCTACTGCCAGTTTCTGGAAGATACCTTCAAGCAGTGGTACAGGAAAAAGTCTGCATCGTTCAAGAAAAACATGATTTTCATGCAGGACAATGCTCCATCACACGCGTCCAAGTACTCCACAGCGTGGCTGGCAAGAAAGGGTCTAAAAGAAGAAAAACTAATGACATGGCATCCTTGTTCACCTGATCTGAACCCCATAGAGAACCTGTGGTCCATCATCAAATGTGAGATTTACAAGGAGGGAAAACAGCACACCTCTCTGAACAGTGTCTAGGAGGCTGTGGTTGCTGCTGCACGCAATGTTGATGGTGAACAGATCACAACACTGACAGAATCCATGGATGGCAGGCTTTTGAGTGTCTTTGCAAAGAAAGGTGGCTATATTGGTCACTGATTTGTTTTTGAATGTCAGAAATGTATATTTGTGAATGTTGAGATGTTATATTGGTTTCACTGGTGAAAATAAATAATTGAAATGGGTATATATTTGTTTTTTGTTAAGTTGCCTAATAATTATGCACAGTAATAGTCACCTGCACACACAGATATCCTCCTAAAATAGCTAAAACTAAAAACAAACTAAAAACTACTTCCAAAAATATTCAGCTTTGATATTAATGAGTTTTTGGGTTCATTGAGAACATGGTTGTTGTTCAATAATAAAATTAATCCTCAAAAATACAACTTGCCTAATAATTCTGCACTCCCTGTAGTCAGTTAAATGTCTGTTAAATGAGCATATCAACATATATTAAGCAGACAGTCTACTAATACTCAAATGGACCACCAAAATAAAGTGTTACCCAACGGTTTTCCATGCTGTGAGAGCACAATCCACTTTGCATGCACTCAGTGCATGGCTTGACTCAGGTTTGAACTGACACAGTCAAATTAATGACACTTTTATTGTTTCTATTCCAATTATTCTAGTCAAGTGCTGAGGAAACCTCCAGAGCTGAAATTTAAATGGTGTTTTCATTTTTTGACACACAATGCCCACAGTAGACCAATCACATCAGTGTATTTTGACCTTAAATGTATGTATTGTGGGAGACCTTAAACTTTTTAAAAATAGCATAACATTTTCTGCTTGTCCAGCTTCTGCTTCACATAAATTGTGAACAGTATTTTGTGCATAGTTTTGCAGGAAGCCGTGAGCACTGGAGACCCTGAACTGGTGCAGCTGGTCCTTCAGTACAGAGACTTCAGAAGAGCCACAGAGAGACTGGCTGGTATTCCTGAGCTACTGAGCAAACTGAGACAGGTGACCCTCACACACACACACACACACACACACTTATTAATTCAATCATTAGATGAAGCTATTAGTTCTTTTATAACCTTACAAGCTTTTATCATTTTTATTGTTACCACATAACAAATGTGTTACTCTTAAGTATATGTAAACTAACTTAGATACGCACTGTGTGCTATCGCAAGGTTCACCTGCTTGATTGTTATAGCATCCAAAATGTAAGCAATATAATTCCCCAGTGATATATTAATAGTTAGGTTTATTGTATATCCATCATATGTACAGAATAGAATATATACTACATAGTAAATCTTATGCAGGATTATTTATATAGTCTCAAAATGTAAAACAAAGGGATATATGGATCAAAAATGAGATGGCTGATTTTAAGTGATTTATGTAGGTAGGAATGTATTAAATGCAGCTAAAATAACTAATGATGTGATCAGTATTTGTGAAAAGAACATTTTAAA
The DNA here is from genome assembly GCA_903798195.1 of Danio kyathit. Taxonomy (NCBI): domain Eukaryota; kingdom Metazoa; phylum Chordata; class Actinopteri; order Cypriniformes; family Danionidae; genus Danio; species Danio kyathit. The sequence goes on from LR812532.1 coordinate 27,306,046, forward strand.
ATGTGGGTGAAAGAATGTTCCATCCTCATTCATAATAAGATGTATTTCTCTAAAAATAAAACCAAATGCTAATTCTGAGCTATACTTATTGCTATATTTACACTATAAAAATGCTAACAAATGTTTTATGTTATTTTAACTTATTTTAATGAATTTATCAGGTTTGAACAACATTTTTGAAGGTAAACGCACTTTATCTTAATATTTTTAGTCAGTTAGATTTGAAAATTTAAGGCAGCAAGAATTATTTTCAGTGATCATGTGCATTTTTATTATATTTTACCTGATTAAAATTATTATGCTGACAAACGGGTAAAAGCCAGTCGATTAAAGGATAGCTTTAATACTTCGCTTAACAATTAATGGTATTCTGGAGGTGAATTTTAAAACGCCATCAAAGATTCTTGTTCTGAATATGCCTAGACAAGATCTTTGGAATATAAACTGTCGTTACTCTGAACAATATTTTAGTTTGTCTTCTGTACATCATGGTTAAAAATATATGAAAATCAATATATCTAATAATTCATATTTTACTGAATATATTTAGAAGTTTGAAAACCCCTTTTTGTCTTTGACTCACATATACTATACAGAGGGATGCACGATATATTATCGACCCTATCTTTATCGGCCAATAAATGCTATTTTAAATGTTATCGTTATCAATCCGATATCAAAATTAGGCCGATATCTTTAAGCAGATAGATTATGTAATTGAACAGACCTGTCTGCCTCATGCATGCGTGAGTTGAACATGTTCAGACTTGTCCGGTGCACTATAAAGGAGCTTTCCTCACTTTGCTTATTCCTTCAAAGTCCGTCCTTTCTTTGTGTGGTATTGCTGTGCATTAATAACTCAGTAAGTAACCATATTCCTTATTATTGCAGATGTATTTGAGAGAGTGTCATTGTGTATTTTGGTTTAAATCGCCTCAGGACAAATTATTAAGACGTGCTAAGCAACTCCTTGGGTTGTTTGTAATCTAATATGATTATTTGTTATTATCAACGTGTTGTTTGCCATATGTTGTTGCTGTAAGATTGTATTCGGTTTGATTGGCATATTTATAATGATTATAACGAGGGCACGTAATGGCTATTATCCAGGGGCGCAGCTGGTGGGGGGGTTAGGACGATTTTAAGGGCCTACGCCGTTTTAGGGCCCCCAGAGTTACTATTATCCCAACAACCGCCTCCCCACTCTTCACGGTTGTCTGCGACACCATCTCCAACCCAACTGATCTTCTAAATGGGACTATAAAAATGCATTAATGATGCTAAAAGCTTCATCTTCATGGTTTTTCATCAAACTGCTTTGAAACTATTTTGAAACCTATTTGTTCTGGTCAAAAAATCAGGTACAGTTTTGGTTAAAGAGCCCATCCTCTCCAAGAAAGCATTTCAAAAGTGTTGTCTTTTATTTGCAGGCACGTGACTTCTATGTGGAGATGAAATGGGAATTCACTAGCTGGGGTAAGTTCAAGAGCTATTAAGAACTGTTAAGGAAGACTTAATTATATGGATTGCAGGTTTGACCATTTCAGCATCACATACATGGGCAGCTCCTGTGATGGATTGCTCCTGACAGTCAGTTGTTGTTCTGTCTGATTGCTCAGTTCCTCTAGTGTCGAAAGTTTGTCCAAGCGATGTTTACCGTGTTTGGAAAAGCGGTTCATGTTTGAGGGTCGACACCACTTTACTGGGCTTTGAGCACATGACTTGGCTAAAGGGCAGGCGCAGCTACATCTTTAAAGGTGGAGGTAAGTCGTTAAAGTCTAAATTAAATATTGAAGTGTATATTATAAATGTATACATGCACATTTGGTTTAAGTCATTCATTTTAAATCATATTTTCGTTTTGCTGTACAGTGTTCAGCATAGTGGAATTTGTGAATATAGGCCATGTATTTTGATGCATTTAAACAAAACAGATTTATTAAACAGATATATTTATTAAATAAATAAATATAAAATAATATTAATAAATAATATTAATAAATTAATAAAATAAATATAAATAGTATTTTAGTCACCAAACATATTTTATAATTGAAAGATAATACAATTAAATTCAAGCAAAATATTGCAAAAAATAAATTACAACCTACAAAATTTCAACTAAATTCTTCAATTTCTTTGCTCCTCTTGATTTTTCATTGATTCATTCATTTTCTTTTCGGCTTAGTCCCTATATTAATCAGGGGTTGCCACAGCGGAATGAACCGCCAACTTATCCAGCATTTGTTTTACGCAGCAGATGCCCTTCCAGCTGCAATCCATCACTGGGAAACATCCATACACACTCATTCACACTCATACACTACGGACAATTTTAGCTTATCCAATTCACCTGTACCCCATGTCTTTGGACTTGTGGGGGAAACCGGAGCACCAGGAGGAAACCCACGCCAACACGGGGAAAACATGCAATCTCCACACAGAAATGCCAACTGACCCAGCCGAAGCTCGAACCAGCAACCTTCTTGCTGTCAGGCGAACGTGCTACCCACTGCGCCACTGCATCACCCTCTTGATTTTTCCTCTTTTCTGAATAAAATTTAGGTGTACTAGTTTTTGGACCATTATCATTAGTTATTTTGTCAGATAAGCTCCAGATTTGGCTTCAGTACTGACTAATCTAATGTTTGTGCACAAATATAATATTGTATAGCTTCTTATTAAAAATATGAATTTAAAAGAGAGATTTGTGAGGCGTGTACTTATATATGCTGAGCACTGTATTTACTGATGGTGAGGACAGTTTGTTATGTTACTACATGATATCCACCAATGGCCAACAACTACTATCCAACAGAGCACAACAACTGATGAAAGTAATTGTAAACTTAGTTTTGTGTTTAAAAATTATTAAAAACTGCAGGTCTTTTTAGGATATCACATAAAAAAAATGCTGGATGGAAACCCAGAGATGCACAAAATATCTCAAATATCTGTCTAACAATCTTTCATTGCAGTGTTCCACTTATGCATAGATGGGGTTTAACATCTGAGTACCGAATATGCCAAATAAAAGTCTTCCTTATTACAAACACACACACACATGTTTGTTTCACTAAATTGTGAGGATATTCCATGGCTGTAATGATTTTTAAACTACATTTTCATTAGCCCTACACCAATGTTGGAATTTGGAATTTGTGAATATAGGCCATGTTTTTTGATGCATTTAAACAAAACGGATTTATTAAACAGATATATTTATTAAATAAATAAATATAAAATAATATTAATAAATAATATTAATAAATTAATAAAATAAATATAAATAGTATTTTAGTCACCAAACATATTTTATAATTGAAAGATAATACAATTAAATTCAAGCAAAATATTGCAAAAAACAAATTACAACCTACAAAATTTCAACTAAATTTTTCAATTTCTTTGCTCCTCTTGATTTTTCATTGATTCATTCATTTTCTTTTCGGCTTAGTCCCTATATTAATCAGGGGTCGCCACAGCGGAATGAACCGCCAACTTATCCAGCATTTGTTTTACGCAGCAGATGTCCTTCCAGCTGCAATCCATCAAAATATCTCAAATATCTGTCTAACAATCTTTCATTGCAGTGTTCCACTTATGCATAGATGGGGTTTAACATCTGAGTACCGAATATGCCAAATAAAAGTCTTCCTTATTACAAACACACACACACATGTTTGTTTCACTAAATTGTGAGGATATTACAAACACACACACACATGTTTGTTTCACTAAATTGTGAGGATATTCCATGGCTGTAATGATTTTTAAACTACATTTTCATTAGCCCTACACCAATCCTACACCTAACCCTACCCCTTATAGGAAACTTTATGCACTTTTACTTTTGCAAATAATCCTAATTCTGTATAAATTCTAAGCGTTTTGAAAAATGGGAACATGGAGCAGTGTCCTCATAAGTCACCTTCTCCTTATTATACCCATGTCATAACCGTGTCATTATACAAATTTGTGTCTTTATGTGACACACACACACACACTAATTCAATCATTAGATGAAGCCATTAGCTCTTTTTATAATCTTACAGACTTCAGAATTCTCAATGTTTCCACAAAACAAATCAATAGCAACATTTTCAACTGCTCTTAAGTACAGTATATGCAACGTCGTTTATTCATTCATTCAAAAAAAAAAAAAAAAACAACTACATTTTTTCCTCAGATATACAGTTGAAGTCAAAATTATTAGCCCCCTGTGGAATTTTTTTTCTTTTTTTTAAATATTTCCCAAATGATGTTTAACAGAGCAAGGACATTTTCACAGTATGTCTGGTAATATTTTTTCTTCTGGAGAAAGTCTTATTTGTTTTATTTTGGCTAGAATAAAAGCAGTTTTTTAATGTGTTTAAAGGTCAAAATTATTAGCCCATTAAGCTATACTTTTATTCGGTAGTCTACAGAACAAACCATTGTTATATAATAACTTGCCTAATTACCCTAACCTGCTTAGTTAACCTAATTAACCTAGCCAAGCCTTTAAATTTCACTTTAGGCTGTATAGAAGTGTCTTGAAAAATATCTAGTCAAATATTATTTACTGTCATCATGGCAAAGATAAAAGAAATCAGTTATTAGAGATGAGTTATTAAAACTATTATGATTAGAAATGTGTTGTAAAAATTATGCTCTCCCTTAAACAGAAATTGGGGAAAAAATAAACAGGGGACTAATAATTCAGGGTGGCTAATAATTCTGACCTCAACTGTAGATCAGAATAGTACAGAAAAGACTATGGCAACTTTTTGCCATTAAAACAAGACAGCAGGTATTCTGACAAAAGTTTTATGGAAGGAGAGTATTTAAAAGAATAATGTAATGTGATAGCACATCTCAAATTACAGGTATTTGCCAGGCATTAAATAATGCAGCATGTTTTATATGTAGCACTGGAAATGGCTGCAGTTGTTATTGCCAGGAGGTGAAACTTCTAGTTCGAGTCCCAGCTCAGTCAGTTGGCATTTCTGTGTATTGTGGGTTTCCTCCGGGTGCTCCAGTTTCCCCCACAGTCCAAAGACATGCGCTGTAGGTGAATTAGGTAAGCCAAATTGGCTGTAGTGTATGTGTGAATGCAAGAGTGTATGGATGCTTCCCAGTACTGGGTTGTGGCTGGAAGAGCATCCGCTGTGTAAAACATATGACTGTTCATTCCACCGTGGCGACCTCTGATAATAAGGGACTAAGCCGAAGAAAAATTAATGAATTTAAGGCTATATTATACGTAACAACAATTAGATAACCTAAAAATTAAAAGTCATCCTCTACTTTACTTTTTCAGCAGAAATGTAATTGAATTACTTTGTAACTAATCACACCCAAAACTGATCTATCAATATTCCCTAACACACACACCCTCAGTCTGGACCCACAAGCTGAGTTGAGTAGACAGAAGTGTTCTGTATGTTTTGCAGAGAGTGGAGCAATGGTGATGGAGGTGGACCACGAGAAGCAGGTGGTTTATACGGAGCCGCTGTCTCTTTCTCCACGTGACGCCCCATCTCTGCTCGCCGCCATGTTGCCCTCGCAAGAAAACACAGCACAGAGACTGACCTCTCCGATAGTGTCCACTCATCTGAACACACGCAACATCGCCTTCGAGAGGTACGGGAACAGCGTACATTAATTACTCTGAGTCTGAATGCAAGCACACTTCTAATTCCCTCTTCTGTCTCTAGAAATAAGTCTGGGATTTGGGGATGGCGCTCGGAGAAGACAGAGGTTGTCAGCGGATATGAAGCAAAGGTGGAGCTGCTTTTGTTTTTTAAGAAAGCTCTTTGAGAGGCATCTGAAAAATCTGTGTATCAGGACAAAAGGGCCTTACTAACTGTGTTTATGTTTAATTGTAGGTTTACAGTGCCAGTAATGTGGAGTTAGTGACCCGTTCTAGGACTGAACACCTTTCTGATCAGGACAAGTCTCGAAGTAAAGGTACATAAACACATTATTATTGTTGTTGTTATTATTATTATTATTGTTGTTGTTGTTGTTGTTGTTGTTGTTACATATTACCAGGGCCAGACAGAATCTGCAGACATTTTTTGTCATTTCTGCTGAGAATTTTGTAAAAAAATCTGCTGATTTGTGTGGAATGATTTTGGATGTATCATAACTAAAACCTTAATATATGAATTCAAAATAATCCCTTTTTAACTTTTTTATGTAATGTTTACAATGCAAATCCAATTAAAAAAAGCAAGTCTCTCAAACAATATATCTACTAAAAGACATAATATATTTCTTTACTGTATTGTATATTGTATATAAATCATATAAATATTTTTATATTAGGCAAGGCAATTTTATATACAGTGGCAATTCAAAATGCTTTACATAAACAGGAATAAAAGAGACAAGTAGAAGGAAAAAATAAAAACAAATAATAAAAATGATTAAAAAAACAGATAAAAATGTGTTAAAACAGGTTATAAAACAATGAAAAAGAAGAGTAAAACATAATTCCAGCAGCGAGGGGTTTAAAGCTGAATAACGCTGCTTTGACTGAACTCTTACTCTCATACATTAAAATCTATTCTGAATGTAACTGGGAGCCAGTGTAAAGACCTGAGGACAGGTGTGAAGTGCTCTGATATTCTAGTTCTGGTCAGAATCCTGGCAGCAGCATTGTGGATGAGCTGTAACTGTCTCACTGTCTTTTTGGGAAGGCCCATGAGGAGGCCGTTACAGTAATCCACCCTGCTGCTGATAAAAGCATGAACAAGTTTCTCTAAGTCCTCACTGGAAACAAGCATCTGATTCTTGCAGTGTTTTTGAGATGATGGTATGCTGATTTACTAACTGCTTTGACATGACTATTGAAACTCAGATCTGACTCCAGAGTCACACCAAGATTCTTGACCTTATTTTTTGTTGTTTGACCCTTAGAGCCAAGGTAGGCGTTTAGAGCAAGGTACGCGTATTAGTCAGTAATTAAACAGAAATTAATTTAAAAAAATGAATAATATAAATTTACACACATTTACACAAGTAAATAAACAGAATCAATGATGGGCTAAACTGCGGAATTTTGCGTGTGCAGATTCCGTGTTGGCCTACATGTCTTTATAATAAAGGGACAGCTTACCCAAATATTTGAATTCTGTCATTTACTCTACTTGACTCAAACCTGTTTGAGTTTCTTTCTTCTCTTGAACACAGATGAAGATATTCAGAAAAGGTTATTCTGAAAAATATTAGAAAAAAGCAGCCATTGACATCCATATTAAAAACATAAATAACGGAAGGCAATAGCTATGTTTTCATCCATCTATTTTTATGCACATTTTGCATATGTGCATAAAAAATCGGTTGATGGAAATGCCATGATGCACATAAGTTTTGAAAATGCGCATAAAAAACGTATGCGCATAACTGAGAAGGAGAAACTTTTTATTCGATAAGATGTGCATAAACTCTGATAGAAACACTTTTACTGAACAAATTCCAGTGTGAGCATTAAAAAAAGTCATGTGATTTTGTTATAAGAGATCATGTGATGATAAAAATGTGTGTGAATAGACAAACCAGCAGGCTGAGCACATTGTAAAACATCTGAAATGTTGTTTTGGTCATTCTAAAACACCTTTAAACGCCACAACGCATTCATTCTTTGCATGTCGGCATATTGTCCTCTGAGGCGCAAGTCATTTAGTAAATAAAGAAAAGATTGACGCAGATTCTCCTACCGCAGCAAATTCTGTTTTTATTTTTGATATTTGGCGCCAGTTAATCAGAAAGTGATTTTGTTCTCTTTGACTCGTTGGATGGAAATGCTGCTTTATTCGCACGTCTTATATGCGATATACCAGTTATGCACATACATTTAATTCACATGTTTGGATGGATACATAGCTAATGGCTGCCTTTTCCAACATTTTTCTGAATAATTTTTTAGAAAATGGTTTAGAACTAATTAATTCATTTTTGGGCCTGAATGCATTTAAAACCCTCACACAGTCACAGGCCTCAAAAAACTCTAAATTATCATTTAAAAAAAACTGCAAAATGATCAATTATAATCCAGACTCAACATTGGGTATAGTCACGATGTGTCTATTGCGAATGATCACATTACCATATCAATGCTGAAACGATATATTGTGCAGCCCTATTGCAAACCTATAAGATTTTTGTTGAAACTGTGTTCACCGAAAGGTTTTAAGATTTAAAATGTTCCTGAAAAACAAAGTATTTCATGTGACTCCAGTGGTTTAATTTCAACTGTATGAAGCAACGGTAATGCTAATTGTGTGCCAAAAATCTCAAAATAAGATTTTGACTAATATTTTCACTTACGGCGACGCAGTGGCGCAGTAGGTAGTGCTGTCGCCTCACAGCAAGAAGGTCACTGGTCTGAGCCTTGGCTGGGTCAGTTGGCGTTTCTGTGTGGAGTTTGCATGTTCTCCCTGCATTTGCGTGGGTTTCCTCCAGGTGCTTCGGTTTCCCCCACAGTCCAAAGACATGTGGTACAGGTGAATTGGGTAGGCTAAATTGTCCGTAGTGTATGAGTGTCAATGAGAGTGTATGGATGTTTCTCAGAGATGGGTTGCAGCTGGAAGGGCATCCGCTGCATAAAACATGTGCTGGATAAGTTGGCGGTTCATTCCGCTGTGGCGACCCCAGATTAATAAAGGGACTAAGCCGAAAAGAAAATGAATGAATGATATATTTTCACTTACACGTTGGACCATGAAAGGACCCTGCCGCATGCAGGTTTTGTTAATGTTCATCGCTAATAATCGCTCTCGTTTTACTGTTAGTGCTCTTTTTTTTCTTAAGGTTCTTGTGTCCTGGAACATTCATTTTATGTGAGCAGGCTTCATTTATATGAACGAAAGTTAGTTTAGAGTGACGTGATGGTGAATAGACAGAATTTTAGTTTTTGGTATGACCTAAAACTTCAAAGGTTTCAACTGTACCTTGTACACTGTACCCTCATTTTTAATGTAAGTACATAGTTATTTAAGACGTCTAAAATAAAGTGGAAACAGTTTAACTTATAAATATACAGTATGAGAGCGTTTCTAAAATGTATTTCCATGTTTTTACTGTCACCTACAAAACACTCTTGCTCTTCTCTTGTGTTTTCAGGATCTAGAACTCCTTTACAGTCGTTTCTGGGTATTGCTGAGCAACACATTTCCAGTACTGGGGTCAGTCACAGCACACACACCCACACATATGATATACAATTATTTTGTTCTCGACTGTATATACAGCTGAAGTCAGAATTATTAGCCCCCCTTTGATTTTTTTTTTCTTTTTTAAATATTTCCCAAATGATGTTTAACAGAGCAAGGACATTTTCACAGTATGTCTGATAATATTTTTTCTTCTGAAGAAAGTCTTATTTGTTTTATTTCGGCTAGAATAAAAGCAGTTTTTAATTTTTTTTAAAACCATTTTAAGGTCAAAATTATTAGCCTCTTTAAGCTATATATTTTTTCAGATAGTCTACAGAACAAACCATCATTATACAATAACTTGCCTAATTACCCTAACCTGCCTAGTTAAACTAATTAACCTAGTTAAGCCTTTAAATGTCACTTAAAGCTGTATAAAAGTGTCTTGAAAAATATCTAGTCAAATATTATTCATATAACTTCTGTTGCCAAAACAAATTCCTTGTGTGTGTGAAGCACACTTGGCAATAAAACTGATTCTGATTATTTACTGTCATCATGGCAAAGATAAAATAAATCAGTTATTAGAATTGAGTTATTAAAACTATTATATCTACTCCGTTAAACAGAAATGGGGGGGGGAGGGGGGGGGATAAACAGGGGGCTAATAATTCAGGGGGGCTAATATTTTGACTTCAACTGTATAGTCAAGAACAAAATGATTAGCCGTCCTGTGAAATTGATTTTTTTTTTTTATATCTCCAAAATGATGTTTAGCAGAACAAGGTTTTTTTTCACAGTATTTCCTATTATATTTTTCCTCCGGAGAATGTCCTATTTCTTTTAGTTTAGTTGCAAAAAAACATAATAATTCATAATAATTTGTAAGCCTAATGTCAATATTATTATCCCATTTAATTGATACTAAAAACCTGTGACCAGAAGGATGGAGCTGAAACTCTGAGTGTAGGGGATGAGCGGTGTCACTTAAAATTCAATTTATTCAATCCCTTTGGTCGAAGGTTTTTAGTATCAATCTGTAGAACTAAACAATACCAAAATAGTTTCATACCAGCAGCCATTAGACATTTAATTAAGGCATAGACTAAAGCAGAGGTGTTTCTGTGACTTTGTGAGTTTTTTGTGTGGCACTGTTATGAAATGAAAACTCTTGACTACAAACCAAATCTACCTTCAGGTATAAATGAAGTAACCTAACCTACATTTTTAGCCTTTTAAAAAAATCAAATTTACCTAGTTAGGCATTTAAATTGCATTAGAAACTGAAGTAGTAATTTAAATAACTAGTAATTTTTTTTGTATTGCAAAGACTGAAGAAATAAGTTAAAAGAAATGAGTTATTAAAACTATTGCGTTTAGAAATGTGCTGAAAAACAATCTTCTCTCTGTTAAACAGGATTTTCAAAAGAAGGCTAATTTTGCCTTCAACTCTCTGTGTGTGTCTATATATATATATATATATATATATATATATATATATATATATATATATATATATATATATATATATATATATATTAGTGCTGGGCCGTTAACGGCGTTAACGTGCTGCGTTAACGCGAGACTCTTATCGCGCGATAAAAAAAATATCGCCGTTAATCTATTCTCAAAGTTGGGTTGGGAGCTGGGTCTATTTTACGCAAGCTATGATGGCTTTCACCTTGATATATTACCGCGGATGTATACCTGACTGGTGAGCCGTCTGCTCTTTTGAATCAAATCAGCAGAGACTCTAACTGCAGTTTGGCAGTTTAACTTTTCATTTATTCCTTCGTGACAAACTGGGGTATTAGACGCAAATACGGAGTAAGGACAAGTGAGAGAGTTATGGAATTTAATGACGCATGCCAAATGATAAGAAAAAAACTTCCGCATTTCACGATGTGTGTGTGTTTGTGTATGTGTGTGTGCAGTCCTTTCTGACAGCCGCGTGTGGACCTTGTCGGAAAATATGGCGAAAGGTCCTAAAGACCGCGGGGTTTACTTCAATAATGCCACTAATATCTGCATACTCCACATGTCTTAATTCCATTTCTGTTTAGTTCAGTGATAACTTTAGTCAGATTAAGCTCATCAGAATTAGCTGTTTGAAGCTTATGTAGGCCTACAGTTCAACATTCATGTTTAACTGAATAAACAGTTAGTAAACACAAGTACATCTTATTGAACATCATTTATTTTCATCACCAATTATCATAGTAAAACAGTTTCTCAAGCAGTTTGTGATGCATTTTGGAAACATTTTGGAGATGAGACCCTGGTCTAATGCGACACCCGGCTTGAGAAACCTGTTGTCAAAGACTTATTATTTGGGTAACACCCATATTCTGAATACCTTCGGCAGAATTCAAATGAGCCATTTTAACCTAGATTAATCTAGATTAATTTCGAAATTAATCTAGATTAATCTAGATTAAAAAAATTAATCTATGCCCACCTATTATATATATATATATATATATATATATATATATATATATATATATATATATATATATATATATATATATATATATATATATATATATATATATATATATATTAGGGGTGTAACGATACTTCGAACCGAACCGAAATATCGCGATACACCAACCACGATACGTATCGCGAAACTCTCGTGGCGTACCGCGATACTCTCACGCCCCCTGCTGCCCATTGTTGAGGTTGACATCACTTGTCTCTAACTAATTAAACCAAATTTAAGCACATATTTATTTGATCACATTTGATTAAATTGTATTAGTAATGAGGTTTTGTTCTAAATATTATATTCTAAAGTTAGTATTTTCCAAGTGCATGTCATGTCATGTGAGTGCGCGATCACTCGATTACTGCATGGTTTCCGCTACATTCATTCTTCCATGGCAGGGCGCCACACCAAAATTCACCCCGCCACTGACTGATGCTTGCGCGCCGATTTTCTCTGTTGGTGCACGGGATTCTTGCGTGCCCTCGTGTATACTCTGCTCAAGTGCGCTTTCAAAAACACGCAGCTGAATTGCGATTTAGTGTGTTTACGCATCACGCATCAGTAACTGACTGACAGGTGCATGCAGCGTGTGAGGCTGGCAAATACGACCGCTTTCAGTTAAGATGAACACAGTTTCCATAATTATACTTTATAGATAATAGATAATGCTTTATAATACTTTAAAATGTATAGATGAGGTTATCTTGATGGAGTTTATAGCCGTTTCACTTTACTTCAGGGAGCATTTATGCCGCTCGGGTCTATTGGAGACATTCATAAATATTTCTAGCAAATCTAATGAAGGTTGGAGACATACATGTTACATAAACACACTAAGGAGCACTTGAGCGGAGTATATATGGGGGCACGCAGGAGTTTTGTGCATGGACGGAGAGAATAGGCGTGCAGGCAATATATTGACATTGCAGTTTTCAGCGCCGTGCACCGCATTCTTCCCTATACTGAACTGTAGAATAAAATAAATACAAATATGACGTTCACCTCTTACCTGATGTCTTTAATAATACATTTTCTATGTGTTTGCAAAATGGAAGTCATAAGACCTCTTCTTTATCCACCTTACTCTGAGAAAAGAGTGAACTTGAGGAGGCATAGCTCAATGTAACGGGAAATAGCCAACAATAGCTGAGCCAAAAACTAACAAACAAATCAATCAAAATAAAAATGTACAAAAATCACAAAAATATCTCAGAGTGGGCAAAAGTAATGCTAAATAATTTTGCCCAAACGAAAGTTAAGCAAAAACAACGAAAATCATAATCATGTTGACAAAATACACGAAAAACGAGATCAAAGGAAGATGCGCTCTTCTTCGCTTTTCCTGACGGGCTTTTTATATTCCCGCGCCACGACGCCCAGTGATGATAGATCGGTCTCCTGACCAATCAGCTGTCGTGAAGGTGGACATACAGAAATGAGAGGCACGGAGAGAGAGAGAGTGAGAGATAGAGAGAGAGCGAGAGCGAACGGGAGGCTAAAATACAACCAGCTAGAACCGTAACATTAGTTTCAGACAAAACTGCAGTGTATTCTCTTTGCTTGCGCGCCGATTTCCTCTGTTCGTGCGCAAAACTTCTTGCACGCCCTCAAATATACACGCTCAAGTGCAGATCTTTATGTGGGCTTTCAAATAACCGCTGCTGAAGTGTGATTTAGTGCGTTTTTGTGCGTTTTGCGACATTAACGCGTCCTGGGGTGGAGTGAGGCGGCTATAGACTCCAGCAAGATAAAGTCATTGTATGCAGAGCCATTGACATTTATCAGTTAAGTATAATTATGGAAACTGTGTTCATCTTAACTGAAATTAACTGAAATATTTCATATGTTCTTAGAGAGGACAAGCCTGTTTATCTTTCACTATAGTCTACACTGCAGTTATTTATTTAATTTGAGTTTGCTTTCTTAAGATGGCTGCACTAAAGAGAATTGTTTTTTCTGACTAGTCTATATTGGAGGTGTTTATTTAATGTTTGTTGTTTACTCCGGTATCCTGACTGTACTAAAATGTGATGGCAAAGTTAATAAAGAAAATGTTTAGTTGTTCTTGTTATTAAGTGAATCTATTGTTCCTTAGCATTGCTGTTAAGATGACATCAACCCTAACCCCACAGCAAACAGAAACCGAACCGAACCGTGGCTCCAAAACCGTGAACCGAACCGAATCGTGCCTTTGGTGTATCGTTACACCCCTAATATATATATATATATATATATATATATATATATATATATAGAGAGAGAGAGAGAGAGAGAGAGAGAGAGAGAGAGAGAGAGAGAGAGAGAGAGAGAGAGAGAGAGAGTATTTGTTTTTCCTAGTACGGAAGTCAGTGGTTAGTCAGTGTTTGAAAAAGGATTGATTGATTGATTGATTGATTGATTGATTGATTGATTGTAAGTTTTAATTTTAGGTGAACTATGCCTTTAAATTGACACAATGTATTGAAATAGATCATGGTTATTTAAAATTGTAATTTGTAATAACATCATTTAATATTATTGTTTTACTATGTGCAGTCTTAGATACTTAAAAAAAAAAAAAACCTCAAACATATAAATTGTGATGTAGATATCTAGTTTGATCACTGTATTCTGTATTGTGTGTGTTGTGTTTATAGAGTCAGGTTTCTCAGTGCGCGAGTCCTCATAATCCAACAGCGATCACAGCAGAGGAGTACTTCGATGCGGAGTTTAACCTGAATGGCAGAGATATCGGGCGGCCCATTGAACTGACCAGCAAAGTGCAGAAGTACAGTTTGTATATCAGCTCTGATGATCCTTGATTTGAGCCGTGTCTGTGCAGAAGTAGAGTATGTCATCTGTCTGTTGTTTCTGTTTAAGGTTTAAGGCCACTTTATGGTTGAGTGAAGCTCATCCACTCTCTCTGGCGGAGCAGGTGACGCCCATCATTGACCTCATGGCCATTTCTAATGCCCACTTCGCCAAACTGAGAGACTTCATCACTCTTCGTCTGCCACCTGGCTTTCCTGTGAAGATAGGTGATCAGATCTTTCACAATGAGTGTTCAGACAAAAATGCTAACAAAAAGTTGTACTCACCCTCAAGTAGTTTTCTGTAGAACAAAAAAGAAGATGTTTTTAAGAATGTTGGAAACTGGTAGTCACTGAAATCTATTTTGTTTGGGACATAAGTTAGAATATCTTCTTTTGTGTTCAGCAAAAGACAGAAACTTAAACTGGGGTGCGTTTCACAAACATCGACATAATACACGGTCGAACTATCATAGTACGATGCATCGTTTGGGAAAAGAACAATGTAGTGACGAGTGTTTCCCAAAACCATAGTTTCTCTGTCCAGATCTATCGTTTGAACCACATTAGTTATGTAATGTAATGTAATGTGTATTTATATAGCGCATTTATTGTGTATGGCCATACACCCAAAGCGCTTCACAATCATGAGGGGGGTCTCTCCACACCACCAGCAGTGTGCAGCATCCACTTGGATGATGCGACGGCAACCACAGGACAACGGCGCCAGTGCGCTCACCACACACCAGCTATTGGTGGAGTGAAGAGACAGTGATAGAGCCAATTCGGTGGAATGTTTTATAACGTAAAACATCCATAAGGATGCTTTAAACGGGGTACTTCTTTTGAGAAAAACCCCATAACTTTTTTGTGCAAATTATATTACGCACACGCATTTAAAAAAAAATCCAATATTAGTTTTGGTAAAAACATGCACTTGTTTACCATATTAATTGAAATATATGTAAACGACATATATAGGGCATGTGTCCCCTTTATTAATCCCAAATATTATTGAGAATATTCCATATTCTATTCTAAAACATAAAACCACTTACAAAAAGCTAACACACATTCTAATCTCATATATAAATCATCACGTTAATGGTTTTAATTTAGAGTATGCTATTTATTAAGACATAAAAATACAATATATATATACACACACACAGTCAGGTCCATACATATTGGGACATCAACACAATTCTAACATTTTTGGTTCTATAAACCAACACAATGGATTTGAAATGAAGCGAACAAAATGAAAATGAAACCCAGCATCTGGTGATGTCTATGCGCTTCAGACTTCATGTTGTAATTGACTGCAAAGGATTTGCAACCAAGTATTAAAAAGTGAAAGTTTGATTTATGATTATTATTCTGTCCCATTACTTTTGGTCCCTTAACAAGTGGGAGGCACATATACAAACTGTTGTAATTCCTACAGCGTTCACCTTATTTGGATGTAAATGCCCACAAATTAAAGCCGACAGTCTGCAGTTACTGTAAAGCACATCTTGTTCGTTTCATTTTAAATCCATTGTGTTAGCGTATAAAAATGTTAGAATTGTGTTGATGTCCCAATATTTATCAACCTGACTTATAAATGTATATTTATATAGTCTATTGTTATTTTTATTCCTGCTTTTACAATGTTGACACATTCAAAGCACTGCAGAAATGTTCTGTCATATAGGGCTAATACTACGGAGACCCGGAGGGGACGTGATGGTGGAAAAAAAAAACTGGGTGGGAGAAAAAAAAAATGGGTGGGAGAAAAAAAAACAGTGATAGGAAAATATATATTTTAAAAGTTTTTGCGTTCCCTCCCAAAGATTGCCCTCGCAAAACATATTTGCGTTCCCTCGCAAAACATTTTTGTGAGGGAACGCAAATATGTTTTGCGAGGGCACGCAAAGATGTTTTGCGAGGGAACGCAAAGATGTTTTGCGAGGGAACGCAAAACTGTTTTTCCACAAACACTTCCTGTTCACTTCATACATGTCAACCCTCCCGTTTTTGCCTGGATTATCCCGTATTTTACAATTCTATCCTGCTATCATCACATTATTCATTATTTTCCCATCTTTCTCATGTATTTTTAATCCTGAAAACATGCTGAAATGAACATAAAAATGTCTGCTTTCACTTTCTTTCCATTAAAGCTGTGCGTCGATCATCACCCTTTATATGCAACCTCTGAATCAGCGAATGCATGTATGAGCCAATGACTGGTATAAGCGCTGTCTGACAAAAGCGCTCCGTATGATAAACTGATTCCAGATCAGCTTCTGTACGGAAAGAAAGTGAATGAAGACATTTTTATATTAATTTCAGCATGTTTTCAGGATTAAAAATACACATGAAAGATGGGAAAATAATGAATAATGTGATGATAGCAGGATAGAATTGTAAAATACAGGATAATCCAGGCAAAAACGGGAGGGTTGACATGTATGAAGTGAACAGGAAGTGTTTGTGGAAAAACAGTTTTGCGAGGGAACGCAAAACATCTTTGCGTGCCCTCGCAAAACATCTTTGCGTGCCCTCGCAAAACATCTTTGCGTTCCCTCACAAAACATCTTTGCGTGCCCTCGCAAAACATCTTTGCGTTCCCTCACAAAACATCTTTGCGTGCCCTCGCAAAACATCTTTGCGTTCCCTCACAAAACATCTTTGCGTGCCCTCGCAAAACATCTTTGCGTTCCCTCACTGTTTTTTTTCTCCCACCCATTTTTTCTTTCTCCCACTCAGTTTTTTTTTCCACCATCACGTCCCCTCCGGGTCTCCGTATAATACAGTACATATTTATTTCTTAATAAATAACCTAGGCTACTATAAATTTAAGCCATTAACCCAAACTATCTATTTTTGTTTTACCAAGCTTTGTTGACGTAACGTAGATTCCGCTCTTCTTAGGTCACCTATAGCTTTCTAAGTGCACTACGAACGAAGCGCAATTGTCATTTGGAACTTGCAACCTTACTTGGCTTACAATGGTTTTTAAAAACACAGCCCAGGTTAGGAACAACTGAAGGGTGAGAAAATTCGGACAAAATTACTTTTTTATTCAGTGGCAGAAATGCAACATAATAGTGAGCTGTGATCTTGCAATCTGAGAAAATTATTAGAATTTTTACAGTTCTGTATTTCTGTTTTTATGTTATTTGATGGACATAGAATTGCAAGATGGGCACTCGAACGATGTAAGATGATATACTTGCAGTTGTGAAGAAAAAAAGTAAAAATTGTGAGATAAAATGTCTAAAACAAATAATTCTTTCAAACATTGCTGTTACGTACTTAACTTTTTTTATTTGTGTCAGGAAAAAAAGCTGAGATGTAAAAGAAAAAAGTCTGAATTTTAAGATCTGTATTCAGAGTTATGTCATGTTTTAAATTTTTTTTAAATAAAATCAAAAACAATATTGCAAGACACTCAGAGTTAAACCTAAGTAAACCTAGATATAAACCTAGGAATTTCAAGAAAATAAATCTGAATTGTGAAATAAAAGGTCACAATTACTTTTTAAATGTTTTTGTGACAGAGAAAAAAGTTTTAGGTAAAAACTAAAATTGTTATTAACTGACAGTTCTGAGATATTTTAAAAATTATTTTAACCATGGTGGAAACAGCAACAAAACACATAATTGAAATGTATTAACTAGTAAAAGTAGCAGTTTTTAGTTTGTTTCAATTCTGTAACAGAAACAAGAAAACCAAACTGCAAGATACAAACTCAAAATTGTAAGATACAAACCGTATCAAGCAGTTTTAAGAATAAAGTTAAAATATATTTATATATACACTACTGGTCAAAAGTTTGGGGTCAGTACAATTTTTAAATCTTTTGGTTTAAATATTTTTATTATTAGAAATTTTAGAAGACATTCACATGTAAATACACTTTTTTAAAATAAAAACATAAAACTTACATTTTAACAATTATTCATTCATTTATTCATTTACTTTTCGGCTTAGTTCCTTTATTAATGGGGGGTCGCCACAGTGGAATGAACCTCCAACTTATCCAGCACATGTTTTACGCAGCGGATGCCCTTCCAGCTGCAACCCATCTCTAGGAAACATCAATACACACTCATTCACACTCATACACTACGGACAATTTAGTCTTTGGACTGTGGGGGAAACCGGAGCACGCGAACACGGGGAGAACATGCAAACTCCACACAGAAACGCCAACTGACCCAGCCGAGGCTCAAACCAGCGACCTTCTTGCTGTGAGGCGACAGCACTACCTACTGCATCACTGCGTTGCCCATTTTTACAATTAGACTTTCAAAAAAAAAAAAGAGAAAATGAAAAAACAACCAACAGTCATAAAAATTATAATTAAACAAAAATTACACATACTTTCCCCAACCAATCACCAACCAGTGCTATCCAATGGTGAAAGTAGGTACTAAAGGCTTTTTGACAGAGATCAACCCATATGAAACAAACTGTTGTTGAACCTGTGTAAGTCTCAAAAATTCTTCGGAAACTCCAAATATAATTAATATAGGATCTGGTTCAATCGGAATGTCTAATGTATCTCAAAAAACTTTGAATATTTTGTTCCAGAAACTCTGTTATTTGGTTCACGTAACATAGCAATGAGACAGGTTAGAATCTAAAAACTGACATTTGTCACACAATGGCGACACTTCTGAAAATATTTTATTCAATTTACACTTGGAATAGTGACGCCTATGAAGCATTTTAAACTGAACGAGTCTTGAGTTAAATGTTTTAAAATAAGCTTCTCCTGCTCACCAAGGCTGCATTTATTTAATCAAAACGCAGTACAAATTGTCAAATTGTGAAATGTTATTGCACTATAAAATAACTGTTTAAAAATAGTTTATAATTTAATAAAAAAATTATTCCAGTGATTTTAATGATGAATATTACTCCAGTCTTCAGAGTCACATGATCCTTCAGAAATCACTCTAATATTAATTCTTATTTTTATGATTCATATTATTAATATTATTATTATTCATAGTAATAGTAAGAAAAGCAATAATGACTGAACTAATAATTTTACATACAATAAGAAAGCAGTTATTTAAAATGTTAATAAATATTTAACTATTTAACTTTTTTTTTATTTAATAAAAGCCGCCTTGATAAACAGAATAATTTTCTTTTTAAAAAAACGCGAAAAAAAACTGACCCCAAGTTTTTGACCAGTAGTGTATATTATATTTACTATGTAGTATATAAGACACAATTCATGGGTAGGGAGATTTAAACTAAACAATGTACATTTATATTTGTTAAAAAAATAATTACATTGAAAAAAAATGAAAACGTTCCAAAATATTTTCTCAAACAATATCCTGTTTTAATAAGAAAATGTTGCGAATGTCAGTTTGATTGACTTGAGTGCTTTTTCTTTCTCTTAGAAATTCCTCTCTTCCATGTGTTGAACGCTCGAGTGACGTTCAGCAATCTTTGTGGCTGCGATGAACCCGTCAGTTCTGTTACTGTACAATCTCCACAAGGAGCCACAGAGGCTGGTATGAATATCATTGACTTCTTCCTGTAAAGCTCGATTTCTACTTTCGCTCACTACACATGCACTTTCACTATACCTTTTATATTTTTATACACACTCATTGTTGTACTATTATAAACTGAAGAGGTTGTGTGTATGTGTGAAAATCCTTGAACTTTTTGAACAATTTACCAAACCAAAACTACAAAGGAATCAAAGAATCACAAAATAGCCAATAACGAGACGGTTTTATTAATTGTGATGTTAGAGCAAAATATCTGGATGTAACAAACAAACTGAATAACAATATCATATTTTTCAATAAACACTTTCATTTAATTACCATTATTTCAGTCAGGATGACTTTCATTAAATATATATAGATACATTAAGCATGCAGTCAGTGTTGTCAGGATGGTTCTGTTCTGGGAAAAAACTCTGCACGGATGGACCCCACAGGGGAGCAGCAGCAAGCAAACTCCCCATGGGGTAACAAAACAAACCTAAAACCATTCATAAGCAATTTATATTGTTTATGAATTCAAGTAAATGCCAAAGACATACGGCTGATTACCTAATACTTTAAACAGATATCAGAAATGATCTAGGAGGAGTTGGGGATAGAGGAGGGAGTGTAAAATTGGCAAGCAGCCAGAAGCTGAAGAGAGACTGGCTGTATGATTTAAATACACCAATGTGACAGATGTCAAAACCGGATTGGTACACGTCATGAACAGCTGGCTGTCAGCTGATGCAAGCTTGACTTGCATGACTTACGACTAAACGAACGATATCCTCCATATTAAGCATGGACATTCACTTTCATTAAATATGCTCGTTTGTGCTATTGTAGGCTCATTTTTTAAATGTAGGCAATTAATTTATTTATCCTAAGGTATAAAGTAATACATTAGCATTAAAAATAATCCATATACATAGTGTAAACTGAGTAAGAGTTTTTTTTTATATATATTCATCATAAAATAAAACCATTACGCTTGATGTTTTATGATATTAAGTTTTGAATACTTTAGCTAATCCATATATATGATTTCTGCAGGAGTCCCGTTAGATGTAATGAAGACGAAAACTCTCATCATTCCACTCTGTCACAGCGTCATAGAAATACACCTTTGTTTGTAGTGAATATGCTCCCTCTAGTGGCGAAAATCACATTGTGCCTTTAACTGAGGTGTTTTTTTCCCTCTCACCTCACTGTTTTCAGGTGAAACTCCGCCGCCACTGCAGTGTGAAGTGGACCCATCCGTGTTTGAGCCTCCCCCAGAATACACTACACTTGGACCGGGCCGCAGCGAACCAATGAGAGACGAGGATGATAATCTACTCCAGTTTGCCATTCAACAGAGCCTGCTGGATGCTGGAACAGAGAGTGACCAGGTATTCACACATTTACACTGATGTACAGTTGAAGTCAGAATTATTAGCCCTCCTGAATTATTAGCACCCCTGTTTATTTTTTTCCCCAATTTCTGTTTAACAGAGAGCAGATTTTCTCAACACATTTCTAATCATAATAGTTTTAATAACTCATTTCTAATAACTGATTTATTTTATCTTTGTCATGATGACAGTAAATAATATTTGACTAGATATTTTTCAAGACACTTCTGTACAGCTTAAAGTGACATTTAAAGGCTTAACTAGGTTAATTAGTTTAACTAGGCAGGTTAGGGAAATTAGGCAAGTTATTGAATAACCATGTTTTTTTTCTGTAGACTATGGAAAAAAATATATAGCTTAAAGGGGCTAATATTTTTTATCTTAAAATGGCTTTTAAAAAATTAAAAACTGCCTTTATTTTAGCCAAAATAAAACAAATAAGACTTTTTCCAGAAGGAAAAATATTATCAGACATACTGTGAAAATTTCCTTGCTCTGTTAAACATCATTTGGGAAATATTTAAAAAAGGAAAAAAATTCAAAAGGGGGCTAATAATTCTGACTTCAACTGTATATTGAACACCTAATACTTCATCTACTTTCTTGATCTGTCAACCTCTGTTCTGATTGGCTGGTATTATAAAACTTCTGAAGGTCATTGGATGTTTTAATCAGTCTGTCTGGAAAAAGCTAAATTGTTTTTCCATGGTGTTGGGTTTCTTTAGGAAATGGTTTATTGATTTCCGAACTTACATTAAATCTTCAATTAAAATTTTACAAATTTATGTAGAAGAAAATTCTGAATTTTCAGAAAAGCCACCCTAAAAATTAAGCTTTAAGTGTTGATTTAAAAAACACTCAGGGGTTTCCAATGTTTTCGAATGTCAGAGGTAATCATAAACATGACATTAACACATGCATGACACAAACCAAACCACAACACAGAAGCAATGGAGGCTACCTGTGGACTAGTGAGCAGTGGCTGCTTTAAATATAATGGATTTGCTGCCTCATGTCACAAATCTGGTGATGCTTGTAGTGACGATTCTCTTGGATCAATCAGTGATCAGCAGTGTGTAGTAACAGTTTGGCTCGCAAGGTGAACCTTGGTGAAATAGGGTGGACCTCAGTGCCTAAGTGTATAATAACGGCTTTCTTATATCTGTCAATTCTGATAATATAGTAATTGATTTAATGAGGTATGAGCTGATATGTTTGACTAAATAGATATTAGTTAGCTGAAGCAATTGTTTATTTAAATTAGATCGTATAATCTCAAAATGTGAGGTAAGAACATAATACGAAATTACACTAAATAAAGCACACTTTATTAATGGCTAATTGGCTAATTGATTCTCTGCCCATAGATGGCACTTACAGATTAGTAATAATAATAATAATTCCTTACATTTATATAGCACTTTTCTGGGCACTCAAAGCGCTTTACACATAGGGGGGGAATCTCCTCATCCACCACCAGTGTGCAGCATCCACCTGGATGACGCAACGGCAGCCATTTTTTGCACCAGACCGCACACCACACACCAGCTGATTGGTGGAGAGGGGACAGAGTGATTAAGCTGATTATGATATGGGGATGGTTAGGAGGACATGATGGACAGAGGCCAGTGGGCAGATTTGGCCAGGATGCCGGGGTTAAACCCCTACTCTTTTTCGAAGGACATCCTGGGATTTTTAACGACCACAGAGAGTCAGGACCTCGGTTTAACGTCTCATCCGAAAGACGGCACTCACTGAGCAGTATAGAGTCCCCGTCACTATACTGGTGCGTTAGGACCCACACAGACCGCAGGTTGGGCAACTCTTGCTGGCCTCACTAACACCACTTCCAGCAGCAACCTAGCTTTCCCATGTGGTCTCCCATCCAGGTACTGACCGGGCGCAGCCCTGCTTAGCTTCAGTGGGCGACCATGTGAGAGTTGCAGAGAGCTAGCTGCCGGCCAATAATAGTAATAACTCCATCATGAACACCGAGCTGCTCTGCAGGAGTTGATTTACATGGCAAATGCAACCACGTAATCTACACAATAACCTATATTCAGCTAAAGCACAAGTATATTGAAATAACCTCGTTTATACACATAAAGGTTGGATATTTAATAACTGTAAGATCATCAACGCCTTTCAAATATTTTCAGATACAAACGATCGCCGAAACATGGCTAAATAAGAGTTTTTATATAATACTGAAAACAACGTATACACGATTATAATAGCCTAGTATCATACCTCGTGCACTGCTCCTTTTATTACTGATAATTTTCTTTCTTGACCACCAAGTCAGAATAGTCAGGACAGCACTTCTAGTTTAGTTTTTCAGAGCTGTTGTGCTTCAGCAAAATCGATCCAAATAAAGAAAAAAAGATGCTCATCAGCACAAGAGTGCAGACTAATAGTTGGACATTTCCGTTTTCATGTGCATTGGAGGTGGACTTTAAATTTTATTGACAATCAATGACTAATGGATGCTGTTAATTGTCAACATGAACTTTAATTCATAATTCGCCCAACATTGATTACATGCTTTCTATTTAGGATTATTCATAATCAAAACATTTTTGTCTGGGTGGGCCAACCTTCAGTTTGATTGGGCCAGTGCCACACTGGCCCTTATGTAACCTCGTCACTGAAGTTGTACTACAAATAAGTACTAGGTAGAGAATCCAGTGGTAAAGCCCCCAAAATTAAGCCGTACCGAACCAAACTGGGCCTTAATATGCAGTGGAAAAGTACCCTTTGAGAGTAAGAAAAATGCAAATGATAAAAATAGGCAAAACTCAATTAATACCTGTTGCTCCAGGTAATAAATTGAGGTCTTATGCTATAAACAGAGGCAGATTTAACCAATTAGGGAGGTAAGTGGCTGCTTAGGGCCAAGGAAATTTGGGGGTCCCCCAATAAATATCTACAAGTTTCTATAAATGATATATAACAAGGTTTTCTCTCATATTTTGTATGGTGAGGGTCTAACAAATAAAATTTCAACATGAAATGTGTGTAAATGGGTCCCCCACTCCCAATAATAGAGCAGTTCATCAGTCAAAATAGTATTATTTTTTTTCAGTTGTGTATTCATTTTAACCTTTGTGCACTGTTTACTACCCTTTTGTTATGTTAGGGATGAAAATATGCACTGAATTAAACTGCTTTTTTTTTTTTTTTAAATTTATTTATTTTTTTGCATAAATCTGTTAATCAACCTCAATCCTGATTAAAACTACTAAATTGCTTAGAAAATTACAGGATTTTAACTCTTTAATTGCCAAGTTCACAAATGATGTCACTGATTTGGTTAAAAAAAACACACAGAATGATGTATTTTCATTCATTCATTTTCTTTTCGGCTTAGTCCCTTTATTAATCCGGGGTCACCACAGCAGAATGAACCACAGCGGATGCCCTTCCAGCCGCAACCCATCTCTGGCAAACATCCATACACACCCATTCACACTCATACACTCTGGGAAATTTAGCCTACCCAATTCACCTATACTGCATGTCTTTGGACTGTGGGGGAAACCGGAGCACCCAGAGGAAACCCACGCGAACGCAGGGAGAACATGTAAACTCCACACAGAAACGCCAACCGACCCAGCCGAGGCTCGAACCAGCGACCTTCTTGCTGTGAGGCGTCAGCACTACCTACTGCGTCACTGTGTCGCTGACGTATTTTCAATATAAAGTAATTGTGGACTGGATTTTTTTTCCCTTTTATCGCAGTCTTGGACATGATTTTGATCAGGACTAAGGTTGATTAACAGATTTATGCAAAGAAATTTGAAAAACATTTATCTGATACATTTTTACATCAGTTTAATTTACTGGATGTTTTTATCCCTAACATAACAAACAGCTAGTACATTTGGCCAGAGTTTATTGTTGAGTTGTTGTTTTTTTTATTTAAAGCATTTTCTAAAAATATGTGTCAATATAAGATTTGTCACCAAAAATTGTTCTGCTACCTGAAACAGAGAAAGTTGTGGCCAAATTAAGACACAAAATCATCCCAGAGTGGTTGAAAACCTCCCCAACAGTACATAAGGGTTAAGAAAAAAAAATTAATGTAGAGATTGCATTAAGATACAAATGTAGAAGTAGAAGATTGAGTGATAAAAGAAAAATAAAATAAAATATATAAAATAAAAACACAAGGGTGCTTATTAGGACTGTTGGGCCCCATGGCTGGAATAGTTTAGGCCCCCAAATTACTAAATCCGCACCTAACTATAAATCAACATTTTTGCAGTGTTCTGCAAACGAAACTTTTCATCAAGAAAAGCTATGACATTTTTCATGACTAGTTACATTTTCATTTAGTCATTTAACAGATGCTTTTGTCCAAAGCGACTTACAATTGAGGAGGCATTCAGCAATTCAATAAGAAGAGGCAATACACACAAGAAGTACTAGTTATACAAAGTAACTGTTAGTGCTCAGAGAATAAAGTGCTAGTGTAAGGAAGGTGGAATGTTTTTT
Organism: Danio kyathit; assembly: GCA_903798195.1. Lineage (NCBI taxonomy): Eukaryota > Metazoa > Chordata > Actinopteri > Cypriniformes > Danionidae > Danio > Danio kyathit. Next base: position 27,331,871 of record LR812532.1, read on the forward strand.
TGGAGAAAGAGAAAGAGAGAAGAGTGTTACTACAGGTGGTTTGTCTAGCCCACTCGCCTGTATGAAGCAGACTTCATAAATGCACATGGTTTTTTGTGACATGGAGTGATTGTAAGAACGTGTTTGGTGCAAATGTGCAAAAACTAGTGCAAGAGTCGGTTAAAGTGTCAGAAATGAAAGGGTGTTTTCTACAGGTGGTTTGTCAAGCCCACTCACCTGTGTGAGACACACTCAGAATTAAGAGTAGTTGTGAATCTCTAGTCAATACTAAACAACTCCACTGTTGTCCACCCACTGCCTCATTTCTTTTTCTTGTTCTGTGCGTTTTTTGTAGGTGACCATATGGGAGGCTCTCACTAACACTCGTCCAGTTTCTCAGCCTCCGCTTTATGAGGAGGACTCTCAGCTGGAGAGGTGTGTGTGAGTATTTGTGTGTAGTCCTGGTATTCACTACATTGTTAGGACCAATTGTCCACAAAAGCACGTCAATACCAGTCATTTTTTGCCATTGTGGAGACGTTTTATGAAGAAATCATACAAAATGATGTATTTTGAAAATGTAAAACTGCAGAATGTTTTCTGTGAGGTTTTGGGCAAGGGGACCAAATATGCAGTCTGTACATTCTAAATGAAATAATTATGTGTATGAGAAGTCCCCATTAAACTAAACTCAACTCGAAACAGCAAAAGTCGCTGGTTCGAGTTCTGACTGGGCCATTTGGCATTTCTGTGTGGAGTTTGCACGTTCTCCTCGTGTTCCAGGTGCTCCGGTTTCCCCCACAGTCCAAAGACATGCGGCATAGGTGAATTGGATGAAATGAAATGGCCATAGTATATGAGTGTGTGTGAATGTGTGAGTGTATGAGTGTTTCCCAAAACTAGGTTGCAGCTTGAAGGGTTTCCACCGTGTAACAGTTGGCGATTCATTCCATTGTGGCGACCCCTGATAAATAAGGGACTAAGCCAAGGGAAAATGAATGAATGAAAGAATAATTAGTGAATCTGAAATAATAAAATGACTGAAAAACAGTCCACACACTCTCTCAAATCAAAAAGACACAGGCAAAACAAAGTGGAGTAGGCCATATACTGAGGGATATAAAAAAAAAAAACAAGGTAGATGTTGCAGTCACCTGTTAACTGTTGTCGATTCCAAGCTAACTATCGACTATTGACAACTGACAATAGTCAACATGTAAACTTTTGCCTTGTTTTTTTGTGTTCAGTAAATCATCTATACCAAATCATCTCACTTGGGTCTTTTTGATTTCATTCATTCTGATTTTTGCTCTTAATGGAGTCTTTGGTTGTTTCCAATTAATGAATCCAAACATTTGATTTACATGAATGCTAAATAAAGTAGTTAGTTTGATGTTCACATTCATGTCACCAGCTTTAAATCAGATTTGATTTTCTGATTTGTGCAAACTGACTATGCTTATATAGAGTTAGTCGCTGTTTCAAGATCTGCAAAAACTAGCCAGTCCTCCTTTGTGTTTTGACTTTGACTTAATATTTATGTATTTGGGGAGACCACAGGCTTTGTGCTGCTGCCTGAATTTATGAAGCTGTAAAAAAATTCTCGTCCCCCAAACAAAACAAGACATTTGTAGATGAATATCTGAAGCAACAATGTCTTGCAGCACTTCTCTGACATTTAAATCCTAATGAATCTAATACCGTTTCCCAGTCCTGGGTTGTGGCTGGAAGGGCATCCACTGTGTAAAACACATGCTGGATAAGTTGGCGGTTCATTCCGCTGTGGTGACCTCTGATAAATAAAGGGACTAAGCTGAAAAGAATGAAAGAAAGAAATGAATCTAATACAATTACATTGACACCACAGAACCAGCTATTGAAGCTAAGTACCAATACAAATTCAAAGTAGAGCAATTTTGTGATCGTTTCTTTGTAAAATAAACACCAAACAACTAGTAAATACCTTTATAGACATGTGAAAAAATAAAGGAAGCTGGTTATAATGTGTATGGTCGGTTTGACCCTTTTGAAATGATAGAAGCATCCAACAAAATGTTTTTACACAGCTGAAAATATCAGAGCTCTTCTAAAATATGCACAGCTGTGACTGCATGAGAAATGGCGCAGCGAGTTTTTCCTAACAGTAAAATGCTTTGGTTGGTTCAGAATATCTGCATTGCTAATAACTGATTTCACTTGTTTTTTCTCCAGATGTTTTTCTTGGCATAATGTAGAGAAATACCAAATTCTCCTTATTTTCCTTGTTTGTGATTGGATTCTGGTTCAGAAGTGACACTGATGAGTGCTTCATTACGCTTCTTCAGTATATTGCAATTGAATAATAGTCTATAAAAAAAGCATATCATTAGAAAGGTCTGAGACTCCTTAATACATATTTCACCACCATTTTTTGGTTTGCAAACAAATTTAATGTCCACCGTCCAACCTGTGGAAGCATTTGCACTTACATTTGCATTCATTCATTTTCCTTCAGCTTAGTCCCTTTATTCATCAGGGGTCGCCACAGCAGAATTAACTGCCAACTTATCCAGCATATGTTTTACACAGCGGATGCCCTTCCAGCTGCAACCCAGTACTGGGAAACATGCATACACACTCATTCACACATCATTGGGCTGTGGGGGAAACCAGAGAACCCGGAGGAAACCCACACCAGCATGGGGAGAACATGCAAACTCCACCCAGAATGCCAACTGACCCAGCTGGGACTCGAACCAGCGACTTTTTTGCTGTGAGGTGCATGGGCTAAATGCTAAGCCGTGTCGCCCCACACATATTCTAATCCATAATATTATAGCCTAAACACAGGTCCTACAGACAATATAGGCGGTCGCCTCGTGTTTTTTGGAGGGCCCCACCAAAGCTGCTCTTGATTATTTATTGGGAACATAAGTGTGAGGACGAGCGCGTACGTTTAAATCATGAACAATGTGCATTGTGCAATGCACAAACCCCATTAAACGTGATACAATTCACAACAACGGTGAAAAAAAAAAAAAAAAACGCTTCATTAAAAGAATAGCTCTGTATAATTCATACATGACAAAGCTGAAAACTATAATAAATACACAACAACAGTATGAATAAAAGCAGAAAATATTAGAAATATTCCCAGCAGCACCACACTCTATTTTGCATAACACCGCACTCAATCAGCTATTGGGTAAACTAGAATGACATAATGTATTCCTACACAGATTCCACGTATCTTTCCAAATTGCTCACGTTCGATATAAACCCGAAAAAGTCTTAAGCAATATAACATCACAAGTGTCATTGCTATTTGTAATCGATCTTAATCGAATTTTAATTTGAAATGAAATGGTGTATAAACGGCATCTTTCAGGAGCCGAAAAAAAGAAGAAAAGAAAAGCAGAGGGAAAAAGCAAGCTCAAAGTAATGTTCTGGAATGCATAATACATTATTTAGTAGTACTTTGCAATACTTATTTAAAACTTTGTAAAACTTATTTGTTTAAATATGAGTAAATATTTTTGCAAATGTATTATAGGTTAAATATGTTACAGTTATTAAAAATCTATACTCTTAAATATAAAGTTAGTATTTTTTTTGTGCTTTCGTACTGTTTTTACACCAGTGGGCCCAATTTTTTTATCTTGCCTAGGGCCCCTCAACTCTACAGGCAGACTCTGCCTAAACATAAAGAAATCAAGACAAAGTTTCCATATTTGGAGACTTATTTTTGATTGTATTACTAAGCTAATGGCATCTTTGTGGCATTTAAAATCGCGGTAGAAACTGGTAGAAACCACTTTTGATATCAATAATTAGAGTTCAAACGATTACATCCATTCAATATTTTAAGAAAAAAATGTCTGAAATTTTTTGAAATATAAAAAAACAAAGAATTCTTGGATTGTGATGCATCACAAATATAACACATCCTGGGTTCTCGTCACAATTGTTTTGTTTTAAGAGGCTAAATTCAAATCAAACACCATCAGACTGCCCATACTACTCATGAATCAGATGTCTACTTTAATAATATTGTGAAAAGTGTGAAAAACGGGGTTCATATAACTCAAACGATACTTTCAAACTGTTTCAGTTCCCTTCAAAATCCTTAAAGGTGCTGTATGTAAGTTTTTGACTCTTCTAAAGCATAAAAATACAATAATATGTGTGCAGATATTTAAGAAACATCCCAAGTGAACATACTTGTTTAACTGACAAACAAGGCTGAAGTCAGATATTCTGCTTTGAAAATGTTTTTTTCCGTGCCGGAACGATGTCTTTGTTTAGGTAATTTTCACATGCACATGCCAGTTTAACCAATTATAATTCAGCACCCCGGGTTGCCTTGTTGGAAAACAGCATATTTCATTCATTCATTCAGAAAGACTCTGAAAGCATGCGTCCATGAGCGAAATGCTACAGTGTAGTGGAAAGTATCAGATGTCAAAATGAGACAGATTCAGTTCCACATGACGTTAATTAGCAAATGACATAAATATTAGGAACGTGAGCAGGTTACATCGCGTGTCCTAACAACACGCTGTGACGAGATTGTTATGAGTGATGAGCCATTTGGCTGTTTGCACCACAAAACACGGCAGAAATTTAAATACAGCCTTTCAGAAGCACAGAATATGCACTCACTCACAAAACGGTAAGGTTTAGAATCTATTTAATACATGTTAACCCTCTTTAACATCATTAAAGGTGAAGTGAACTTTCTGCTTTCAGTATATGGTAATACACGTCATGTAAAATGCATTCAAACTCGCATTGTTAGCATTTAGCACTGAATAAAGCACACGAGGCTTACCTGAGGTGATCTGTCATAGGTTTCTGTTGTTCAGCTGTGAGAAATAGAAGCCGCTTCTAATAAATCAATTCGAGGTGTTGGTTAGAACCAAAACTCCTTTTAATATGGAGAATATTCCCTCAATCGCGTGTCGTTGCTTTTATTTAGAACACAGTTTAAAATCCCTCAAACTGGCAACCCGGCGTACCTTTATTATGATTCAGGACTGCAATACCTAGTTCAACCACTGGGTGTCAAACTTACATACTGCACCTTTAATTCCGAAGGATCATTTAAAGTGTCCAGTTTTGAGCAGCACATCATGGTTATGTCAAGTACGATGCGATGCTGGATTAACATCTATGTTGATCCTGGAACCTAATTTTAGCTCTAAAATGTAATCCACACCTATTCCCTACCCCCAAACCCAACCATAACTGTAAATTATTCCCAAAATCAGAGGGGAATAATAGTTGGATAACAATCATGTGGAAATACATAACCCTAGCCATAAGCCTAAGCTTAATTTAAACAGTAAACATATCCCTTGATTCTGAATTCGGGCTGATTGGCATGTTGTTCCAGGATCAACATAGACATTTTGGTTTAGAACAACACTTCATTATGTTGGCCATGACTGTTTTCACTCTGAAGCACCCTTTAGAGGGTGATATTTCCCATTTGGAAAGCACCACAAGAATGAGGTCTCTGCAGACTAAAAGTGAGTGCTCCTGGATTTGTGGGTGTTTTCAAACTGGTGGGAGTTTCTAAATAATGCAATGAAAATGATCCCCCTTAGGTAAACCCAGCCCTAATCCCAACCCTCACTTTCACATAAGCCAATCAGGTAGCATACTTTCCTGCAGAGACCTCTACTTGAACACAGCTGAAAAGTTGCCTCAGGAAAAAAAAAAAAAAGATGCTTTGGTAGGCTCATGATGACTTAGCAGATGTTTCTGATACTCTTATGATCATCAATGACAACTGTGTGTTATTTCTGTGTCATTGCATGTGCGCAGAACTTTCCAATTTTCATCAAGAGTTTACATGTGCTCGCAATCAGATTGTATTTGAAAAGGTTTAAAGGGATAGTTCACCTCACAATTTATTCCCCCTCAAGTGGAGTTTTTTTTTCTGTTAAACACAAAAGAAGATATTTTGATGAACGTCAGAAACTTCCATAGTAGGAAAAACAAATGCTATGAATTGAAAGTCAGTGGTTACTTGTTTTGAACTTTTTTTTTTTGTATTAAACAACATAAAAAAAAAATAAACTCAATTACTCAATTTTTTTACACTGTAAAAAAATGCTGGGTTCCAACTTCCAAGGCAAGGCAACTTTATTTATATAGCACATTTCATACACAATGGTAATTCAAAGTCCTTTACATAAAAAGGAATAAAGGAGACAAGTGTATAAGAAAATAAAAACAAATAATAACAGTGATTAAAAACTGATTAAAATGTGTTTAATAAGGTTATAAAAGAATGAAAAACAAAAGAAAGACATAATAGTGAGATCTGTCGGACGTAGCACATTGCTCATTCAGTAAAGGCACAGCTAAACAGATGTGTTTTCAGTATTGATTTGAATGTGCCTAATGTTGGAGCACATCTGATCATTTCTGAAAGCTGATTCCAGCAGTAGGGAGCGTAGTAGCTGAAGGCCGATTTACCCTGCTTTGACTTGGAATTTCTAGTTTATTTGATCCTAAAGATCTAAGGGATCTGTTAGGTCAGTGAGCATATCTGTAATGTATTGAGGTCCTAGGCCATTTAGTGATTTATAGACAGGTAATAATAATTTAAAATCTTTTCTGAATGTAACTGGGAGCCAGTGTAAAGACCTGAGGACAGGTGTGATGTGCTCTGATATTCTGGTTCTGGTCAGAGTCCTGGCAGCAGTGTTCTGGATGAGCTGCAACTGTCTGAATTTCTTTTTGGGAAGGCCCGTGAGGAGGCCATTATAGTAATCCACCCTGCTGCTGATAAAAGCATGAACAAGTTTCTCTAAGTCCTCACTGGAAACAAAGCATCTAATTCTTGCAATGTTTTTGAGATAATAGTATGCTGATTTAGTTAATGCTTTGACAACTACTGAAACTCATATCTGACTCCAGAATAACACCAAGATTCTTGACCTTATTTTTTGTTGTTTGACCCTTAGAGCCAAGATACGCGTTGCAGTCCCAACACAAATCGATTAAGTTAACTTATTGAACGAGCAGCAAAAATCTTTTTTTGAGTGTAGGTTTGGAACAAGTTAAGGGTAAGTAAATAATTACTGTTATAATCTGAATGAAATTGTAAGCAGATTTGGCCAATTCATTCAGATTGACTGAATGAATGAATTATTGATTTATTAATTCAGTCTGAGCTGCTATTCCAATTTAAAACAAACAAACAAACAAACAAACAGATTATTTGTGTACATGTAAAAGGTGTAAGGATGTATGTATTAGCTGTTGGGCTGTTTGTAAATGTGAATGTGTCTCTGACAGGGCGATTCAGGAGTCTCTGTCTCTGTCGTTGGCTGGAGGGGAGAGTGGAGAGTCAGACTTGGGCCCACCGTTATCCCCATCTGATCCTGCTCTCAGTTCACCTCCATGTTACAGCTCTCTAACGGAGCCTCGGGCGCCCGGAGCGTTTGCGGTGGCTAGCAGTTTTGACGAACAGCTACGCCTTGCTATGGAGCTTTCATGCAGAGAACAAGAGGAGATCGACAGGTACAGATGATGATGATGGAGCAGAAGGATGTGAGCTCTGATTACAAACCTGGAGCTGATGTCTAAATAGGATTTCAATGGATCCCTGGCTGAAAAATTATTTTGTCTTAAAATCTTCTGTTTTTTTTTCATGGGCAATTCAAATTGGTTTTGATCAAGGTTATTTTAGTAAGTAAAACCTAAGACTAAAACTATTGGTCAAAAAACAATTTTCATTAACTGAAATAAAGTAAAAAATCATTAAAAACCCCCTGTAACAACTAACAAGAGTCACTGAAAAACTAACTGAAATAAAATGATAGATTGATTAGAAAAATATTTGATTAGAAAAGTTGATTAGAAAAATAACAATCGTTTTCAGAGATCTGTGGAGGATATTCTGACCTGCGGCTGTTTATAGAAACACCCGTAGATGTGCTTTTAAAGGGCCATAAAACCCCCCTCTCTCAGTTCAAGTCTACCTTTTTTTTTTTTTTTAAATCTAAGATGGGCGTGGAGCGTTGCGAGCAGAGGGAGGAGTGGGTGTGGCCAGCGGAGCAGGGGCAAAAGAGGGAAGCGAACAACTGTTGTCAGTTGGCTCACAAACCATGAGGAGACCCATGATTTTATAGTTTACAAGGTTAAAATGCAAGGAAATTAACAGTAATTTTATGTCCTGCTACCTATGTTATTCGTAATTTCATATACACGCACATTTGTTATATCATCATCAAGATAATCATGTTTATTTAAACACTATAAATGAGGCGGACTTCTCTCCTCTTCAGTCCCTGCGTCTGAATGCAGACACAGTGGATAGCAGTGCAGCAGGTCTCTTGCCCTGTCTATTTCAACCATTAGCCCTGGTGGTAATCTGGATTTTAAACATGGGCGAACACAGAAGCACGGATAGGCGATGTGTCTGAATGGTAACAAACTCAACTGATAAAAGACAAAGTCCGCCCTTCTCCTGTTCTTGTACAGATCTCAAGACAAAAATCCTTGCTGCAAACCAACAGCTTTGTTGTATCGGCCCTGACAGCATCATGGGGAAACACATGCAACAAACCATGTGGACCATGGAAACAAACACGGCATGTGCAGTGCGCAGACGCGGTCTCACCCAGTTGGTCTCACAGTTTGGCAGTTCTGCCTTGGCTTCGGAAAGCACATGCTCTCATGAAAAGTTAAGAAGCAGGGTCTTCTCATAGCACAAGAAAACTCCGCTATGAATAATAATTAGAAACTGACGTGTCATCACTACACTAGCAGATTCGCGCTGCGTCACCGATTTTGATCTCGCCCCAAAAATTATTTTATACCCGGAAGATGAAATTAGCTGACAAAAGCTCAAAATGATCCAGTTTTCCCCACAATTAAAGCTGACAGGTGCTAACGTTGACTTAACTGGTAAAATTATCTTTTAAAATTTCAAAAAACGTACTCCAGGGTGTCTTGAACTTTTAAAGCAAAATACATTAAGCATGTGCATGATTAAATACAAAAGCATATTTTCTATATAAACATGAAACGTGTTTTAACTTTACTTCATTTGGCAAGAAATAGAACACAGACATGTTCAAGAACTGTACATATAAGGTATGATCTTGTTTGAATATGAAGAAGTTTGTGTTAATTCCTCATCGTTTTTTCTTTAATTGAATTCAATGACAGCTCAAACATTTGTTTTATTTGATTAATAAGAGGGTGGGTAGCAGTGGGTAGCGTTGTCGCCTCACACCAAGAAGGTCGCTGGTTCGAGCCTCGGCTGGGTCAATTGGCATTTCTGTGTGGAGTTTCCATGTTCTCCCCGTGTTCGCGTGGGTTTCCTCCGGGTGCTCCGGTTTCCCCCCACAAGTCCAAAGACATGCGCTATAGGTGAATTGGGTAAGCTAAATTGTCCGTGTGTGTGAATGAGAGTGTATGGGTGTTTCCCAGTGATGGGTTGCAGCTGGAAGGGCATCAGCTGCATAAAAACACATGCTTGCCATTCATTCTGCTGTGGCGACCCCTGATTAATAAAGGGACTAAGCCGAAAATAAAGTGAATGATTGCTAAGAGAAGACATTAAACTTTGCTCTGGTCGACACTGGACATGTTTACAGTGAACTCCTTTAAACTAGAATTACTTAAACTAACTGAACGTAAATGTATAAAAAGAACTAAGATAAAAACGAAACTAATACATTTATGAAACAAACAAAACTGAATCGTACAGCAAATTCTAAAATATTATTGAAATAAAATTTAATTTTAAAAAGCAAAATTATAATAACCTTGGCTGTGATTTTAAAATTTTTAAACGAGATTGTGTGATTTCAAAAAATAAAATGATGATTTAACTTTGTAAAATTATTCTACATAATAATGGGTAACAAAACAAAACATCATAAGCTAAATAAAATGCGATTTCATACAGGTCTTTGAGAAACTGTATGTCCCAAAAGCATCTTTTGGAATTTAGTTTTTTGATTTAATTTGAGGAATATTCTACAAAGCACACAAAACTGCATGATTTAAATAGAGAAAAACATTAGAAATAATTTAAAAGAAATAGAATAGTTGATTGGTTTTCTCACTTGATTTGAATTTGTTTGAAAAATAAAACATATTTTATGTAGTAAAATGTCATTCTGTACAATGTGAATATTTTTTTAAGAAAAATGTGAAAGATAAAATAAAAAAATTGCAGCAGATTTGAAAAATTAACTTATTTGTAACATACGATTCCCTCTTTTTTTCCCTACAGGAAAAGAAGGGAAGAGGAGGAAGAGCTGGAGAGAATTTTACAGCTGTCTCTCACAGAGAAGTAACTCCAGTACTGCTACATGTGGGATTTAAAGGAATTAATATTTATTGGTTGTGTTATTATTTTATTTTCTGCAATGTTAAATTATTCTTCTTCGCTCTTCATTTGTTTTACAAAAATAATAAAGATGGGATAGAAAGAGGAACCAAGAGAGAGTGTGCGCCAAGAATGAATTCAAAGAGCACGGCATGAAAACGTGAATGAGATCCTCTCGGTTCCGCTGTCTTCTGAGTGATGAAAGGTCAGCTTCATTGTACAATGATACAGATGAAAATGTGAATATTATTTATGGATACTGATGACTATGATAATGCATAAAGTACTGATAATACTATTGCATAAAATGAGTTTACTTATGATGGATGATAACTACATCAAAGTATTAAATGTTGCTCACTTTCACAACAACGATCTCTGTTTTGACGTTTATTTCTGTGCTTGTGCACTTGAATTATTTGTAAGAATAAGTGACTTTCAGGAAAAGTGACTTAACAAAAGAACATCACAGTGAATGTGATTTATTCTGCAGATCTAGACTAATAGTTTCTATTATTATTCCAGTGTCCTGCTGTCATACTGTTATATAAGACAATTAAATCATTTCTTACATATGCAGTGAATTAAAAGTTAGTTTTCAATGGGGATGGAGTTAAAGTGATCTATCTATCTACACTCACCGGCCACTTTATTAGGTACACCTTACTAGTACCGGGTTGGACTCCCTTTTGCCTTCAGAACTGCTTTAATCATTCGTGGCATAGATTCAACAAGGTACTGGAAATATTCCTCAGAGATTTTGCTCCATGTTGACATAATAGCATCACACAGTTGCTGCAGATTTGTCGGCTGCACATCCATGATGCGAATCTCCTGTTTCACACAAGGTGCTCTATTGATTTGAGATTTGGTGACTGTGGAGGCCATTTGAGTACAGTGAACTCATTGTCATGTTCAAGAAACCAGTCTGAGATGATTTGTGCTTAATGACATGACGCGTTATCCTGCTGGAAGTAGCCATCAGAAGATTGGTGCACTGTGGTCATAAAGGGATGGACATGGTCAACAACAATACTCAGATAGGCTGTGGCGTTGACACGATGCTCAGTTGGTACCCAAAGTGTGCCAAGAAAATATCCCCCACACCATTACACCACCACACCTGCCTTAACCGTTGATACAAGGCAGGATTGATCCATGCTTTCATGTTGTTGATGCCAAATTCTGACCCTACCATCCAAATGCCGCAGCATTGTCCAATTTTGGTGAGCCTGTGCGAATTGTAGCCTCAGTTTCCTGTTCTTAGCTGACAGGAGTGCCACACAGTGTGGTCTTTTGCTGCTGTAGCCCATCCACCTCAAGTTTTGACGTGTTGTGCATTCAGAGATTCACCTCCACTTTTCACTGACTTCTGCACACACTTTGGCTTCAGACTTTCCCCAGTTTGATGCTTCCCAGCAGACCCAAATACATTAAACTTCCTTTCATCATTAAAGTGAACTCTGGGCCAGTTCTCTATCCACACAACATGCTCCTCAGCAAATGTTAGTCTAGTCTTTTGATTTGGTTTGGTCACTGCAGAGTAAACATTCACTCCAGTTCTTTTAACTGTCGAGACACTGAATGAGACATGTCTTTATCCTGTTCAGCGCTGAACTGATAATCAGTTTCACATACATCCTTGAACTGATGAGATTTTCTGCATTATTCTGTCCTCTCGTGGACATTTGTCTTTTGTGGACGACCAGCCTTTTTGAGAGACATACTGTAATAAGTGTTGGTGGCATTTAAACCTCAAGATTCCCTAAGGATATCATTCATTCATTCATTCATTTTCCTTCGGCTAAGTCCCTTATTTGTCAGGGGTTGCCACAGCGGAATGAACCGCCAACTAAGGACATTTTTGGGCAAAATCATTTCATTTTAATTTAGTTTTTTAATAGTTTTCTTAACCTGAGCAGTTCAGTTTTTCTAAGTTTACCATCTGAACACAAACTCAATTCAACAATGTTAAGTGGTTAAAAACTCCTTAATCTTTCCCAAAATGGGAACCCATACAAAATGAATGGGAAATACAAACATTCTAAGCATTTTCTTTTTAATTTGTCCAATAAAACCGAATAAATCGAACACAATGGCGATCAATCATGTACCTAAATGAAGGTCTGAACACTCAGACTCTCTCTCTCTCTCTCTCTCACTCACACACACACACACACACACACACACACACACGCACACGCATACACACACACACACACACAGTCAAATAGTGGCATTGGAGTGTTGGATATTTTGATATTTTTATGCCATCCTGAGAGTTTGGTTGGTCTGAACTAACTGCAGTGATATTTTTGCTGAATCAAAATAAATATTATCTAAGACACAAAGAATAAGCATATTTTTACATAAACATCCAATTGAAAAATTTCGGTCAATCTTTTTTAAATAGTTGATTTTATGGCTAAGTTTTATAAGTTTACTACTTGAGCAAACAAAACAAGAGGACATTATACAATACAGTTAAGTTCTCTTTATGTCCAACTCCGTAATTTTTTCCATAGGCAATTAATGGGGAATACTAAAGCTAAAAGCATTTTTTAAATAGTACTTTAAGAGGGTTGTAAATAAATAAATAAACAATACAAAAATGCATCAATTGATAGATTTGTTTGTTTGTATGTTTTTTAAAGCCATTGATATGCCATTTGTTTAAAAATAATAGGTTCACAATTGAGACCTTCGTGCCCAAAAATGTCTACTAAGAAACATTAAGGGTTTGAGGGTTAAAGGTGCAATATTCTATTCAATATTGATCTGGACAACCTACTGTGAGGGTTTTAGTCACTTTAAAACAGCACACTATTTTGCCAAGTCATAGAAAACTAACATTTACTTAAAATGGGTTTTTGTCAGAACAATAGGAAAATAACTACTATAGGTGCTAGATCCTTAAATTGAAGGATCTGTACGTGTTCTCTAATTTTGATCAGCACTCTTTTTTTCTCATATAAATTTATCATATTATGCTTCAGAATATACAGTTGAAGGTAAAAAGAATAGCTCTCCTGTGAATAAAAAATATTTTTTAAATAATTATGTTTGACAAAGTACTCACAGTTTCCTATAATATGTTTTCTTCTGGGGAAAGTTGTGTTTCTTTTAGAATCAATCAATCAATCAATCAATCAATCAATCAATCAATCAATCAATCAATCAATCAATCAATCAATCAATCAATCAATCAGTCAGTCAGTCAGTCAATCTGTCTGTCTGTCTGTCTGTCTGTCTGTCTGTCATTTTGTTTAATCAATTTGTTATCTTTTTCTCTAACTGATGAACAAAGATATCCCAAAGATAAGTTTTATAAGTTACAACTAATATGATTAGTTCAATAATGAATTAAATTACAGTTTTTCTCAGTGGCTTAGGTGCATTTCTCACAACACTATTTACATTTGCACAACAGTTAATGCATTTCTCAAAACAGTTAGTCATTTGTGCACATCATAGTAGCAGTTTCTCATTCCCTCCAACAACTCTCTGCTGTTTGTAACATTATCATTTGCTTCTGTCATGTCAGTCAAAATTAACTAAACTTGTGAATGCTGAATAGTCATTACATATAAAACTAATAGTCCTCATTTCATTACTTGAGTCATTACATACAAAAATGTTGAACTAGTTGTCAAAATCTGTCAAGCTAATTTTATAAAAAATGTAAATCTTTTTTCTAAATTGAACAATTTCATGAATGATTTACAGACCTGTGTATGTTGTAAGTTCAGTTTCAATATGTACTGCAATATTGTTTACAGTTGTGCACAGCTCTACCCAAATGAATTTTATGTTTGTTGTAAATAAGGGTGTATTTATCCTTTTGCACAATGCTGTGAATAAATTAGAATTGCAAAGAGCAAATGCAGTAAAAATGTGAAACATACATATTCAGTGTCTTGTACTCAGATACCTCACTAAATGCAGTGATGTCTAACTTTACTGTAGTTTTCAAAGGGCTGTGCAAATACATAGTATATAGTGCTGTCTTGAGCATTTTCAGGAAGTGTCACCAAAATGACTTTTTTGCATTAGAAAAATGTCCAGAGTAAAGTGTCATAATGAAAACATGACAAAGCCATTTGACTATCTTGTTCATAAACAATGGTGTCAGGACTTTTCATCTTGATGACACTGACACTTTCATTGACATGAATACTTGCTTTTGAGGAATGAGCTATCCATTTTGAGCAAGTGACGCGCTTTTGCAGGTTATCCACTAGGTTTTGCAGTTTGTACTAATTGTTTTGAAAAATGCATGAACTGTTGTGCAAATGTAAATAGTGTTGTGAGAAATGCACCAAAGCCACTGAGAAAAACTGAATGGGGACAGGTTTGCATTCCTGCACCTATTAATGGATGACCATGAAAGACTGAACATTTGTTTTATTTTTGTTTACTGTTTAACTTCCATGTGCGAGCAAGTGTATACAGTACAAACGTTTTACAAGAAACATGTTTTGTGAACACTTACGCTGTCTGTTGGTGCTCTAGATTTGCTGGTTTCAAATGCTAAATTAATATTTTTGGCACAAACATGCATTCACAATGGTATGAACCATTATATTGGTGGTCAAATGTATATTTACGTTATCTATTATTTTAATTAGTCATATTATTTAAGATGCAGATCAGAGAAAACTATTTCTTGACTATTAATGGACAGACCCCTCACATACATCTTCTTTTGATGTTCTTCTGGGGGTATCAAGCATTAATTAGGGGGGTCAGATCCCCCCAAACCCCCCTCTAATTCACTATTCACTGGATATATCCCATTTGGAACGCACTGGTTGTGTTTAAGTTTGTCTTTAATTAGTAAAATTTTTTTGTTTATATAGTCACTATTGGCCAATTAACTGACACAACTTATTTACCCCTCAACTATCACTGCAAGGAAATGCTTCACTGAATAATTTATGACCAAATTTAAGCACATTGACTTAGATACTGGCAGTTTGCCAGCATAAATGGTACAGGAACTGCATAAAAACGACTTTCACAACCACAGCTCTATATAAAAGCTTTCTAAATAGCTACTACATGACCACGTGTCAGATAGTGTAGACTTGGAGTGCGACACATCTTACTCTAATGTTCGCTGTGTGTCAAATATGTCCAAATTAATCGGACGTATGTCGAATATAAACCGAGCGAGCTCAGTACCTCAATATCCCGCTTGAGGGCCCCGCAGTACCACAGACCGGCCTGCAGGAGGCGCTCGTCCGCGCCGAGCTCATGTTTCCACTCTGAATATTCGCTCTTTCACAGCACGTTGTCTGTGCGGCCTCGACTTCCTTTTCTGTGCAGATTTCATGGCGAGTGATAGCGGAGAAGAGTTGATTCACCTACCGTGACCACACTGACCCGTACATCAACCTCCAGAGACGCCTTTTTTCGGGTGAGTGGGGCGCGCTACTCCGTTTCTGGGTCATCTCATTACTCACATCGGACTCTCGATTGTGTGCGCTAAGAGACTGCTGTGTGTTATTATTATTACTGTGTACCTCTCATACTTTGTGTATGTGTGAGTGTGTTTAATGTTTGGTAGCTCAGTTAGCAACCACAGTCAAAGCGCCTTTCTCAATGCGTATGTTACAGCAAGTAGAGCAACGCTGCTAACGACGAATATAGTTATAAGTCCTAATTTAAAACAAAAATAAGTTCATAAGACTTCCGTGAACTGTTTGTCCACTGGTTTTGGGGTTAATTGTGTTCTCAGTTGCATTGTGTCTTGCTGCATGTGCTAATTAGCTAGCCCAACGCTAACTGAAGAACTTGCAGCGAGCGGGCGACGCGACAAAACTAGGACGCTTCCGTTATAATTGACCGAAAATGCAGTTTTGTGCTGTTTAGCGTGAGTATTTGAGCCCGCAGCCGTTGATCTGGCGCTCGCCGAGTGTCCGCGCGCGGAGTTCAGCGGTCCCGCGATCATTCCCGGCGGACAGACGCGGCGATAGCGATATCCTCGCAGGATTCATCAATATTTCACTTCATATAGTTTTCCTGCGCTGGACTACACTACACGACCACAGACATGTTTAGGGAGAGAAATGATGAAGAAATGATAACTTTGTGATTCTTTACTTGTCTCAGACTTCTAATAAGCCATCAAAACGTACCTACTAAATAATACTGTTTGTAAAACACGTTTATCTGCCTCATTCGATCGTTTTATTTGGATATTTTATGGTACAAAATGTAACTGGAATGGTTTTAAAAACTTGTTTTGAACATACGTTTGGAGTCTTTGAGGCGCTACATCAATGCTTGTGAAATGGGCGTTATTTCTGCTGCGAGCACACGAGACTTATAATCTCGTGTATTATAAAAAAGTATTATACATGTCTGGGCATTCTTGTGATTTTATATTATATTTAATAACTCTTTCTTCATGGTCTGTTCTCTTTAATAAATACTGTTTAATTTTGTTCTTCAGCTGCCATTATAAAGACTGACGTCAGCAGAGTGGTTGATTGGCTTTGACATCATCAGGTAGGTGGTTGCGTTATTATTATTTTCAGTCATCTCTATTTTTACATGTATGTGGGCGATCGAGCCTCACAGTGTAACTTCACATACAGGTAGTTGTTTTTTACACCCGATAAAAATGTACATGGTATTTTTACATGATTATTAGGTCAGAGTAGGCATGTGCTGGTATAATATTCTGACGGTAAGATAACCTTGGATAAAAATATCAGGGTTTCAAGAGTATTGCTCTAAAATATATATTTCTTTAAATGTCTGGGTAAAAAACAACTTTTTCCCCTTTGAACACAAAATATTTTATTTTAAGAGACATTCATAATATTTTGGAGCAGTAAACATTTCAGGCTAAATAATTCAAACCAATCATTACCTTCTGCTGTCTTCATTAGTTTCAAAAACACAGATTTCATTACAATTTACAGTGTTCATACGGTCATGGAAAAACCTGGAAAAGTCATGGATTTTTGACATGTCATTTTCCAGGCCTGGAAAAGTTTTGGAAAAACAGAAAAACCCACAAAGTTTGGGAAAAGTCATGGAAAACAAATATCTGTATTCTTGAATATAGGTTAGTTTTCTTGACTTCTATTCTGTCCTTGGCCAATCACATACTCACTTAATTAGTGCGGTGTAAGCATTATCTAAATCAATTTTACATAGATATAAATTTAAATTGAAACAAAATGGATTGCTGCATGTTTTACGATATGCTGTAATAAATTTGAACATGCGTTGTTTTTCTTTTACCACGCATATGTAGACATTGCATGACACATTAGGTCATGAAAATTTACTTGAAAAATCATGGAAAAGTCATGGAATTTTAGTAATAAAAATGTGTATGAAGCCTGATTTTAAAATGGCATCTTGGATATGTTTTCTGCTGGAGATACTGTTTTCCTAATAAACAAAATGTAAAAAAAACATATTTATGCCATAGGTATGGTATTACAGAAATTTTTGGCTTTTTTTTTTTTTTTTATAAATCTTGACTTTTTCAAACCGGGGTATACCTTGAAAACGGTTATCATCTCATGCCTAGGTCAGAGTTGGTCATAATTCTTTTCCTATTCTTAACATTTGAATTTAATCTTTGCAGCTATTTGAAGGGTTCGGGTGGTTTCTTGACTGAACAGTCTTGTCGCGTTGTGGACGTAGCTGGTCTTTTCAAAGAACTGCCAGTCGATGGCTCTGATGGACAAGCACAAAGTGAAGCGGCAGAGATTGGACCGCATCTGTGAAGGTGAGAAGATGCAACCTTATTAAACAGATAAAATGGTGGACTTTCAACTGCACAAACCTCCTAGGCCCTGTTTGTGCATGGTGTTAAGATGTATTTTTATTGATCGCAAGTGCTAATGAATACAGGTTAGAATGGTGTGTGAAATATTTTTAGTCTGTCCTCTTTTGACCACACGGTGAATGTTTTCAAAAGGTCTCTAAAAACCACCTTCTCTTTAACTACATATTTATTTCTGAATCTGTTGTTAAAGCAGGTTTTTAAACTTGGTTGTCAGAAATTGTAAGCTTATTTTGAAAGCAGAAACTAAATTTAGCAAGTTGAGACCAGGAAAAATTGTAGAATTTATATCATGCATTAGCGCTACAAAAATCTTATTTAATGTATTCATTTGTTTGTTGATTTTTAATTGTATGTTTATTATTGAATTATTGCCATGAAAATAGCCTTGGTTGCTGACATGGCATTAAATAAAAAAAATACATACATAACAGTTCTGGGGTCTCGTTGATAAAAGTTGGCATATAAATTGATTGTAGGCCAGAAAAAATAGTTCAATTTAATTTGTTAATTATAGCGCTTTTACAGTGTAGTTTGTGTCAAAGCAGCTTAACATAGTTTTAGTAAATTAAAACGGTCAGTCCAGTTTTCAGAGTTGAAGTTCAGTTTAGTTCACTTCAGTGTGGTTTAATTTTCATTGCTAAAAGTCCAAACACTGAAGAGCAAATCCATCGATGTATTAAGGATTATTGCTCACATGATTTAATGCAATATGTTAAATATATTTACTTGTTAAATGTTTACTTGTAGTTTACTGTTTATTCTCCTGTCAGGTTTGTTCTTTATAGATCACGACCTTTGTGTGGAAAGTGGCACACACAAGTTTCTGACTCTGTTTTGTACATCACATTTCTAAATGAGACCTCTGATTATAACAAATACACAATGTGTGTGTAGTTTTGAGGCTATACAAGCATGTCAAAAGCATATGTCAGTACTAGGCCCACATGGAATCTGTGCATACAGAAATCTTAAGATTTCTTTAGATTTCCACAGGTTTTTAGCCCATCATTGAGTCCATTTATTTTCTTGTGTAAATTTATATTTATTCAGTTTTTTTATTAATTTCATTAATATTATTAAAAAATATGAAGATGTTCATATGATTTATTTAAAATACAGTTTGTCAAGTAATATTTTCTGTCTTTTACTAGATATGTTATATGATAGACTTGCTTTTTCCAAATAAGTAGATGTAATTGGATTTGCATTGTAAAAATTAAATAAGTTAAAGTATTTTTATTTTTTTTATTTCATATATTTACTTTTTAGTTGCAACATTCCCAAAACATTCTGTATAAATCTGCAGATGTTTTACAAAATTCTTTGCATAATAGATAAACATTTCTGCAGATTCTGTCTGGCCCTAGTCATCACTTATGTTTACATGGAAATTGCATAGACTTGACCTTTTGGGAAAAATTTGATTAAAAAATCTTAGTACACTTGTCAGTAGACCCTCCTTTGAAGAAAAGGAAAGGTGGTTGAAAGTGGCCATAAAAACGGTTTAAAGCACTAGGTGTAAACATGAATGTTATTTGTGATATATTTGACGAAAATGCATATTAATAATAGTTGTAATGTGCATTTTTGCCAGCATGAAATGATATTTGCATGTACTGTATGGCCATCATTTGAAATGGGACATTTCAACCACAGAAATTATTTGATACTTTTTTTTTTTTCTGGAATTGATTGGATCAGTGACCCCCGATACCTGCTGGTTAATTTGTAGATTATTAATTATTTCATTGTGATGAAAGACTTTGTCATTTTTATGTTGTGCACTACTGAATCCTTCACTGTTTGATCATCAAGTAGTCTAAACAGACCCATGTTTACTTAAGTTTCACTTAAAGTGGTGATTTGTACACATTAATTAGATGCAGAAGCCTGAAGCATTTTGTTTTTAGTTGAACTTTCAGTCTTGGATTTGTTATTGTAATTGGAGAGATTTGTATTTAATTTAATTTACACTTAAATTTACTTAAATTATTATAAGACTAAATAATAAAAGGTAAAACATATTTTACTCTTTTTATATAAAAGGGAAAAAGAAAATAAAAATGTCAAGGAAAGGTTCTAGTCTTCTAAAATAACTGAAGGGTCCATCTTCTTTATGTGGTCTAAAACAGGTTGGCAAGTGAGAACGCATCAGTACAATCTCTTACAGTATATCGTATTTTTTCTAAGGCCATTTGGTGTAGAAGTTCCAACCTTTAAGCAAAGGCTTTTGGAGGAATTTTTTTCCTTTCATTTAAGCAATATTAACCTTCTAGCTAAACGTGTAGCAAAGTCAGTCACATTAATCTTTTATTAAAACATTGTGTAATACCAAATATTGAAATTATGGCCTCAGGTTTAATATAGGTGTTTAATGCATCAGAGAGAAATTAGCTGCTAGAGATTCTTTAATTTTGGACAAGACCAAAACATATGAGATGGTGTAGCTGGCTCAATATTACATCGGTTTAAATTTGGCTTTTGGACCAATGTAATCTGTGTACAATAAATTTTATTTTAAATATTGAAGGTGAGTGAATATTGTCTTAAATGGATTGCCACATGTCTTCTGATAATTCTATCTCCAGTTCCACCTCCCACTTTTTTTTATTGCACTAGGGGTTCAAGATTATAGGAATTAATTGCAGAATAATTTGTTATACTCTTAAGACAATTTTAGATCAAATGACTGTGACTAATGGTAGAAATAAGAACTTAAAACAGAATCTTTTACATTAAGTTTTTCACCTTTATGAACAGCTGATACAAACTGTCAGAATCCATGCTGCTTTAAAGTGTTTGAATTGACTGGCTGATAGATGTACTGTTTGGCTGTTAATCGAATGATTCTGGTTGTTGTCGCAGGTAGTGGAGTTTGAGCTTTGGGCATGAGTTTTTTTTCCCCCTCAGTGCAGGGAAATGACTCAAACACTAAAGCCAGTGCCTATTTCTGCATTATTTTATGGATCATTGCTGCTGAATGAACCTAACTCTTGTCCAACTTAATGAAATCAAGGCAAAGCTTGTTCTCGTTAGATTTAGAATATCCTCTCATCTGCTCTTTTAGAGGAGTGTAATAATCACATTAAAGGGAGCAGGCTGTATATTAATGAATCAGCATGCTGTATATTGTAGCCCCTTTTATGTTTTTGGCTCCGCATCAAAGAGGTCATGTAGATGTTATTGATTTTTAAATATGCCAAGTCAAATTATAATGGATACCAATTTATGGTCACTGTGTTGAGAAGCAGTTGTGTGATTTTCTTTTTGAAATGTGCAGTTAGGGCTGCTCGTTTATGAGCGATCATAATCATGATTATTTTGGTCAGTGTTGTAATAATTATTTAAAGTGTTTATGGTCCATATGACTTGTATATAACGTATATTCAATAAGGTTCCAATCACAGATCTACATTTTTGTCGTCATTAAACAGCAGAATGGGTAACAAATAAAGTATATAGAAAATTCTCTAAATTATTAAATTATAAAACTACAGATTTCCTTTTGTCAAGAACATTGAGTGGTTTTGTTTTTCTTTTGTTATTTGATTAATAATAAGCACAATCGGCAGTAGGAATATAGCCACTTTAAGAACCAATTTACTGTTAGACATGCATTCTTATTCTCAACACTTTGCTTTCATTTATTACTTAACAAATAAGTTTGTGAATAATCAACCACCTTTTTGCATGTTTGATAATTTAGGCACACATCTACAAAGACAGGGTATCTGCAGAGTCTTGAAGTCTTAATGTCTTGAATCCACTGAAATATTGTGTTGAAGGTCTTAAATCATTTTAAATAGGTCTTAATTTTCCTATGTTCATGTACCCAGTTGGGCCAACAACACCTATCCAATCACTATCAGTAAATTTCAATAAGTTTTAAGTAACATTTATTTATTAACTCTTTATTAATATGGTTTAATTATCTTCCTTACAATAACATTTGTTATGTTTATTTTTTTTTATGTTTTAACTTGTTCATTAAAAAAAATCTTTAGTGTTAAGCCTTGTGTAAGTCTAAAATTTCATTCATTCATTCATTCATTATGGTCTTAAAATTGTCTTAAAGGCCTTAAGTCTTAAATTTGACTTGATAAAACCTGTAGAAGTCCTGAAGATGACTCTGAGGCTGAACATACGGACAGAACAGTTCTTTTTTGCAACATGAATAAAATGAATACACATTAATAACTCAGGTTTCCCATGCTGCAAAAGTTACATTACAGGATTTTACTGATTTGCACATATAATTAGGCTTAGTGGAGGAACAAATGCAGACTTCTGTAAAAGGGGCATGATATGATGCAATTTTATCTCACTATTTTTTCATAGTTGTTGGAGGCCAGAATCCAATTGAATATTAATGTATGGCACAGCATTTCATGTCTCTGAAATGAAGAATGTATACAAATTCATATTTGCATAAGTTTTCGATTGAGTAACCAGACAAATTGAGAACCCTCTTCATACACTGCATGTGGTCATTTTTCAAGCTTTGGCCAGTGTTTGATTGCAGTTCACCATGTATTTCTGGGCTGTATGTTTTATGTGGGCAGTTTATTATAAGGAATATTGAAGATGCTTTTGGAGTGTTGGAGTTTTAATTTATGCTTCTCACATTTTTGTAATAACTCTTTTATTGTCATGCTGCCATAGAGATGGGGCTTTATTTAAAGACGATAATAGATCGTAATCGTTAATCATTTACTGATACTAGTTTCCTGAATTATTTTTTTTAATAATAAGATTTTATCCAAAGGCAGTTATTCCAGAACCAAATATGAAAAGCTTTGCCATTAAATGGTTTTCAATTTACAACCTCAGCTCATGTTGTGCCCTTTGCTTGACAGTATTAAATGTACATTGCCACCTCTTGTGTTTTACTGCTTAATTGTGGCATTTTAAATGCTAATTCAGATAGGGAGAGTGTCTTGTGCCTTTATGCAATTTACATATGATTGTAAGTGGCAGCTTGAGCCTGTGCTGTGAATCTCATCAGCAGTTGCCTCCGGTCAAACCTTTTTATTTAAGCAAAGCGAGTCATTTTCCCCCGCAGACAAAATACTATATATAATTTTGAAAGCCATCTGTTTTGGCAGACCAATTTCGATTTCCAAAAACGGTAGCCATAAAAAGGAAGAAAAAAGAAAAACGCAAATAATTTTCCTGATATTTAAACCCAGTATACTGCTACAGCTGCAGATGGCAGTGATATTTATCCAAGTGACAGGAAAAAAGAGAGCGTGGGGGCGGGTGGAGAGGATAACGGAGGCGTTTCTTTGGAAGAGCGGGGGTCATGTAGATGCGAGCAGAACAAGACTCTGTCTCTTTAAAAAACAACAACTGCCTAACTGCCTCTAGTGCTGCTTGTCAATGGCGTGTAGGCTTGTGCTGGTTGGCCGGCACTCAGAGCCCAGGCGTCTGATTGGACCGCGGCTGTGGTGGACGGGGCCAGTGTGGATGACATGGGAGATGGGTGTCTGCCAGGCAAAAACAGCCTGACACTGATTGTAAAGGGTGGAGAGCGAGCGATAGAAGGAGAGGAGGGGAGAGAAGACAGGCGTGTGGATTTCATGATGCAAGGTTTGGTCTTACATGTACCTGTGTTTTGATGTTATATTTATATATCCGTGTGTGTGTGTGTCAGCTGGAAGATGAAATGCAAGTAATTCACAATGGGTGTGGTGGCTGAAGTAGGCGTAATTTTCCTTTTTGCC
The DNA here is from genome assembly GCA_903798195.1 of Danio kyathit. NCBI lineage: Eukaryota > Metazoa > Chordata > Actinopteri > Cypriniformes > Danionidae > Danio > Danio kyathit. The sequence goes on from LR812532.1 coordinate 27,355,725, forward strand.
GCGTTTAGTGCGTGTCCTTGCAGCTTGAGCAAGAGTGTGTGTGTGTGTGTGTTGGCCAAGCAGGAGGCAGGGTGTGGTGCAGCTGTATTATCATCCACCCACCCTTCCCCCCCTCTCCTTGAGACCGTGTGTGCGTGGAAGGACCATGTGGGGGGTGTAATGGCGAGGGAGGGAGAGCGAGAGAAGGTTTGGGAGGGGGGTGAAGTGGAGGAGAAATGAGCGCTGAATGAATGGCATTGTTTGCATGGCCATGCTTGTGTTGCGGCCCTCTCTCTTTCTCATGCAGTCTGGCGCGGGCTCAACGCACGGCATCTGTGCTCTCAGCGGCGTTCTCACTGTGACCCTACAGCAAGAAGTATTTGCATTGTTCCTTGCTAGAATGCTGGAGCACTGCTTGACCGTTTTAGTCTTCAACGCTTTGACTGTTTTATGTATCATGTTTATTCTGCCCCCAGAATGCTTTGTGCCGCAGTATGTGTTTCCACAGAGCATTGATTTTTTTTTTTCTTCTTTTTTTTTTTTTGGAGGGAAAGAGCAAATATTTGTCTTCGAAAGCCTCATTATTGCGCGCTCCTTAATCATTAGCTGTGCACAGGAGTGTAGTAGCTTGAGTGTAAATGTTAGCAAGCATCTCAGAGGCGGCTTTCCCCACCCCCATTAATATGGCAGCAAATTGGTCCCAATTATAATTCATGCAAAAGATGTAATGCACACATGCATCGCCAGATTCACATGCATGAGCCTTACAAGTGAACCCCTTACAAGCGAATCAGCTCTGCACATGTAAATGTTTGATATGTACACGTTTATCTATTTTTGCGTTTATCTATTTCATGTGTGAATCACCCTTTGTGTGTGTATTGAAACATTTATTTGGAGACAATCTCTTCTTGAATTATGAAGTTATGTAATGTTTTTTCTATTAATCTTGATATAAAATTCAACATAAGTTGCTGATATGGCAGTAAATAAATAAAGACACATGGAGAAACATTTGGCATCATACATTTGAATCTATAACTTAGGATTAGCTTTTTCTTTTTTTTTTTACTGCTGAGATCAGATCCTTTTGCTTCCTTGCATTTCAGCTGCTAGTGCATCAACACCTGTCTGTGCTGCAAAGGGGGTGTTGGGTTATAAAATCGTAGAATGTAACATGGCTGTTCAGATGGCCATCAGATGTTCTTTACACAAGTATCATTATTTGGTAATAGGCATGCGCTGGTATAAGATTCTGACAGTATGATAATCTTGGATAAAAATATCATGATTTCATGGTATTTTAATTACTGCTCTAAAATATGTTCTTTTTAAATGTCTGGGTAAAAAAAAAACACATTTGTTTCCCCCTTTAAACGCAATATATTTTATTTTGAGAAAGATTGAAAATATTTCAGAGCATTAAACAGGCTAAATAATTCAAATGAATCTTCATTAGATGTCTTCATTAGTTTCAAAAACACAGATTTCTGTATAAAAAATAGCATCTTTGGATATCTTTTCTGCTGGAGATACTGCTGTCATAAAAACCTAAAACAAAACAGAATAAATTAATCTTACACATACCTCGGGATAACATAGCTGAAAGTTTTGGCGGTTTTAAAACCTTGACTTTTTCAAACCTCTGTATACCTTGAAAACGGTTATCATCCCATGCCTATTTGGTAATCCGTTTTAGGCTTTTGTCTGTTCTTAGATGAACAGTTCTGCACATTTTTCATCAATGCTATTCTTAGACGAGTGTGATAATGAGATCATTATATGGCAAGCAAAAAAATCACACTGCGATCTGATACTTCTGGCTTGTGCTTTGCATCTCTTGAGCTGCATCTTTTATTTCTACTTAAATGAACCGATTTGGTGGTCGTGATTAATTTTAGGTATTTTGGATATGTTATGATTATTGATCGTGGTACATCCTGATGCATGATGGGACTCTGATGATACAGATCAATTTCGTTCTCATCTTGTATCCTCTCGTGTCTCATCCCGGGGTCCTGTTGTGTTGTACATTTCGGAAATTCGTCCCAAGCTGGGTTTGTTTTTTTACATTTGTAAAGAAATGTCCTTCCTGTACTTATTCTGTGTATGGCTGTAACTGGCAGACGTTCCTTATTGTCTGATATGTCATCTTTTTAACCCACTGATTTGAAAAAATGTGCAGCTATGAATAAAAATGCCATCGCTGCTCTTTTTTTTTTTTTCCCAAAGTCAATTGTGACTGTGTGCTAAGACACTTTCTTTCATACAGTCAGCATTCATAGTTTCTAAAATGCTTTGTGAAAAGACATGCTTGTCTCTGTCATGTGCCTTATGTGGTCAATTTGGCGTTTTAAGCAGGTTTAATACTTATTAGAAAGCTTTTAAGAGTACTCAAATAATATTTTTGCTGCTTGTTGAAACTAATATTTAAAATAAGCTGAATTGACTGTTCTTGAGTTTTTTTTGACAGACAGCTTAATTATGTTAAATCCACTATAATTTGTAAAAACAGTTACGCAAACTTTGTGTTGGAACAACGTGAAGGAATTTTTACAGTGTTCATCTATACATATTTGTACCCAGCATTATTTTATGTAACCGGATTATCGTTTATATTATATAGATTATATTTATTATTATTATTATTATTATTATTATTATTATTATTATTATTATTATTATATATAATGTAACAAGTTATATTTCTTACAGTGGTCAAATATTACTTGTGTATGCTTAGTCATTTGTGCCAGGCTTTTTCCAGGCATGTTCTACTCTATATGTACTAAAATTGGACATCTTGACACCTGATTAAACATGTTTCTTTAGGACAAGGCACATGCACGTTATTCTGAATATCCTGGATCTCTAAATAGGCCTGTGCAAAACAAACTTGTACAATGTAATGGAACATAATGCAACAGAATAATGCAGAACTCCACATGCTTATCTTTTACATTTGGAATACCACTTTAAAAGGGGCATACATTCGAAAATGATGAAAGGGATTTTTTTACCATGTTTTTTCAAACCAGCATTTGTTTTTAAATTGTTCTGTGAAACTTAAGTTTAATAAATTTAGTTTTACAAATAAGTTTAGAAACATGTATTTGGTGTATTTGTCCATGCTTTGGAAGTCAATGGTCACAAACTATTTTGCTTCCAATATTTTTCATAATATTATTATTAGGGCTGGGTGATGCAACAAATCTCATATCACAATATAGGAAATCTCATATTCTGATATATCCTGATGAATATAATACTAGCATATAGGGCTGCACGATATTAACTTTTTTTTTTTTTTTTTTTTTTTTTTTTTTTGTATATTACAATATAATTTCACCAGATGACTTAAGTAGCTCTATTTGCAAAGTCATTACTTGAGATGATTTTGTAGGGGAGTGAAATATAAATATTTTATGAAATGTATTATATATGTAAACTACAGTTATAAACACAATTGAGCAAATATTAAAGTGAAATAAACAGTGCTTTCTGGAGAGAGCAACAGTATTCATGTACAGAAATTGAATAATTAAATGTAATATAATAGTCTTCACCATATAAATGATTTAATAAAATTAATCTTTTTTTAAACTTCTTTATAAATGCTTTAAACTCTCTTCAAATGCTCACACAGTCCCAGGCCCTAAAAAGCATGCAGATAAACTTTCACTCTATAATGATTCAGTTCTACAGTGTCTCCACAAATCTTGTTTTGGCCTGTGGTTTCTGGTCATCTATAATCCTAACTCAACATTGCATGTCTTGCGATGTGACTATTGCAGACACGCACATTGGGATCTCGATGCTCAAACGATATATTGTGCAGCCCTACTACCATATTTATGCAAGTTTGATAAATAAATAGATAATATATAAATATATTGACCACATTAATCCGATTTACTTCTTTGTGTGATCATATTTATCACTTTATTTTTACTTGGGGCAAATATTTGAGTAATGTAGAAGTATGTAAACAAAATATTAATGCAGCGTAAATCACCTGTAATAAACTAAAAAATTGCTTAATAAAATGCATAATATAAACATTAGATTTTCAAGATTGGCTTTTACTTTCAACTTTCTCACAACGCTGTTATTTATATTTTGGTTTACATCCCAATGTGTAATATTGCGCTCGTATAATTTTATGAAAAAAAAATCCATAAATCCATAAACCATGTATTTTGTGACACCACGAATAAATACTGGAGACTTTTTATTTTATATATATATATATATATTGTCATATTGCATAGTATTATTATTTATGATTATAAATGAAGCTTGGGAATTACATGAGGGTGAATAAATGTGCAATTTCAGATGTCGATAAACGTGTATGGCTCCTTGCAGGCTTTACCATTCAAATGCTGAGTGAAATGGCAAGTTTTACTCTTCTAATAAGTCCATATTTGTCGTATTAGACCAGAAGTAGGTACTTTAAAAGGATGGAGACAAAGATAATGTAGCTTCCAGTCTGCTGAATGTAGGTCATTATGAGTCATGTGAAGACTCCCTGCCCCCTTTCCTCATCTTTTTCCCTCCCTCAATCCCTCCATCCCCTGCTCACACTTTCGTTTGTCAGGTTCGGGGGGTGGGGATGGACCCTGAGGTTGTTAGGGGCTGTTGTCTTGCCTCATAATGGCAACAATCATAAAATGCATTCCAGGAATTTGTCAGGCCGTTAACATGGAAAATATAAGGGATTTTCTTGGAGGAGGGGGGGCGTGTAATAGTTCTGTGTCATTTAATATAGATGTTTGTTGATGCAAGTCATTGAACGCATCTGTTTTGTAAAGAAATTGATAGTCTTGAAATACTGGGAAATATTTGGTTTTGTATCTTATTATGCTTTAGGCTTTTTACAGAAATGTGTTATTTAACGCCACTTAACTATTGGGTACGTGCTAATGAAAGAGAATTAGAAGGCATTTAGAGTCAGTGAACTGATCATATGTGTATACCTCAACTGATTTAATGATGCTTGTGGTAAATGTCATCTTGGTTGGAGATGCTATGGATGTTTAAAGGGATAATTCGCCCTAAAAAAGGGAATTTGTCATTTACTCTCCCTTCACTTGTTCCAAACATGTTTGAGTTTTTCTTTTGTTGATTGCAAAACATGATATTTTGAAGAGAGCTGGAAACCTGTAACCATTGACTGCCATAGTAGGAACAACAAATAGCTTCCAGCTTTCTTCAAAATATCTGCTTTTGCGTTCAACAGTAGAATGAAACTCAAAGTTTATAACCAATTGAGGATGAGCAAATAATTTGGGGGTGAACTATCCCTTTGCTGGTGTACAAACCTCTAGTTTACTGCTGTGATTTAAATAAATGTTTGCTTGTAGGTATATGCAAGGGATTCATTTTGTTTTGTGATGTCACTAGAACTGTACTTAATTAATCAGCTGTTTGATTTTCCGTTTCCAGTTAATTGAAGAAATCTTGTTTTTTTTTTTTTTTTTTTGCATCCTGCAGGCATTCGACCACCCATCCTCAATGGCCCCATGCACCCTCGTCCTCTGGTGGCGCTGCTGGATGGACGGGACTGTACAGTGGAGATGCCCATCCTGAAGGACGTAGCCACCGTGGCCTTCTGCGATGCCCAGTCCACCCAGGAGATCCATGAGAAGGTATCGTCATAGAGATTTTCCATGTTAATTACAGTCAGCTTTGATAGGGTATATGCAGAGCTAGTGTTTCTTCCCATTCTGATAAACTTCCGATGAACGGTTAATGTGACTTGTTTCAGTTTTGTACGGTTCCTTTTACAGCATCAATGTTGTAATGTAATTAAAATATAATCAGTTAAATAGACTTTAGCATTCATTTAGTTGTTTAAGAGTAAAACGAGATGAGCCGTTAACACACTCGTGCCTGTCAGGATTAGCAGGCTAGCGCAGAAGCTCCATTGCATATACTAGGGTAAAATAAATGTTCATATTTTAAAGACATGGTGCGGGAAAAGGTATTATTGCAGTGCTTCTTGTACATTCTGAGACCCACTTTATATCGTATATCGAGGCAGTGGAGATTGTTGATTTTTAAAGAAAACAGACCTTAAACGTGCTGATTTTGTAACTGCATACAGTTCACTGGAAGCGTTTGATCCAGGTTACTGAAAAGTTAAGTCCTTCCGCATACTTCTGCATATACCCTATAGAGTGAGTTACATGAGGCTTTTGTCCTGTAGGTCCTAAATGAGGCTGTTGCTGCTCTGCTCTACCACACCATTACACTCTCACGAGACGACCTGGACAAATTCAAAGGCCTCAGGGTCATTGTGAGGATCGGTAGTGGGTTCGACAACGTTGATATTAAAGCTGCAGCAGAGCTTGGTGAGTTTTGTTCCTTCGTTGTGAAAGAATCTTGTTGGATTGAATGACTTTGTCAAACTGGATCTGTCTCTTCAACAGGTATTGCAGTGTGTAATGTGCCAGCTGCATCTGTGGAGGAGACAGCAGACACTGCCATGTGTCTAATTCTGAATCTGTACCGCCGCGTCACTTGGATGCATCAGGCACTGCGTGAGGGCACCCGAGCCTCCAGCGTGGAGCAGATCCGGGAGGTAGCCGGAGGCGCAGCGCGTATTCGAGGAGAAACGCTGGGCATCATTGGACTGGGTGAGTCCTGATGTGATTTAATCAGAGGGCACCATGAATTAGTGCTGGAAGGAGTATTAGATCAGTTAAGCAGACAGCTGACAGCACTTTTACACTCTGCATTTGTAAAATTACTAGAGTATAAGTTTTAACATGGTATAAAATTGTCATGATAGCATTACCTAAATATTTCACTATATAAAGAAGATTTAAGACACATAATTTTTCTTTTCTTTCTATCCTGATTCATTAAGGTTTTTATGTTTTTGATTTTTTTTTTTTAACACTCAATTGTTTACCTTATTGCATGTTATCTGTTTGTGCCTTCAGGTTTATTTTAATTAATTGAGGTTAATCCATTTAAAAGGCCAGTTTTTCTAGTTTTATTTCATACTGAGCCAAAAAATCTGTTTCACAACTTTCAAGTCACCGAAATGTTAGTTTTATTTCTTTTTATATTTCTGGAGTTTTTACAAAGGGTTTGTTCATATTTTGGTTACCAAATGTGATGTCATTTTTTAAAAACATGGTAAAATACATTTTTACTGGCTATTAAGAGTAGAGTTATAAAATTTAAGTAAAAGAAAAACAGGTCATTTTGACTTGGCAAACATTTTCACTGGAATATTTACATGTATGTTTTTAATGCAAGTAAAAGCAGCTGATTGGCACATACTAAAAAAATAAAATAATAAAGACATGTTTGGGAAATCACGAGCCATTTGTGCATATTAGATTGTGACAAATTTAAGGTCTCTCTTAAGTAAAAGCTGTTCCGTGATTTTATTTTTTTTAAATGTAGTTTACCAGACGCTCGTATCCAAAGCAACTTAAAAATGAGTGGGTATTAAGTGATTTTACATGAAGAGGCAACATACACACCCAATTTTTTTTTCCAATGAAGTATATTTAAAATATAATAGTCTTCCCTCTATTAGTGAGTCATTTTTTCATTGAAATTTCTGGGTTTTTGTGAGGTAGTAATGTGATTTAAAAAATTTTTTTTTCTAATTGCTTTTTTTCAGGGCGTGTGGGGCAGGCAGTGGCTCTAAGGGCAAAAGCCTTTGGATTTGGAGTGATTTTCTATGACCCGTACCTGCCTGACGGAGTGGAGCGATCACTAGGGCTCCAGCGCATGGCGACACTACAGGACCTGCTCATGCACTCGGACTGTGTCTCGCTACACTGCAGCCTAAATGAACACAACCACCACCTCATCAATGACTTCACCATCAAACAGGTAAGAATGAAGACATTTAAGTCTGAGTCATGTGCTTCATTAGAAAACTGAATTTATCTTAAAAATTCTGGATTGGATTGTTGGTTGTTTGGATTGCAGTATGGCTAGTTGTTATTAGCACAACCTGCCTCAATTATCCTTAGAGTAGTTTCCAAAAGAAATTGTAGGAGATCAAGTATTGTTTTATCTAAACGAAAGTACTTGAGTAGTGTTGTTGTTATTGTTATTATTATTAATGTTATTATTATTATTATTTTTAAATACTATTGCTTGTGGATGTGGATGCTGCTGTTCGGTGAACATGTTTTAAAACAAAATAATGTGCTTTGAGAAGAGGTGGTGCAGGTATTCCAGAAAGCATTTTTAAATGATCACATGAACAGTTGAATGATTAAAGCATGTGTGCTTGGTTTTTAGTTACTAAATCACAGTGGAAATTGGGTGAATGGACAATAAGGAGCTTGTCATAACTACTACTTTTGTTTTTTGTTAAATTGGTCATTTGCATTCTGAGTGCATTGCACCACCTACTGGGCAGTTATACAATTAGTTTAATCAGCTTTTCATTACTCTAAATGGGTAGTGATGCTAAATAGATAGATTGAGCAAAACAATGTTTTTGTTAAATATGGCTGTACATGATTTGTTTACGTTAGATGTGATTTTTCATCTCTTTGTGTTTATTTTTTGTAATCATGTTTAGTAATGAAGTTTGCACTGCACGCTCATGGTTTGTACATTTTTTAGTGTGTTAATCTAGTTAATATTATTCAGAAGGTCATGATTTGCACTCATTAAATAATTACTTTGTATAGCTTTATTTTGCATTCATAGAGGATACAAAACAGACTATTTATAATAGGACGCACATGTGCCTGTTATACTTCATGTTTTCTGCAATAGATGATGCTCTGGAGCAGGTTATGTTTAGAAAAAATAAAGCTTCTTTGGTTGCCTTGTTGTTTTTAATTGCAAGTAACAAACACTACTGCATTTTTGTGCACATCTGACTAGAGATTTGGCATAATTTTAATACAAATCATTGCTTTCATATAGATGCGTCAAGGCGCCTTTCTTGTGAACACTGCGCGTGGTGGTCTTGTGGATGAGAAAGCTCTGGCTCAGGCTCTGAAAGAGGGCAGAATACGAGGAGCAGCACTGGACGTCCACGAGACAGAGCCCTTCAGGTGAGGGGAAGCATATCGTCTTATTTTCTTTTATATTTCTGACATAGTATTGGTCTCAGGACTTACTATTGGATTCCACACAATTTCTTCATGTTGTCCACACAAATTGATTAAGGTAACTTAATTGTTTTTACAATTTAGGTGTATTGAGCATAAAATAATTAAGTTATTCCCCCAAAAACGAAGAATTGTGTTGATTCAACTAATTTTCAATAAGTATATTGAACAACCAGTAAAAGTTTAAACTATTTAAATTGAACAGCTTGTCTCTGAGAGGTTCCATATTGGAAATAATTTTTTTGTTGTTGTGACAATCCAAGTTTTCTTTCTTCAACAGTTTCTCTCAGGGCCCACTGAAGGACGCCCCTAATCTTATCTGTACCCCACACACATCCTGGTACAGTGAACAGGCCTCTATTGAGGCCCGAGAGGAGGCAGCGCGGGAGGTGCGCAGAGCCATCACAGGTCAGACAACCCCAGGTGTTCACTATCTGCTTCTGCCTGTTCCCAGGGTCTGCTCAGTAAAGGAATACACACTTATTTACTCATTCACTGTTTATTTTTCACAGAAATCTATGAAATTTAAATAATCATTATCTGCCAGTACATGACAGCAGGCTTCGAGCAAAAGTCCAAAAATGCAATTTTACTATTATTGTCTCCATTTTAGTCTATAGACATGAGTAGTTGACATGCAAATAAACAATGGTGGACTACTGGATTGTATGTGCCCATGCACTTAGTGTTTCTTTTGCAAAGTAACATCCCCAACTACTGCTAAGGCGTTAATGAAGGGCGTTGGTTTATTTGTTTCTTTTACCATCTGTTTGTCGTCTTTGCTGTGCACAATTCAAGAAAAAAATTAAAATAAATATCTATATATCAGGCTTAAGAGTTTTTGCTTTTTATTTATGAGATTATTATTGTGGTCCAGCTTTTCTTGAGTGTTCAAACTGGATGTTTAAACACTTATTGATGGCTTTGAATATGAACTTTGTAGAAAGCAAAAAGGCAACCATTAAAAATATCGCAGCTACATTTTTTTTTGGCAGTTTGATCATATATTTTGCATGATTTTTAATATTAAGTTACATTAATAAATTGCTGCTTATTTTTAATGTGGAATTCATGCAAATATATGGCGAAACTGGCAAAGTTCTCAGTGTGGCCGCAATGGTTATTTTTGTCCATAATTTTCAGAGCTAACTGATTCCTGAAGATATTTCATGTATATGATATAACAGGTGGTCACACCACAAACGCCAGGGTATAAAAATACTTTTCTTAAGTAACTTGTTAAAAAGCATCTGGAAACAATATAGCACCACTGATATAAATAATTTGGCGAGAATCTGTCAGTTTTATTTTCTAAATGCCATTCCAGCATCCATGGATCAATATTAATTTTAATAATCCACACACAAATCTTTCTTTATACACATGTTAGAAAAGGAGCCATTTAGCATATTTAATTAATCTAACCTCCATGTCTTTGGGCTGTTGGAGGAAACTGGAATACCCAGAGTAATCCCACAGTGACACAGGGAGAACATGCAAACTCCACACAGAAAGTCTCCCATTTCATGTAGAAAGTAGTTGTTTTTTCTGTAATAAAGAAGCATTTTGGGTAGTACCGTGGTATATTGTTTCCATTTGCTCTAACAATGTATAAAAATAGTTGTTCTTGCAGAAAGAAATGAGTTTTTTTTTTAATATCTGTGTTTTTGGTATGACTGCCTTTAGTAATTTCTAAAATCTATAAGCTCTAAATGTTCAAGAAATTAAAAATCTTCCTCTGTAATTAATCAACAGCATAAATAATCCACAATTCCCTTACCCTTTGTTTGGTTTATGTATAAATAAGTGATTAACCACAGCCTGTGTTTTCTGATGGGAGGTCTTCATCCTTAACCCTATCCTCTCTTGTGCAGGTCGTATCCCAGACAGTCTGAAGAACTGTGTGAATAAGGAGTATTTGATGGCAGCCTCTCAGTGGCCTTCTATGGAGGCCACAACTGTGCACTCTGAACTCAATGGAGCTGCAGCCTATAGGTAACTATACCTACACCTGACTGCCTTTAGTGTGTCTACAGTTTGGCTGTGTATTTGTAAACACGACTCTCTTTGTCGTAGGTTCCCTGCAGGGCTGATTGGCGTAGCAGCGGGTGGGCTGCCTGGAGCTGGGGCAGGAGTGGAGGGCATTGTGGCTGGATCTCTACCCCTGGCCCACGCCATCGCCCCGGTCTCGCACCCACCACATACCCCTTCCCCCGGGCAACCCTCCAAGGCCGAGGCAGACAGAGACATCCCTTCTGACCAATAGCATCCTAGCACATTCCATCTTCGCCCTGATCGGTGCCCTTTCAGTGGGACTTACACCCCTGCTTTTGATGTGACCTCGGGTCACCCCAGTCCAACAGAACACGTGTACAACCCAGGAGTGAAACCCTCTACCCCAAACGTACCCTCATTTCCACTCGCTGTATTCTCTGTTGTTCACTTTGGCAGAAAGCAATAACTTCTCTCAAGGATTCAATAATTGGGTTGATACACACTATTTCTAAGCTTCGAAATCCCAGTTCCTTTGCTTTGTATCTACTCTGGACTAGTTGGAGTTTGTTTTCCGAGTAGTGTTTCTTACATTTCTGTTCTATTCTTATCTGTTTTAACAGCGTGGAAATAAACGCATGGACCTTGTTTTCTTTCCTTCATCCCCTGCCCATCCTCCACTTAGCATACATTTGTAAAACCTTAACTCGTCCCATCTCAGCAAACGTTTGATCGTCAAAACAGAGTAACAGCTGGCTCACACCGTTAAATTCAACAGCCATCAGTGTTTGTTTCCCAGCTGGTGTTCAATAACGGAGATCAAGGCTAATGGTGATGGCCTGTGGCTGAGAGTAACTCGGCCCACGGGAAGAACTCAGATGTTTCGCGTTCCTCTCACTCTCTCTTCATGTGAAAGGCATCTTATAGAAATGCCCATCCTTTAGTCTCTTCGCAGAAAACAAGAGATTGAGCTTCACCTCCAGAGCTGTTGGGGATTTCATCGTGTGCTCCACTTTAGGGTTTACAGCGTCTGCATAACAGTGTCATTGAAATCCCATTGTCCCTCTTTGTGAACAGCTTGATAACGATGGGAGTCAACTTCATACAGTTTCAAACAAAGCCATATTCGTTTGACAAAGTGTATAGCATAAGATATATCTGCGAGATTTGAGACACCTTAAAACTCCCCACAAACAAAACAAAACAGGAGATGCTCTTATTACAACATTGACCTCCGCTTGACTCGTACTGAGATCCACCATAGCTAAGCTGAAAATATTGGCACCTTTTTTTTATTCTTAGCCATTTGAAGAATATTTGCCTTGTTTTCCATATCTTCTCTTTGTCCTGGATTATATCTTGCTGTACTTCCTCCTTGTGCCTCCTTTTTTCCGATTAGGCCTTCTCTTTGTGACGCAGTGAGGCATTTCCACCCTTCATATCTCCGCTCGTGTCTTCAGCTCTCATGAAATCACTGTGTAGCGCATCCGCCTGGCCCTTCCTACTTCCAACAAGGCACTTAAACTCTTAACACGATTTCTTAGACTCACAAACACATTTTCGTACAAACCTGATATAAACAATTTCATCCATCCTCTCCCGGAGGTTTAAGTGAGCTATGGAGGCGGTAGTACTGTTGATGACCAGCAGGTGGCGATGACTTGCTATTTCCCCCCTCAGGTTCACAGATAATTCATCCTCGCTCAGCTGACGCTTGCACAGTGAAAGTTTAGCAGATCTGTCGTGGGCCCTTCCATCCGTCGCTCATTGTCTGTCTCTCACTTCCAGAAAACTCAGGATGGGCCGCACCGAATTAAAAGCTTCTCATACTCTGAGCTTGACGTTTGCATGGGCATTGATAATATCAGCCCTCTCCACGTATTCACCGTTTAGAGCACAGAAGATAAGGTGGAAAGAATGTAAAAGCTAGGTCACTGAAACGCTGGTTGCTTTCCAAAGAAGGTAGGAGAGTGTCTCGATTAGCGTTCTGTCTGAAGAGAAAGGCCTTTCTAGTACCTCAGTAACAGATATTGAATGTAAGCTCAAATCTTTCTCGCTTTGTACAGCTTCTTTTTTTGTTTTGTTTTTAGCTCATGAGAGGGTGTGTATGCGTCTGCATGTATGCGAAAGTGTGTGACTGCTTATCCAGAACATCAGTTTTTCATTCACTGATGTCAAAATAAAGCTTTTTTTTTTATTTTCTCCATGCATAGGATGTCTATATTGGTTCGTTAGATGTAGTTTGAATCTCAGGCTTTAGCTCTAGATAGTTCTCGATCTGTGATTTTTGTATTTTTCTGTATAAAGGAGCACAGTTTCATGTCTTGGTCAAGATGTATGCTAATAAATGAAACAAAAGGGGGTCTGAAGCTGTTTGAAAATGAGTGCGAATGGGGATTCTTTGCTGTGTATGATCGGCCCGTTCTAGATAGTTGTCGTAAGTGTCCCCAAATGGTCATGGCCCTCAATTGTCAGTCCTGATGGATTAATGCATGATGTTTTCAGGCCCCGCCCCCTTCGCTTTCCCATTGGCCACACTTTGACGTTGAGTTTTGAGTGACGTGCAGCTTTTCCTAGACTGAAGTGACGCCCTTCCTAACACTTTATAGCTGCTCTGTAAAAACATCCCCGTACTACAGCATTTTTGAATTTCTTCTAGCATTATCGTGGTGTTTCTTTGCCGTCATCAAGCTTTGATATGAGATGTGCACTATGTGTTACAACCAAGAAATGAGACCCTTTTTGATCTAGTTTGTGTCATTCATTGTTCGACATGTTGTATTGAAACATTTCAAGATGAGTCTCAATCCATTTTTCACCCTCGGCGTCCCGTGGTCTCCTCGCTGCCTTAATGTCGTAGGCTTGGTGATTCTTGTTCTTTCCCCCAGCAAACACACATGTAAGAGAGAGGAAGCTGTTTTCTTTAGCCGTATGTTGCTCTGATGCTTATTTCCGCAGCACACAAATGGCTTTCACTTTGAGGTGTGAAATGCTCGGGCACTATGAAAGACCCTTTCAGGAGCTGCCCATGTGGTAGTCCATGAAGGGAGGCTGGAGAGGACAGATATGGACTTGGAGCAGTCAGTTTCTCTCTCTCAGGGTTCAGATACACAACATATCCTACAGCCGCCAGCTACACACACTCTTCCTCCATCCGAACGAAGATCACGGTGTAGATCTCCAGAGCTCTCTTACACAGTCCATCTTTCAACAGTGAGTGTCTTTCTCTGTGATACTTTCCTTACTATCTCGCGCTCTCTCTCTCTCTCTCTCTCTCTTCTGCTCCTTATTTTTGCGTATTTGTCGCACTGACACCTAACAACACAAGAATGAATGTTTTAATAGAACTGCGTGTAACGTTGAAGTTGGGAAATGTATTTTTACAACATGTGAACTTTTTATTCCTTTCTCTTACCTTCTTTTTGTTGTGAATTGATTTCCCCCCCCTCCATCACCAGACTGCAAAAAAAAAAAGTAAAAAAAATGACAAAAAAAAAAATCCTGTAACTAGGCTCTTAAGCTTTACTTTTGTTTTTGTTTACTTTTTTATTAGAAAACAATCATGTTTGTGATGGTAACCTCTGATGGTAAATTCCACAAGGTATTTTAATAAAATCCTAAAGATTAAACCATTGGTCGCTCGCTCTTTCCTGACATGAATTGAAAAGATGAACTCCAGTATATTTACATTTGAGATGTTTTGCTTAGACTTTCCAATTTATTACTGTTATGCAGGACTAACTTAAGTCACATTAAAGAATTGCAAGTTGTTAAGAAGTATCTTTTTATTATTATAGTTTCCACTAAATATTGGCAACTGTCGTCAACATTGATAATGTTGCTTGAGCCCCAGATCTGCAGAATGTTAGAAAGATTTCTGAAGGATTATCTGACACTGCTCTCCAACTAATACACTAAACATTTTTAGTTTTTCCATCAGTTTTAAAATGTATTTCAGAGCTATACTGTTTTAATATAATTTTAATCAAATAAATAAAGCCTTGCTAAGTGGAAGAGACCTTTTTTCCAAAAACATTTCAGCACTGGATGGTTAAATGCTGAAATAAATATTTTGTTCCCCCAATTTAATCCAACAAAAACATTCTACACTACCTAACAAAAGTCTTATTGTCTATGCAAGTGTTAGGAACAACAAATAATAACTTGACTTTTAGTTGAATATTTGGTATCAATAAAATATGATCATGCCTTGATTTTTAATTATTTAATTAGGACAGTAAGGTCTGACTTTGCTTAGACAAAAGTCTAATATAATGTGCAGTATAGAATATAAAGTCATGGTGCAGTGCAAAAAATAATGTGTATATCCCTATGAGCTTGGAGGACTGCATCCATTTCTGCAATGATTCATAACTTATTAATAGTCATCTGGAACGGCAAAGAAAGGGTTCTTACAGGACTCCCAGAGTTCATCAAGATTCATTGGATTCATGTCTGGTGACTGGGCTGGCCAATCCTGTAGCACCTTGACCTTCTTTGCTTTCAGGAACTTGATGTGGAGGCTGAAGTATGAGGAGCGCTGTCCTGCTGAAGAATTTGTACGCCTCTGTGGGTTGTAATGTAATGGGCAGCAGAAATGTCTTGATACCTCAGGCTGTTGATGTTGTCATCCACTCTGCAGATCTCTCATACGCCCCTATACTGAATGTAACCCCAAACCATGATCTTTCCTTCACCAAACTTTTTTGTGAGATTGCTGCGTCCATGTGGGATCCAATAGGTCTTCTGCAGTATTTGTGATGATTGGGATGCAGTTCAACAGATGATTCATCAGAAAATCTACCTTCTGCCACTTTTCCAAATGATCAACTAGAGAAGTCAAGTTATTATTTGTTGCTCTTACAACAGATCATAGACAAGGCTTTTGTAAGGTAGTGTACATATTCACTTGCTTTATTTGAATTGTTTGCAATTCACAATTTATGGCAAACATTTAACTGAAAGGCGTTAGAGAATTTCTAAATTGTGGCTACCGCTTGCTAAAATACGTTCTAAATTTGTTGCCACAATAGTAATGATGATGTTAATGAACGTTTGGCTAAACTTGCATGAACATTTACACTAAACCTGGCAGTATTAATTAGATTGTTGGATTTTAAAATAATTTGCTGCTTTAAATTTTTAAACTCGCAGTAATTGATTTTGTCCAATCAACTAAAGCAAATCGGACTTCAGCAATGTAATTTAAATAGCCAGGTTTAGTGTAAATGTTCATGTGAGTCTAGCCAAAAGTTCATAACACAAGTTTTCCAGACGTGCTCTTCAGGTGTTAGTGGTTTGTGTTCATACAACATCTTTGGCCTTAGGGAAAAGAACCACACCGGCTGAGGTGATTAAAGGAAGGAAAGTATTTTGCTGTGTATTTTTAGCAGGGTTTTCCCTCTGAATGTGTCCTGATGGTTGTTTATCAGCTCATGTCCGCGGGTGCTGATGTGTTGCCAATCAGGTTAATGAAGTGTTCAGGGCTTTTTACCCCCTTACCTCCTGCTATCTTAAATCGTTACCAAATGTCTCTGAGAAACTCCCTCTGCCACATATTAAGTCCCGTTGTCTTGGATTTAGGACAGGAAACCCTTTTGTGTGCATAAATGAATTATGTAGGATGTTGAATGTGGTTTTTGGCGCCTGTTGTTTGTGCCATTTCAGTTGTTTTTGTTGAAAGCTGGGGTTTAGGAGTGTAGGTTAGCCATAAAGGTTTGGCAGTAAACATTCTTTATGTCTTGTAAATGATGGAAACTCCTGTGTAAATAGGTGAAGCGGTGTAGAAAAATAACTGTGGGTTCTACTATATAGTTGAGTAAAATCGAGTTGTAAGTTTATGGATGTTTTACGGTGTTTGGATAATAAGGTTGCTCTTTTCAGCCGATGTCAAAGTTGAAACAAATGGAGAAAATGCTTTACTGCAGTGATTCACTATTATGTCTGAATTCCCGTAAGGATTGTGCAACATTCTTTATGGAGTCTCTGAACTTTTAAAGACATTTAGAGAGTTTTCTGAAATGGCGTAATTTCTAAAACTCTCTTTATACTAAAATCTTTTATAGAGAAGTCAGACAAGACATCAAATTTTAAATGAAAAATAATAATTTAATATGTAGAAATTGTTCAATACAGCTTGAAGTCTCATTTTTCAAGTAACAGAATAAACAAGTTCAAATAACTATCCAAATATGGGTGGAACAAACAATTGACAAAACTACGAAATTTAAAACAATATTAACAATATTTTTTCATATCATTTCTCATAGTGAAGTGGAGTGTTTTTTTTTTTTTTTTTTATGTGAAATAATGTCCAGCTGAAACTCAAACGGCAGCACAGAGAAACACACTTGTTGTTTTTCAGCTGAGGAAAACATTATCAAACAGGACTTTCAGGTGTTTGGGTTTTTAAGGTGCTTGAGGGCCAAACTGCAGGGAGTTTGTAATAAACATTAAAGACATTGTCAAGGGTAATACATCAAATCTTCATTCAGTTACTGGTGTAGATGAGACTTCATTTAAGCGACAGTATGTAACTTTTGATACTTATGCAGTCACGAACAATATAGACTTATTGTTTGATTGAGGATATGAGCCATACATGAAAATGATGAACTTGAATCGATCTTCCGAACCAAGTTGTATTATGCTTTCCATATATACACATTTTTAAACTTAATATAACTTGATAAATTCTAATATTCAATATTATATTATTTAGCATTTTTGTATTTTATTTTGATATGCGAAGAATGTATATGTTAGAACATGAATGTAGCTTTTTTTTGTGAATAATTGAATTAAGTAAATAATGAAGATCAAATGGAAAATATTTGTATTAAATTTAAGACAACCTTAAATTCTTTATTAAAAAACAAAACAAAAAACGTTGTGCGTGTGTGAACTAAGTTTGCTCAATCTGCACAAAAAGTTTGGCCAGAGGAGGAATGGTCTTGCCAAACTGAGCCTGGTTCCTCAAGTTTTTTTTTTTTTCCCCTTCACTTTCGTCAGTTGGTGAAGTTTTGTTCCTCGCCACTGTCACCACTGGATTGCTTGGTTTGGGACTTGTGGAGCTGCGCATCAATGGATTTGCTCTTCACTGTTTGGACTTTCAGCAGTGAAAATTAAACCACACTGAACTTCAACTCTGAAAACTGGACTGACACAGTTTCATTTTACTTGTATAATATTAGGCTGCTTTGACACAATCTTCATTGTTAAAGCGTTATAGAAATAAAGATGAATTGAACTGTTAAACTCCCTAAAGTTAAGCAATTTACATTTGTAGACAGTAATGTTTTATCTCACGTTTCAATCTGCAAATCATTCAACCCTTCATCACTTTCTCTTTTGCGAGTTTGTGGCGTCAGCCTCAATGATTGGACAAACGCAGCACGTGGTCGATTTACATAAAGGCTCTATTACAGCATCCACAAATGTAACGGACTTTTACATTTCTCCTAGATTGAAGTTTAAAGGTAAGAATGAAATGTATAATTTAAAACTGCCGCATTTTCTGCTCGACATTTTCCATCAGCACGTGACAATGAGGCACAGGTTTGGCGCTAAAATTCGGATCATTTGAGACTTTACAGTATGAGACAACGCGGCTTTTAGAAACAAACGATGTTATTTTTATTATTTGAGTCGTTTTCAGTCTGTTCTGGTTTCTGTTTGAGTCTGTATTGTTTCTTAAGTCTTCTATTGTTTGTTGCATAGGCTATGTTTCTTGAGTATCTGTGCCGTGTTCACAGATGTTTGATAGCCTAAGTGTTAACCCTTTAGCTGCGCATGGCTTAGTTTGACAATGGATTTATGTACTTTTGGAAGCTTCGAACAAACAAATAAACAAACAAACAACATAACTGCATGGAAGAGTCAGGATAAAATTTAAAACTACATCAATTGTATTCGTCTGACAGGCATAGCATTTATGAAAAAGTTTCAGAATAGCCTACTGCTTATCAATCTGTCAGATTCTGGAGTGCATTGAAGTTCAAAATCAAATGATAAATTCTATTAAATAAAACGCATTTATAAATAAAATGATACGAGAATATCACACACCGGAAAAATGGAGGCCAGACTTGAATGTACATCATATCATATTTAATAATTGTGAGTAATAAATAATAAAGCAACATAAAAAAAAATCACACTGCGACTCAAGTGCTACATCCATAATTAAGCATTAAACATGATTAAACGTACAAGTTGTATACAAATTTAATTCACCCCATATTTTATTTTATTTTTTTGTACTAGGCTCGCTTTCTGCCATAAATGTTGGGCATTTTAACATGGGAGTCTGTGGGAGAAAAAGATTTTACTAATCTTAAATATGAAATCTGGAGTTAAATGGTTAAAGCAGGGCTGTCCAAACTCGGTCCTGTAGGGCCGGTGTCCAGGAGAGTTTAGCTCCAACTCTAATCAAACACACCTGAACCAGCTAATCAAGCTCTTACTATATATAGTAGAAACTTCCTGGCAGGTGTGTTGAAGCAAGTTGGAGCTAAACTCAGCAGGACACTGGCCCTCCAGGACCAAGTTTGGACACCCCTGGGTTAAAGGAATAGTTTATCTAAAAATGAAAATTGCCCTATAATGTCCTCAAGGTGTCCTCAGTGTTCAGTATATGACTTTCTTCTGTCAGACGAACACAAAGTAGTTATAAATTTTATCCTGATTCGTCCATGCAGTATAATGGTGCTAAACTATTGGCCATTTTATTTATTTTTATAAAAAATATAGATAATTATTATTATTATTATTAAGCTTACAAAAAGTGCATGAATTCACCACCAGGCGGTCAACCAAGAGATTGTCTAGATTAGAACAAGAGTGACCAAACCTTTTCTTATTAGGAGCCAAAAACCAAACTTGAAATGACTAGAACACGTTGCTTTATATTAACTAATACATTTTTTTTTAAACATTTAATAATGAATTTATTATAATAAAATCAAACCAATCTTATTTATAACAGAATTACTCTAGGTTTTGCCTTGATTTGCTTGCCGGTGTCTTCTGCATAGTCTATTCATCGAGTGACAGTATTTACATTTTTAAAAATCAGATTCATTTACAACATTTTATTGAAACATTTTATTTTCGGTTTGTTTTTTTTGTAGCTCAGCAATAACACTAACAATAAAGGTTACGTCAAATTAGAAATGACAATCTCTGTGTTAAAGGCATTCATCCCAACTCTCTCCATCATTCTCACTTCTCCTCTCAGATGGGATAGTGAGCCAAATCAAAGGTTACAATGGGCCAACTTTGGCCCGCGGGCTCTACTTTGGGCATCTCTGGTCTAGAACATGCAATTGGCAGTCAGTTCATGTCTGTGAATTCAGTTTATAATTAAAAAATGTGAAATATTTTTATAATAAAAACACTTCAATCTGCTTCATCAAACATTTGTTATATTGGTTAGCTTCATGATGCATTTCTGAGCTTTTGGAAGATTCAAAAATGAGCCACTACACCAACACCCATTATACAGCGTGGAAGACCCATAAAATGTTAAACTACTCCCACTGTGTTCGTCTGACAGAAGAAAGTCATATACGCTGAGGATGCCTAGAGGCAGAGGGTGAGTAAATTATGGGGTAATTTTCATTTTTGGTGAACTTACTTTTAGCACAGTGTGGAAATCTGTTCTAATTTAAGTTGCACTCAGTATTCTGTAACGCAGGTGTGATAAGTGACCCAGACGTGATGTTTTATCATACAGCTAGGTTGAACCTCCAGACATGAAGGTGACCATATATTATGTCTAAAACCGTTAGTTTCCCTCAGACAAGACGTAAAACTATATTCCACTGTTTATAGGAGTCGGTCAGCAGTGACTGACTGTTTATGCTGCTCTCTGTCCCCATGTAAATGTTTTTTCTAGATCATCGTCTCAGAGTTTGCCCTGCTGGACATTGCCCGTTTATTTGACATGGCTTCAATGGTTTCATCTCCACTCGATCCCGCAAAATGACGTCATGGGTCCCCCTGACAATTTGTCAAAGGTGAAATGATGGAAAAAAATGAGCTGCTAAAGGAGCAGACAGCCGCAGTTCAGAAATGAGATGCTGAAATTGTTTTATTGTTTTTAGATGACTGAGCATGAGCTCATTTACCTTGCGTCACTCTTTACCCAAAATGCCCCATAATCGATCAATGTTTGTGGATAACAAAACATTAAGATGGCTGTTTTTGTAACCACAATTATTTCAACAAAAAGAAAATGGGTCACTAAATTAAAACCAGAGTTTGAAATGTTTGAAGTATTTCTTGGTGTACCAGTGAAGTATTGTCAAATTGATTGAGCTTTACATATACTGGAAGGCGTGTTAGCTTTCAACATCTTCACTCATTAGCTGTTTCCATCAAGATTACCTGAAAAACTGGAATATTACATAAAAGATTTGCGAATGAAGCACCATTTCTATTCAATCAGTCAAAATCGTCACTTCCTGATAAACTGGCACCAAATATCAAAAGAAAAAATGGAATTTGCTGTGCTTTGAGAACTATTAAAGGGCACCTATTTTACCCCTATTACAAGATGTAAGATAAGACTTTGGCATTTCCAGAATGTGTCTGTAAAGTTTCAGCTCAAATACCCATCAGATTATCTATTATATAATGTAGAGTCTGCCCATTTTAGTGTCTGAAGTTACATCAGATACATAGCCGTCAGTGATAGAGACAGACTCGGATGAAGCTGAAATAGTCACTAGTCAAAAATATCAAGTAAGCTTATTTGATGCATTTGTTGTGGAGTCTATTCAAGCCTTTCTGAAATGAGGAGTCTCACACAAATGTCGTTTGCAGTACACCATACAGCTGTGGTGATTATATCGGTTTAGAATTAAGCTGCGGTCACACTGGACTTTACTCCTCATAGACTTCCATTCATACGCACGCGAATGCATCAGACCGGAAACGCAGGGTCATGCGTCAAGTTTCGCAGGTTGCTGAGGTGCAAAGTTCAAGCTTGGTGAACTGTGACCTGCGAAATCGCATCACTTGACTGGGTGAGACCAATCGAGGATCAAAACATGACCTCTCTGGACAGAAATTTAAAACATGGAGCAATCTCTCACTTTTTTAATGTCTAATCATCTTGTTTAATCCCGCCCCTTTACGCAGCGCCGTACGACAGAAGTGCAGCTAATCACAGAGACTTGTAACATATGTTTTAATCCCAGTTTCTTTGCAAAAAATGTTCTGTGGACTTGTGTATACGTTATTATAGAAACCTGGCGCCTGTCAATTAATTCGGTGGGTGGGGTAAACCGCATGTTGCCGTGGGCCTCAAAATCACTGGGATTTGGGTCCTATTTTAACGTCAGGAAATTTGAAAAAAAAAAGAGACTTGTTGTGTTTATATCACTCCAATATGACAGTGGACACACTATACCTACACACAGTTCTGTCCAAACAGCTTTCAAAAGTTGATTTTCATCATAGATGCCCTTTAACACTGAATAAAGCACATAATCAGTACCTGAGGTGGTCATAGTTTTATGCTGTTGTTCAGCCGTAAGAAATAGGCCTAGAAACCATTTCTCAAATAGAAATTTCATGTGCTAGTTATTACTAAAACTCATTTTAACATGGAAAAGAGTCAATTCAATCCATGTTTATTTCTATAGCGCTTTTACAATGTAGATTGTGTCAAAGCAGCCTAACATAGAAGTTTTAGTAAATTGAAACTGTGTCAGTCCAGTTTTCAGAGTTGAAGTTCAGTTTAGTTCAGTTCAGTGTGGTTTAATTTTTACTGCTGAATGTCCAAACACCGAAGAGCAAATCCATCGATGCGCAACTCAACAAGTCCCAACGAAGCAAGCCAGTAATGACAGTGGTGAGGAACAAACTTTACCAATTGACAAAAGTAAAGGAAAAAGAGATGTTTTATTGGGTGTAGTTACATGAGACATGCTCCTGTCAGTGTCGTCAATCTGGCATCATGTGTTTGCGAGGGGCTGGTGTTCTGTCAATTTTTCCTACCTCCTATTCAACAAGTAGGTAGCACATTTTGATGATGCAATATTCTACCTATCAAATTTTGCTACCAGTGTGTGTAAATTTTAATGTGGAGTAGTGAGATATAAAGCTGTAATATCGCCCTAAGCTACCTAATCCCTAACCCCAACCTCAGAACCATTCAAATACAGTGTCAGTAGCATAATCTGATGGGTGGGATATAATGTCAGGACACCGGATGAAAAAGTCTTTTGATTTTGGACTGCAATTATTTTAACCACTGGGTGTCTTACATACTCCATCTTTAATAAATCGCTTCCACCTCAAAAGATGGATATGAAATGCAATGAATGGCTTTTGGAGGCGTAAGACCACTCTTTGGGAGCGCAGACTCTCAACACAGTTCTAGATGTATTAATACCAAACTATTGTGAGTGACTTTGGCTAAGTGATTTTAGAATGACCAGAAGATCATTTGAGATGTTGTGCAGTGTAGTCAGTCTGCTGGTTTGTCTATTAATGCTATCCTATCATGCCTATTTGTATCATCACATGATCTGTTAAAACAAAATCACATGACTTTTGGGATGTGCATGTTAAAATTTATTTGGTAAATGTGTTCCCATCATAGTTCATACACATTTTTTCACATTTTCCCAAATGCACATAAGAATTGGGGTATGAAAACGGTTAGTTTTGTGTGCAGTTGTAGAAATTGCATCTACATTCCCTTAGGTTGCATGTACTTTCTTTTGACTGTCCATTGACAGATTTATCTAGGGCTTTTGTCCAACATAGGTTCACCTTAGGGTCAGCGTACTCAGTGTACATAACACTCATCGAGACACAAACGGATCACTAATTCACTATAGTTTGCGGCGTCCAGTCCCATCTGCGTCAGGGCAAACTATTCATCATTCAGTCTGGGCTCTGATGAAGTGATGACTACCCGCTCCTGACGCAGTAAGCATTACCAAATTTGATGAATCGATGCTTTTAGATTGGACATTTCCTGTAAATGCCAATCATGATTTATGGAGCCTGGTAAAAAAAAAAAACAACAACTTTCAGCTGGGTTTCTGCTAGTGTCATTTCGTGACGGGCAAATCAGTGACAAATGTGTGTAATGTTGAGTTGACGTGAGCTCTCACAGAGACTGACTGCTTTCTAACCAGATAATTCCCAGATGTCATTCACATTTATGAAAACCAATCTCACTGTGCCTCTTTGTGCTGGAGTGCTGCTGGAGATCAGCGCAGTGTAGCTGAAGGACTGGTTTCAGTGTTCAGATGTTTAGTGTTCAGATCTTTATTGAACATCAGTGATGTGCATCTAAGATGGTTTGAGCTCCTGAAATAAGAAATCATATTGTTCATAGAGTTTTAAGATGTTCAAACTCTCCTAGACTGACAATGCAGCAGTTTTAGAACAAACAGAGAAACGTTCTATCAATGACAACTGGAATGATATACAAAAAATATATAATTTACAATAAACTCAATCCATTATTGATGCTTAAATGTGACGGGGAGCATTTGATCCAGCTGCTAATTGTTGATTAACTCACGTTTAAACTTTTAAACCACTAATAGAGTTGACAATAACAGTTGGCGTTTTCCACCATTTGGTGCTATACGTTTTTATTTGGCGCTTTAGTTTGGTGCATTAGCTAGGTAACCCCGAACCTGATACCACATGGCATGTCTAAAACAGATTTTTTTGTATTTTCATCAAATTACTGTGTTTAAAGTGTAAATGTGAAATTTACTGAAATATCACAATAATAGAGTTGAAAAAAATATCGACTATTGGTGTTTTAAACATTTCGTAGAAATGAATGAGAAAGATCACTGACATGCCTCAATGCTTTCCTGAGATTCCCAGCAGAGGAAGTGATATCACTTGGAGCGAGTCACATCAGGCCCATAGCCAGCCTGGTGAAAGGGGTGGTTCTTTATTCTCAAAAAGTGGACTTTTTTGCGATTTTGAAATAAAAGTTACTATTAAAATGTTTTCTCTTTTTAAGAACAATACAGTCGGTAAGTAGTGAAAGAAGACCTCACTTACATCAGATTGTACGTTTTTGTGCACCGATGTTAGGCTTATGAAAATAATTGTTTGCATTAGCCAAAACTGATTAGCTGAAGTCACAGCGAAGCGACGGCCAACAGAGGATTCCACTTGGTCTTAAAGACTTTTTCAGTGGGTTATTTTTACAGTTTATGTTGCCATAGCTGTCGAAATAGAACAAATGAGCTCATGTATGGGACAAATTCTGGACCCACCTGAATGTTTAAAAAACATTTTAAAGTCAATATTATTAGCCTATTTAAGCTATATATTTTTTCGATAATCTACAGAACAAACCATCGTTATTATAACCTTTATTTTACCTGGAAAGACACATTGAGATTAAAAATCTCTTTTACAAAAGCGTCCTGGGCAAGATTATGCAATATACATGTCACATGTGTCTAACAGACAACAAACAAAAAACAATTAACAGTTAATTACACATTTACAAACAAACTATTCAAAACACCTAGGCCTGTGTTTCAGTTTCTATATCATTTATACTCTTTTTAAAAGCATTTAGTAAAATTAATTCTTTAAACTGCAACTTTGTTAGTAGATTATTCCATGCAGAAGGTGATGCATATTTAAATGCCTTTTTTTCCCATCTCAGTTTGCACTTTAGGAACAGACGGTAAATAAATATCCTGTGACCGAAGGCCAGCTAAGGACAGGTTTTTTACAAATGTAATCCTGGAGATGTGATGGGAGTAAAACTCGATATGGATTTGTAAACAAAGATATGCCAATGCTTGAGCCTACGAATGGACAAAGCAGACCAACCTATTCTAGTATACAACGCACAATGATGGTAAGAGATTAAAAATGAGTTATAAATCTTAGTGCACCGTGGTAAACAGTATCCAATGCATGCAGACTCTGAGACAAAGCATGCATATAGATAACATCACTGTAGACCAATATCGACATAACTGTTGCACACACATATATATATATATATATATATATATATATATATATATATATATATATATATATATATATATATGAACACCTCAGTTACACGGGAGACCATATGTGAGAAAATGAGATAAAATGGACGGAGAGGACAGGAAAAAGAGCAAGACTGCTGTGTGTGTGTTTGTGTGTGTGTGTGTGTGTACCCTTGCATGGAGAGGTGGGGGTGTCAAATGGGAGGAGAGAAAGGAAGAAAAAAGAGAGGAGGGGAAAGAGAGCATGAAAGTGAGGTGTCTTGATCAGTAGTGCACATCTCTACCAGCCCTCTGTCCTGCTGTCTACCATCACAGACAGGTAAGACTGAGCTCTTCTCTAGCGTTTGTGTGTTAGTGTCTCTCAGTCTCTCATGCTGGCTGCTGTGGCAAAGGTTAAGACAAGGGTTGCTTTTCTGCTTCTCCCCTTTCCTGCTGTGCCTCTATATACCACAAGTTTCCAACAGTCCTCTTCAGCAGGTTTGACGTCTCTTTGAGGAACAATGCTGCAGTGCTTAAGTGTTTTAACACATGTGCTTCTCTTAACAGTTATTTAACCATTTTCCCTGTCTTCTCATTCATTTCTCGCTCTGTCTTAGTCTGCTGGTGTGGTTTTGCATTTGCATGCGACTGAGCTGCATCATTTCTGACCTCTTTCTGCAGTACACGAGCGCTGTGGCTTCATAATTGCTCTCCCTGTAAGTTTAAGCTTAAGTGGCAAAAAAGCCGCAAGCTCTTTTCTTTGGCTCTTTTCCGTCTCCCCTGGTTTTATTGTGTCTCGTTCGTGCTGGGAGCAGGGGTTTGCTGTGTCTGTTGGATGTTTGAGAATATGTGAGTGTGTGGGGAGGGCAAACAGAGGAAGGTTTGCTTTAGGTCGGTGTTCAGCAGCATCTGCAACCACTGGCAAGTGCAGCGCTGCAGAAACCCATCCCAGCTCAGGACACTGTCAACTGATTAAATTTCATTTCGAGCCCCAGAGATAATGTGGAAAACGTGGGGTTTTTGCATTTGTACGCGTGCAAAATGTCAGCACAGATGGGAGATCAAAATATTTATAAAGTTTTAATAGTCAGCGGATGATTTTAGGGATTGCTGACTGTGCCGGATAGACAGGGCATTGTTTCTTCAAAGGTCTCACATGAACAAACACGTTTTTGTTGTTTTTGTTTTGGGAACAAGCTTTATTGAGCAATTGTAGCACATGTGATGTGATGTTTTCATTTTGTAGTTACTTTCACTGACAAATCTGTTAAAACTGCCTGTTTACCTTTTCTGGTGAATGTCACATCTGCTTTTCACACTCTCAGAAGCCTTTTCAGTCCTGTTTACTCATCAGCGAGAAAATGTTAAAAGGCTGTGATTGTCAATAAGTGGAAATGGCTTTCAAACAATGACGCCAGAAATCAAGAATCTCAAACTGTTTCCAGACCTGTTGACAGTTTATCTAACTTTCCAGATGAAGAGATTTTATGTAATGTATTTGCAAAATGTACACTGAAAAAAATGACGTCTGCAAAATTGTTGCAAACAATTTATGTGTTGAATTTAAATAAATTAAATTTAGTAATGTTCAACTTAATTTGTTTGTTTAAATTCAGCTCAAATCAATTGTTTACAGCCACTTAACTTAAAAAAGTTAGTAAATTCTAGGAATCATTTTTAAATATGTTTTTTTTTCAGTGTAGATACTCATGATTTTCATGTTGTGCATGGAAAAAACATAACAGAACATGATGCCAGAGACTACACTGAAAAAAAGGATTTCTGCAAAATTGTTGCAAACAATTTGTGTGTTGAATTTAAATAATTTAAATTTAATAATGTTCAACCTAATTTAAATTCAGCCCAAATAAATTGTTTACAACCATTTAACTTAAAATATTTTAGTAAATCCAAGGATCTTGGAATCTTTGAATTATTTTTTTTCAGTGTACCCTTGTAGACCCCTGAGACTGCAAGTCAAGGTCATTTTGTCTCTTATAACAAACAAAGGTAATTTGATGTTATGATGAGAAAAGTTTTCAGGCAGGTGCCAAATGTCTTGTGGTGCAAAAAACTAATAGTGAAAAGAAATGATATATAATATTATGGATTAAAATGTCATCGTTTTAACTTGGTTAAACCACATCACATTTACCTTAAAAGGCTAGTCATCATTTACTGACCCTCCACTTGATCTAAACACAGTTGAATTATTATGATGAACAGAAGTAATATTTTGAAGAAAGTTGGAAAGCAGTAGCCGTTGACTTTCGTAGTATATTTTTCTTACTATGCATGGATGTCAGTGGCTACCAGTTTTCAGAATTCTTCAAAATATTTTATTTTTGAGTTCAGTGGAATGAACCACATGAGGCAGAGTAAATGGTAAGTACATTTGCATTTTTGGGTGAACTGTCCCTTTAAGGATAAATGTGTGTGGTTTGTACAAAAAAGTCCATAGTACAAAATCAAAGAACAAACTGATGTGACAATTTCAAACTAAATCAGTTTTGTGAATTAGTTTCATGTGTTCAAAACAGCTGGCCAAAATGAACTTTGTGGGAAAGTTGGCTGGTAAACATTGAGCAACAACTGATCTGTGGTGATTTTTGTAATAGGTGGGAGTGGCTCTGAGGCTCCACCTTCTCTGAGGAAGAAATCTTCTTTCTCATTTTCTCAATTCCTCAAGGTCAGAAGTCTGAGAGTAAAACCATTCACACTGAAGAGATGCTTTAAATGACAGTAATGTTTTACAAATCAGCTATAAAATATTAACAATATGAAGAGTTTTAATGCAAAAACCTCTAAATGCCATCTGAGATTTTCTTCTAAAATGAGCATTTTTATTAGGTTTCTGAATGTAGGTTCAGTAATATCACTTTTAAGCCAAAGGATAATTCCCTTTCATGATCTTTGAAGTGAAATAACTTAACATAAACAAAGGAGGTTGAGAAACATGTTAATTTTCAATGGAACTTCAGACGGCACTTTTCATATGTTAACAAACTCCTTTGTAAAAGCCTTCATAAAAAAAAAGGAAGATAAAAAATAGGAATAAAAATTTGGTGTATAGAAATACTTTTGCCTTTTAAAGATATTTGTTGCAATTGAAATGTTCAGATGCAAATATATTCATTCATCCACTTTCCTTCGGTTTAATTACTTATTTATCAGGAGACGCCACAACAGAATGAACCACCAACTATTCCGGCATATGTTTTACGCAACAGATGCCCTTCTAGTCGCAACCCAGTACTAGAAAACACCCATACACTGTTGCATTCACACACTATGGCCAATTTAGTTAATCTGATTCACCTATAGCACAAGTCTTTGGACTGTGGGGGAAACCGGAGCACCCGGAGGAAACCCACGTGAATACGGGGAGAACATGCAAACTCTACACAGAAATGCCAACCACTTCAGCTGGGACTCGAACCAGCAACCTTCTTGCTGTGAGGTGACAGTGCTTACCACTGAGGTATCGAACCACTCCATGCAGATATGTAATAATGTAATAAACACTTAAGAAAGGTGGACACCTTTGGAAATTAGTGATAAGCACAAACACCTGAGCAGATTCCTCATATGCTTTTTGCTCACAAGTAGCCCTCAATAGTGCACTTTTCCAGCAATGTAGCTTCACAAATTGCCAGGGCTAATTTCTTTTCGCACACCGTTTGCTTCAAAGGGAGAAAAAAAATCCAGTTGGAAAAGTCTGCATGTGTGAAAGTTCAGCAACACTTCAGATTTTCCAAAAGATGCCGAAACCCGATCTGTCAAACATTGCAGAAAGAGACTGTGAGTTCTGCAGGAAAAAGAAAGGAAACCGCAAAGGAGTGCACGCTCAGTCCTCGCTCGTAAGATTTTATCCATGTCCCATTGAACCTGCGGTCTAGCCGGCTTTAAAACAAGAAGCGCTGAGCTGCTCTCTCACTCAGGAACTATGTCTATTAGACATGAAGTCATTTCTGGTGACTCGAGACCTCTCTGCTCATGGATCTTAATATATATCTGCTCATCACGAGCCACTGTTATAACCCAGTGCACTGCTTTTCCTCAATAACACCAGAGTCGCCCTCTCAAATATATTTATATGAACTACCGGTCCAACTTAAACCTACAATAATGGCTTCAAACTTTAACAGGCGAGCATAAAAATACCAGGACTCTGTGAGCCTGTGTCTTTGATCTGCAGGTCTGTCATCTGATCGTGGCTTGTTATAAACTACGGGGATCCAGCGGACGGGGCAACAGTCTGAGCCTGCGGTGATGAACTCCTGGCCTGTGTCACTTTGTCTCTTTATTAAAAGACAGTGGCAGACAGCACAGATCCCAGTATTTCATGCAGTCATGCTTTAAACCTTCAGCCCGCGCGTCTAAGCCGGTCTTGCGTAATGTACTCAGCACACAATCGCAGGCATGAAAATAACTCAGTCACACAACCCTTGCTGTCGTGTTATTTTAATTTAGTCGGGAATAAACTGCAAGCCTAGGGTTGTTGCAATAAGAATGGATTGGCTGGGATGTGACTGGGTATATCTGTGCTGCGGTGATGTCGAGTTCATCACACATGCCTTCAACAGCTGTTAATTGTGGTTTATTTAAAGCATGAAGTAAGTCGAAGGTTTTGTGAAAGTGACTTGCTGCCTTGCTTTAAAAGGGTGGTTCAAGCTGAAATGTACTCACCCTCATGTTGCCCTCAAATAAATCAAAATGGCAGACTGACTGTCATGCAACATACTAATATAAGGAAGATGAATGGAGAACAGGGCTCAAGAAAGAGCCATAAAACTCTAGCATGTGCATGAATTGTGAAAGTGCCTAAATTATGCTCATTCACAGGGTCATTGTTTTCATTTGGTAGTCTGCTACAATACATTTGCATGAAAAATAAAAGCTGGTTGCCATTGCAAAGGGAAACGGAAGAGGATTGTGAGTGTAGAAACACATTTGAATCGCTAAAGGATGAAGCATGCGTTGCGTTTTCAACATAGTTTTGGACGTGATATGTGAATAGCTCCATACAGATGAGAAATACAGTACAATCACTGATCTATAAAATATATGATTACAAGCCGTGCAGAACGATTACAAGTTACAACACAAAATTAAATATATATTTTGCAAACTACAGAGAATGAGGCAACAATTCTAATTATACTTACATGTTATGACCCGGAAGAAGAAGAAACTGGTCCATATGAACTGTAACAGTTACTGACAAAGTCCCTGTCAAAGTCTGACAAAGTCCAATTAATAATAATCTCTGCTACTCTTTTAACAGCAAATGGTCGACGAATCCCACATTGCAGGATAGGTTATTGTATCAATCTTCAGAACAATGACAGGAACAAACACAGCACTAGGTTGGCTATACTGTGGTATTGTTGTGAAAATGAACTGTAACCGTTTATTTCTCACAGCCGAATCTCCATCTTTCAGTGATCATCATTTTCGTGTCATAATCAGTCCCTTAATCCCCCACACTCTGCTAGTGTCTGAAGGGAAAGGCGTGTTCACATTTTACCGGAACCAGCACATAATATTTTATGATCTACCGTATCGACGTTGATACGTTCAGGCAAAAGATCCAAACCCAACATGATTCATTTATTTGACTCTGAGTCGACTGTTTTGTTAAAGAATCAATAGTTATAAACATGGTGCACTTTCAGATTTAATTCTCAGCTGGATGTTTTCTTTCACTTAGTGCTGTGATACACGCTGCATGGAAGCTTATTTTCCCTTAATAGGAGCTCCTTAAGATTGATGCAGCACCTCTTTCATACTGCCTAAACATGCATTTTAGCTGTTCATTAATACAGTAAACGATTCTGGGGTCTAAGAATGCAAATGTTTAGGTTACAAAGTGCAAGCTATTGCTATTTTTATCATGTAAACTAAAAAAATTTGATTTAAATAAATTCCACTTTCAGTGTCATGGTGGCTCAATGGTTAGCACTCTCACCTCACAGCAAGAAGGTTGCTGGTTTGAGTCCCAGCTGGGCCAGTTGGCATTTCTGTATGGAGTTTGCATGGGTTTCCATCGGGTGCTCCAGTTGAATTGGGTAAACAAAATTGGCCAAAGTGTATGAGTGTGTATGTGAATGTGAAAGTGTATGGGTGTTTCCCAGTACTGGGTTGCAACTGGAAGGGCATTCGCTGCCTAAAACACATGCTGGAATAGTTGGCAGTTCATTCCGCTGTGTTCGTATTGGTCAGCTTTTGTGATTA
Source organism: Danio kyathit (assembly GCA_903798195.1). Lineage (NCBI taxonomy): Eukaryota > Metazoa > Chordata > Actinopteri > Cypriniformes > Danionidae > Danio > Danio kyathit. The sequence continues at coordinate 27,388,024 of LR812532.1, forward strand.
ATCAACTGCATAGGCCCAAAGTATACACTTTTATGCACACTATTGGATGTGCAGAGTTGAACACACAGCCTTTCAAAACATACTTCATTTTGCTCTATACACAGGCGATGGATTCGTGCATTGGGTCAACTTGAAATACCTCAACTGGCCTACAGGGTTTTATTCTTGAGCCATCTTTTGTTATGAGGTATAACTCTAATAAATACCGTTGTATTCTTTCATGTTTGAGCTGCACAAATAAGGGTACTTTCTGACATCTTTGCACAATCTGTTGTTTATGTAAGCATCCATTGTCGCTCTAGTTTGACAACTAGACTTTGTGAAGTTTTATTGACTACCTTGTAAATCAATGCCTTAGACACGGTAGCCACATTGTGAATAAACTAACTGGGGCATTGGCAGTGGCTTTATGCACACTGTATGCTGACCACCATTTTTTTCTTTTGTTTTTTTAGCTTGTGTTGGACAAGTAATGTTCCTTAATTGAGTTTTGGTTTGTGTGACCTCGTAAGTAATCAGTATTATTTAAAAGCGTGTAGATTTTTAAAGTACATACAATATTTTGCCTTACAAAACATAGTCTAGAGGACGGTGAAATCACTTACTTTTGTTTGAGGGAAGGCCAAAGCACCCAGTAAAAGTGCATTATGGGCAATATTCACAGAGAAGTCAAGAAAATGACGTCAAGACTATAAACAAGGTGTTTGAGGCAAGTGTTTTCCATTTGAAGTTTCATTCTTGTTGGCGTTGACTGATTGTTTGTGTGCAAAAAAAACTGTTTTATTACACACTAAAACCCCCAAAACAGTCAAATATGTGCTCCTTTGATCATAGCATGTCAAAAACATGCTTAACATCAATAACACTTAGTGTCTTACTGGCTTACACATTGTAAGACGATACTGAATGCTAATGCTAATGAAATTCCAGCTACAGCAGAAGGAAAGAATTTCAGTTTTTAACTTTAATTTCAGAATGTTTTATAATGCAACCAGTATGAACTGGAGTATCATTGTATAATGCCTCTTTTTGTAAAAGAAATGTTCTAATTTAAATTCAGTTGTATTGCGTGCAAAGGAGTGCTCAGTAGAGTTTGTGTTCCCCCACAGAATGGAAATCATTCAGGTTTGGAGCAACAAGACCTGACTTTTTTAAGTGCACTGTAAAGTAGAGGTGTCCAAACTTGTCCAAAGCCACTGGAAGGCAATCCTACAACCTTTGGCCAAAAAAGTGTAATGCTAATTCTGCAGCTATGGCAAAAGCAAAGCAAAGGCCATGATATGAATGGTTCATTTTGACTGATTCCCAAAAATGGCTGGAAATGTTGTATTATGCATGCCAGGCCAATAGGTGGCAATGTCACTTTGTAAAGACACACTATAGACCAGCGCTCATATGATATAACCCAAATTAAACACACCTGAACCAGCCAATCAAGGTTTTTATACTCACTAGAAACAACAACTCAGCCCCAGGTCACATACTACCTTCATATTTGAAAAAAGAATTAGTGTGTCCCAAGTTGTAATATGTTTAAAAATAAGTATTCCAAAGTTACCTGACGCTCTACGACAGGGGTGCTCAACCCTGTTCCTGGCGATCGACCCTCCAGCTGATTTCAGCTCCAACCCTGATCAACCCTGACCTTCTTGCTTCTTCACCACGTCGCCAGATTATTATTATTATAATTATTTTTATTTTTATTTTGGTTGAATCTCCAATATGGTATGATAATCAAATATTCAAAAGAAATGTGTAGGATTTGACAGGATGATTGACTGGAGACATAAGTAACCAACTGAATTCTCAATTAATGACAATCAGATTCAGGATGAGCTTTAATTGCCAATTTTGTGTGTAATGAGGAAGTAGTATATCCTAAAGCAGGGATTTTCAAACTCAGTCCTGGAGGGCCGGTGTCTTGCAAAGTTTAGTTCCAACCCGAATCAGACACATCTGGTCTAGCTAATCAAGCTCTTACTAGGCTTTCTAGAAACATCCTTGCAGGTGTGTTGATGCAAGTTGAAGCTAAAATCTGCAGGACACCAGCCCATCATGACCAAGTTTGAGAACCCTTGTTCTAAAGCAGGGGTGCTCAACCCTGTTCCTGGAGATCTACCTTCCTGCAGAGTTTAGCTCCAACCCTGATCAAACACACCTGTACCAATTAATAAGGACCTGAACAACACTTGGTAATTACAGCCAGTTGTGTTTGATATGGGTTGAAACTGAATTCTGCAGGAAGGTAGATCTCCAGGAATGGGGTTGGTCACCTCTGCTCTAAAGTATGCCTATACAGTTCTGCTACACACTGAAAAGTGTATATCTTTCTGTGCAAAGAGTACAGGCTTTTTGGGCATGGTATAAGTAGGTGAATTGGGTGCGGAAATAGTGTTTTGAAGCTAAAATCTGAGGATGTTGGCACTCCAGAAGCAGGATAACTTTGCAATATCAGTTTGTGAGCGTCTTTGAACTCCTTCCACTCTCATCCAGAGCCAGCTGCAAATCTCAGACCATTCCCTCAACATTACATGAGGATTAAACTGTGAGGAAGCAAAGTATTGTAATTTCCTCCTGCAATACATATATTTGCTGCAGGACTGAAACAGAGTTACGATTAGGGGAATGTGTTTGATTACACTTTATCCTAAGATTAACAATAAGAATGGGATCAAACAGTATTTCCCCTGAAGATAACTGCTCTGTATATAGCTAATGACTTTTCCTGCTCTTTTTTCCTCCCCTGGTGCAGATGATGTCATCAGAGATCTTGGTTCCCGGTTGGCTGCAGCAGCTGCTTGTTGTGCTGCTCAGATTTACCTTGTCCTGCGCAGCCTTGGTGAACTCGACTAATGGGACGGAGTGCAGCGCTCGAGGACCTGCGTCTTATATCGTGGTGTTCACCGGCCACTGGAGTCCACAGACCTTTCCTAAACAGTATCCCTTATTCCGGCCACCTGCGCAGTGGTCCAAACTCATGGGTAAGACTCCTGCTAGCTCTGCCAAATAAAGTGTATGGTTGACATAGGCTCTTATAGATGCCGAACGTCTCAATCCTCGAGGTTGGCTCCATGTGCGCTCTGCTCTGTTAGGGATGAGGCTAGGGCTGGGTATTGATTCAGAGGCCCCAATTCCATTCGATTTGATTAGATCCTTAATTAAATTCTTAATTTGATAAATACAGATTTACAAACAGTAAATTAATAAATATAGTATGAGAACCACTGATTTTTTTTACTTTTACACATAGAGACAATCCCTAAATTATTCATATTCATGAATAATTTCCCAGCAAACAATTTTGTTTAATAGACATCTAATAGACATCTAAATGTCAACAGTTTAACTAAAACAAGGCTAAACTTGGGCTGTCAGTGAAAATCTAATAGACATCTAGGAATAGGCCAAAACTAGACTAGTTGTCAAATAGACAGATTAGACAGACTATGTGTTAGTCTATATGTGTAGTCATTCATTTCTGTTTATTTGATGACTAGTCCAGTTTTGTTCCTATTCTTAGACGTTTATTAGATGTTCAATGACAGCCCAAGTTTAACCTCGTTTTAGCTAAGACGACTATAGACGTCTATTAGATATCTTTTAAACAAAAAATGCTTGCTAGGTTTGGGCTTGACTGTACTAAACATTAAAAAACACCTCATTAATTATGTAAAGATATTTAGCCTACAAAACAGCAGTCAGATATTTTTCTTTGAGAGTAACAGCTGAACATTGTGCACATCAGAAAAGTCAGATACATTGTTTAAACAGGATTAGGTTATTTTATATTTGAAGAAATAATCTTGCAGATTTTCCACTGTGGTGCCAAACAGTACGCATCCACGCAGGTACACAGGCAAGATTACAACTGCTCTCGGAATGGAGTTTTAAGCACATATCACATCTGGCCCGTATATATAATTGTGTATATAATGGAATGAAACGGTTTAACAAACAAAGCCACCATGATAAATCTGAAATGCTTCCATACCTCAGCTTTTTTTAAAGTTGTTGTTAATGTCAAGGGTTCACCACCTGCCTTCACCATGTTAAACTCTTCATCGTAAAATCGACAACCCAGGCTCATTCTGAATACGTAACAATATATACATTTCTGGAGAGAGCAAAATACATCCCAGGAGCTACTTTTTTTGCAGTGTTTGTCTTCCCGAATCCGCCAGAGGCCGATGTGCATGATGTGTAACTTTTTGAGATCTCAAATTTCTCTCGTGAGTGCCATTCTCCTGCTGTTCTCGTGTATATCCACCTGAAGCCACTGTCAACTAATTGACCGAATGACCGATTGACTGACCCACCCTCCTTCCCTAAACCTAACCAATAGTGTTTTCAATAGCACTGATTGACCCGCCAATTGAAAAGCAATACGGAAAAAGAAAAGCCCCCTGATTTTTACCACGTTTTCAGATTTTACCACATTCTCACCATTATTTACTTGTTTATTTTATTTTTTGGATTGTTTTTGTCTTGCCTGCTTTCTGAAATCGTTCTTCACTGGACTCGAACACCATCGTCATGGTCAACTCCGCTCTGCATCTCAAGTCCGCCGACATATTTTTCGAGCTACCGGACAAACTGGTAACAGCAGGAAAGCCGTCTATAGGGAGGTAAGCGATCAGCTGGTTAGCGTGAAAAGGAACGGTGCCATACTGCCCTGTAGCATTCGTTTGAAAGACGAAATGCAGCCATACATAATTCTGGCTACATAATTCGCCATCTCCGGAAATGTATATAGGGCAACGTTTTCAGAATGAGAAGGAAAACAGGGCAGCATATCAGAAAATACTAATACATTTTAGATCCATGGTAATCAGAGACATTCAATGAAATTGAGAATTTTTGAGAATTTTTATTGAGTTGAACAAATAAAATTGTCCAGTCCTAGATGAGGCTGTTCAGACTTACACACCTCACTAAATACTCAACATCTGGCCTGTTAACCCTGAGATGTGCCCTGATGACCCCTCAAATATATACACACATTACCTGGCACACCACGGGAGTGGGGCTGTCTAATGTGGAAAGCAGAACAAGAGGGAGTTTGAGAAGTAATAACCATTGCCAGATGACATGGGCTGCCCTGCAGGTTCACCCTCTTCTTTTATGCCCCCTCTATAAATACACAATGCACGCGGCCTGCAATTGCCATTGACTTTAATGCGATGGCTCGCATATTCTGAGAATGAGCTCTCTGGGTGTCACCGGTATGCCAGTCGTCACATGCCACGGCACGCAAGCCAAGAGCAGCAGCAGACATGGACGGCTTCAGCCAAAACATTTACAACCTCGAGATCCTGAAAGTTCAGGCTGTGGCTTTGGAGCGCTGAGATGATGTCTGTGCGGTTTCTGCTGCCTCCTGGATGGCTTTCCGGTCCTCGCTTTATCCATTTATCACTGTTGTTTCGCAATTATGTTGAGAAACCTCACATTTTTGTATCTAATCAAAAGGTTGTGCCGTACATATGAACTCCCTGGATGAAGGATGAGAGTTTGGGGAAATACGTACACGGAGAGATGGGAGACGGTTGTGGTTTAGCTGATTGAGGTCAGGGCTCTTCAATTTTTCTGTCCACATTTGGGCCAGACATGCAGCTTGGAGAGACTAGACACGTCAACATGCCAAACGTGCTCCCTACCTTCCTGTCATTCTCACTTGTATCTTTTTCTCTCGTTCTCCTTCACTCTCGCTTTCGGCTAAAGGCCTGCCAGACCAAAATGGTTTGTAGCTATGAAGAAAACAGTGGGACGCTTAAGAGAGGCTGAAACCATTTCAGAACCATCATCATAGCTCTAAACCTCTGTTGAGGAACCAAGAGCTAATCAGTGAATTTTAAAACTAGGCACATTCTCTGTTAGGAGTAGTTAAATGAAAATCCAGACTTGTGTTAACCCATATTTATGTTGTTCTGTGTTCTGTTACAGAGCTCCTTCCATACAGTGCCAATTTACAGTGTCCACATTTACAAAGTCCCTATTTATATAATGTAATATAGAGCCTATTGTGCATTATTAAAGGTCATATTTTGGTTTCGGAGGTCTCCAACAACAGTCTGATATGCATGCAAGGCCAAAAAACACTTTCATTGTCTTATAATATGCATTCATTTTGACCTAATTATCCCAATGTCTCCCATATGATTTGTTCAGCGATAAATTTGGTCCCAAACCCCTCCTTAGCGCGAAGCTAATCTGCACTGATTGGTCAAATTACAGAGACTGTTGTGACTGGTCGACTGGGTTCAGCACGAGACAGAGAGAAACGCCAAGCACGCTTATGAAGTACTGATCGTAAGTTCTGTCTGTGATCGTCATCTTCATGTCATGATCAGTCTCGTGATCTCCCACATTCAGCTAGTGTCTAAGGGAAAAGGCGCGTTCACATTTTACCGGATCCGGTACTACATATTTGGTGATGTACCATATCGACGTCGACGCATTTAAGCAAAAGTCCAAACCCAACATGATTCATTTTATTCGACTCTACTATTTCATTAAAGAATTAATATTTTTAAACATGGTGCACTTTCAAATTTAAACCTCAGCTGCATGTTTCCATAATAGGCGTTCTTTACATTTTTTTATTTCTATCATTAATTACTCACACTTGTGTCCTTCCCATCCCCTGACACCTCATGGTCCTGAGATGGCCCTGAGACATTGCAAATGAACTAAATAATATTGTCAAAACATTCCATGAAACTTTAGTGTTTCAACTGTAATCATATGAATCTCCAAGAACACATTTGTGTGGCAAAATATAGCTGTAAAAACAACTTGGTTTGCCTTTGTCTTGGCTGTCAGGGTGTGTGTTTTCTATCGGCACTTTGACACATGCTATTAATGTCTGCAGTGCAACACCCATTCTACCCACAGTAAACACACACCCTGATCTGACATGGAAGACAGCTTTTTTGCCGTACAAAGGTGTTCTTGGAGCTTCATATGATTGCAGTTTACCTGCTGAAGTCACATGGTCTGTTTCAATAATGTTTTTGGTACTTTTTTTGTTTAAAAGTTTCAGGACCCTTTCTCTCTACGGTGGATAAGAGACCCCTTGGATTATTTAAAATATCTTCATTTTGTCTCCTGAAGATGAACGAATGTCTTAGGGCATAGGAATAACATCATAATGACTATATAATAAAAGAATAAAAAAGTTTTTGGTGAACTAACCCTTTAGATGCATTTATGTTTTGTACATAATGTATATTTTGAGCGTGTCTACTTTTGACCACTTCTAGAGCCAATCAAAAACATATTTGACTTGATTGTTTTCACTCGCATGGTCAAATGTGTTCAAAAGATGACAAAAAACACCAACATTTAGTCTGCTGACCATAACACATCATCATTATTATAATGTGCTGTGAGAAAGACAGCACTAAATCAGAGAATTCATAATTGTCTGTGTTCTACCAAAACACACAGAATTATAATTATAACTGTAACTACAACCCATATGCTTTTCAAATCGCTTTCCTGCTGACCCATAAGCATGTAACATGGGGTCATTTATTCAGTAGTATTAATGTATCACAAAATCTAAACACAAGTAGTCACTAAAGACTCTTTTGAACACATGATAATACCAGGTGTAAATGGAAATGCATCTGCCTGCTTTTAGAGCACTGGAAACAGAAACAAATAGTTTTTGGAAGGAAGTAGTTCAGTCAAGATGCGGTGGCATTGGCAGATGTCTGCAGAAATGTATATTGTCTGATGTTAGTAGTGTAATAAAGCAAAATGCACCAGTCTTACTCAGTAGTCACATTCAAACTAGCCTTATGTCTTTTAATGCAGTGATTTGATAAACTTCATCGATTCCAGTTAGATTTCACATGGAAACGTTTCCACAACTATACTGTGCCTAAATACTTTAAAGACATTTACAGAAAGGTTCAATCATAAATTAGAGAAAAATCACAGAAATATGTGCACAGCTAAGGAAACCTAAAAAAAAATTTCGTCACAATTTTGCATTGTTTTACTTCTTGTGTTTGCAATATTTCTTCTTGAAAATTGTATTTAAAGTTGATTTGCATGGATGTTTAGCAGGTAAAATGCCATGTGACTTCAATTAAATTCAAATTTTTACAGACATTTTTAGTTAAAGGGGTAGTCCAGAGTGTATTTTTAAGGCTTGATTGTGTTTATAAGATGCAAAGCAGTGTGTGCTCATACTTCATTTGTAGAAAATCACATTATTTTTTCATAAATCTGTTATGATTCATTCATTTTCTTTTCAGCTTAGTCCCTTTATTAATCCAGGGTCGCCACAGCGGAATGAACTTATCAGCACATTTTTACGCAGTGGATGCCCTTCCAGCCGCAACCCATCTCTGGGAAACATCCACACACACTCATTCACACACATACACTATGGACAATTTAGCTTACCCAATCCACCTGTACTGCATGTCTTTGGACTGTGGGGGAAACCGGAGCACTCGGAGGAAACCCACGCAAACGCAGGGAGAACATGCAAACTCCATACAGAAACGCCAACTGACCAAACCGAGGCTCGAACCAGCGACCTTCTCGCTGTGAGGCGACAGCACTATCTACTGCGCCACTGCGTCGCCTACTAAAACAGATCAATTTTAACAAATAAAAATACTTACAGGTTGTGGCTCACAATCCACAGCTTCCTTTATTATGGTTGGAGCTGCTCCTTCTTTGAGGAGCTTTTAGCCGAATCCAGCACTGAACTGGGAGAGATTCTGGAAGCTCTCCTTTGTCAAATGCTAGCTATATATTTATATATAAGCACTTCTCTTTTTGTGTCGTGTCTTTTGGAAGCCCAAATGCAGAAACAGAACAAGCTCTGTGGAAATAGCAGCGTTTGGACAGCATTTTAGCTTTCTCTGCTACAACATTACATCGCTATTACATGGCCACACCCCTTCACTGCACAGGTTACATGCGCGTGGCGAATGCATGTAAGCTGTTTATGATCTCACTAACTCGGATTTGTTTTTTTGTAGTCCCCAAACATCGTTCACTGTAGGCTTTGCTAAGCAAACTCTGTAAAAGCCAATGTCTGCCTTAGCATTGATTATAGCGTATTACATTCAAAGATGTTGTTTATGTTCACACAGCTACATTACACATCAACTAAAGTTTAAAGTATGAAATCGTAGTGGACCACCCCTTTAAAACGGATTTCACATTGTAGAAAATATAACATCCTGTAATATTTGCATGCTAGTCTGTGATAATTCTTATTTATTGCTGTGCCATGTTGCACAATGAATGCTTTTATTCTTTGTTCATATACAGTATAACCATTACATCACTGCATCATAAATATATTTGATTGTTGAGTGCAATAAACTGGAAATGTAATGCATGCTGGATGTCATCTGAATGACAGTTCATTTAAAAAACCAAATTCAAACAAAAGTTACGTAAAACCTCAACACTGTCCCATTGCTGTCTACTAATATTTCTCTTAGGACAAAAAAATCTTCAATATATTACATAACAGTCACCCGTGAACTTTAGGTGCACACAAGTGACATAGTAGGTCTGGTTTTCCTCACTGAAGGTTTTGTTTTTAGGTGTTTATTCACTTGGCATTGGGGCTTCTGCATGGCTTTATTTTGAACAGCTCGAGGTGTGTTGAGCACACACACACACACACACAAGGTGGCAGAGCTGGTTTTTGTGTTTGGTGAAATCTGATGGGCAATAAAACTTCATGGAGTGGTGGGTAATGTTCAGCAGGCCTGAGAAGTCACGAGGCCTGAAAACATGACCAGTTTCAATGTGTTTGTCATTCAGTCATTGGCTGTTTTTACTTGTGTGCAGTCGTGACCCATAATGAGCAGTACCGGCTGTGGCAGGAGGGGGCGGCGGCGAGCGATGGCATGAAGAGCTTCGCAGAGCAGGGACTCACAGTGGATCTGGTGAAGGATGCGAAGGAGGCGAGGAAGAGGCGATCGGTGGGGTCCATGTACCGTACAGCTGGAATCCCTTCTGGCATCGGCCACAGCTCCACAGAGGTGCTCCTGACCCCCAGGAGTCCACTGGTGAGAAGACTACAGTCCCTACACAAAAATTAATCAATTGAGTTTGAAATTGAGTTTGAATCACACTAATTCACTCAACTAAAAAGTTAAACTCAACTAAATTGTGTCGGTAAAAAAGTTAGAGTTGGAGTAGTTTGCAGTTGTGTGTGAAAGTGAGCTAGTAGGTAGTTGGTTTTTCTCTTTAGTGTGATTTTGTTGTCATTTTTTCCAAAACATTTACATACAATTAAGGTTATAAACTTACTCCATTATAATTCTTGCGCTAAAATAATTAAACAAGTCAAATGAAATCATATTACAGAAATTACAACAATGAGGGTTGGTCATTTTAAGAATTAAATCTGAAGAAAATTAAGTAAAATAGAAATACTACATAAACTACTTTGCAATATTGTACAAATTTTCAAATGGGTAATATCATTGCAAGGGAGATGATGTTTAATGTTCCTGATAACCTCTTGTTAGCAACCACTTATTTTAAGACAAGTACAGACTTTTCAAAAAAATGAAAATGGGATATTAGTAAAGTGTTTTATGAGGTAGAGTAAAATATTGAGTCTTATTAACCACAGACCTTACTTCATGTATTTAACCAATATTAACACTTTTAATTCGACTTAAAGGACTGCATGTGGCATTTATCATGTGTTTAATGCAAAAGTATTCGCTAACTTTAATCACTGGTGTTACTGTTAATGTCATTTTTGAAAAATCAGTAATACACTTTATTTAGTCATATTTCAAAATTCTGGGTTTCCTGTTTAGTGTGATTTTTAGTTATAATTTTTTTCCTGTTCTTCTTTTTTGTCAAATTTTTTTTTAAATTATTTTTGTATTTTTACATTCTGTCCCAGTATATAATTTTTGGTCCAGATCAAATCAACCAAGACTACAAGTTTGAATATACCATAAAAGCCTGCTCTCTAATCATTAACATCAGTCTGTTCTCTTTCCTTGTGGTGTCATTTTCATCATTAGAAGTGTCTGTAGACATACGGACATTCTTTAATTTTCCTTTGGCTTAGTCCCATTATTCATCAGGGGTCACCACAGCGGAATGAACCGCCAACTTATCCAGCATACCCATGGATAAGTATGGGTACCCATACCCATACACTCTCACATTCACTTCAGCCAAGTTAGCTTATTTAATTCACCTATGGCAAACCGGAGCACCCGGAGGAAATCCACGTGAACATGGGTAGAACATGCAAACTCCACATAGAAATGCCAACTGACTCAGACGGGATTCGAACCAGTGACCTTCTTGCTGTGAGGCGACAGTGCTAATTACTGAACCATGTCGCCGGTCCCACTTTATATTAAGTAGCTTAACTACAATGTGTTTGCATTCAAATGAATCATTTCATACAATGCACTTATTGTGCACACAATTGATTTTCCATTGTACCTATATTTAAAAATGACAAACCTTTAAATACTTTTGTAATTAATAAAATTTCTAAATAAATAATTTCTGTTATTACATTTATAATAACACTGTTACACTTTTTTTTACATTTTAAACCTATTCATATCAGCAAACCTGTCCCTAACCTGACCCATATCTAGGCCCCAACGGAATCTGCACGCACAGAAATTCACAGATTTTTAGCCCATCGTTGAGTTTATTTATTTAGTTGTGTATAAATGTGTTTAAATTTATATTTATTCAGATTTTAAATTAATTTCAGTAATATTACTGACACATAGGAAAACGTTCATATGATTTACTTACAATACAGTTAAAAAAATAATTTCTGCCTTTTAGTAGATATATGGTAGATATATGAGAGACTTGCTTTGTTTACCAAATAAATGGATCTAATTGGATTTGCATTGTAAACATTAAATAAAAGTTAAAAATATATAATTTTTTATTTAACATATTAAGTTTTTAGTTACAATACTCTCAAAATCATTCTGCATAAAACCGCAGATTTTTCACAATATTTTGCGCCAGAAATTGCAAAAAGTGGCCTGACCCCTATCTAAGTCAGTAGCAACAGAAGTGTTGAGCAATACAGCCTGAACACAATAAGAACATTGTACTTATTATCTGATGCAAGTACATAAGTTACGGTAAATGATCATACAGAATGACTTCACTTGATGCCACTGGGCATGTGTTAAACTTGTTCATCCGCATTCATTGAGTATATCTCGAAAGCTTCATTTTTATAAAAACACATTATCACCCGGGAATTAAATTCTTTCACTCGTGAGGATGACTCTCTCTCAGCAATCTGATATGAGAAAACAAACGAAAGATCAAGTGAAAAGTAATGAAGTATAGGTCACCTGAGAGAATGCATGTTCCAGTTACAATCTTTTAACCCTCTATGGCTGTTGCCCTCAGGCAACAAACCAGTTTTTGGCCCACAAAACCCCCCTTTAAATTTTTTTAAATAAAATATCACAAAAAAGACTAATAATAAGTTGGTAACCAATAAAACAGCCATTTTTGGTACCATAGCCTGCTTGAGCACACTACTAGCAGAGCGTAAGATAGATATCACTTTTTAACATTCATTCATTTTCTTGTCAGCTTAGTTCCTTTATTAATCTGGAGTCGCCACAGCAGAATGAACTGCCAACTTATCCATAACATTTTTACGCAGCGGATGCCCTTCCAGCCGAAACCCATCTCTGGGACACATCCACACTCATACACTACGGACAATTTAGTCTACCCAATTCACCTGTACCGCATGTCTTTGGACTGTGGGGGAAACCGGAGGAAACCCACACGGACATGCAAACTCCACACAGAAACGCCAACTGACCCAGCTGAGGTTTGAACCTGCGACCCAGCGACCTTCTTGCTGTGAGGCAAATATCTTTATATTAAAAATATGTGTAATGTCGGCGCAATAGCCTAGTGGTTAGCGTGCCCACATATGGTGCAGTAGCACGTCAGCGATTCCCAAGTTCAAATCCCGGCTCAAGGACACCCCTATATATATATATATATATATGTATGTGTGTGATATGCATGTATACGTGAAGAAGCATATTTGATTGAGAAGAAACACTTTTTGCTATTTTCTATATACTAAAATGGTAGTTTATCTTTTGTTGCCTAGGGACAACATTGTGCAGTTAGACCACTTTTGTTAAATTAATAACATCCTTTGGATGGAAATGTCCAGAAATGTCCAGTTATTACCATAAAATATATTTTTTGCTTTACTGTAAACTATTACTCACAGGAAAAAGGCAAAAAGCCACAGTTCTGCACAGTTTATCTTTAACCCTGATTAAACAAACCTGATTAAACTAATTGAGTCCTTCACGCTTGTTTGAAACCTACAGGCAAATGTGTTGAAGCAGGGTCACAAAAATTAGGGTGAAATATGTTTTTCCTCCTAAAACAAAAAATCATGCCATAGAGGATTAAACAAACATTACACAGTCAGATATTTAAAAAAGGACATATAAATTGCTCATAACAAGATCTATAACACATAGTTAGAAAACAGGAAAACACATGCCCACTTTAATTATACAACATACTTGAGTACAGCATAAAGACAGACTTGACCAGAGCGCAGGTCTCTAAAACCCACATCCAGGACCTCCAGACCACAGCCCTCGCTCCCTCCCTTCCGGCTCCTGCGCTGCGTTTCCTGCACCCACCAGATCTGCAGATACGGAGAGGCTGGATCCTTTCCTTCTCCGTTTCTGGAATATTTATTTCCTGTTAGCCATGAGTCAGCTGGTTATGGGGTCTGAAGGCAGCGCTGGTGCTGCTGGTGACCTACATACTGTATCTTTATAGCTGACGTCTGGAGTACAAAGAAGGCTTATTAAAAGCAGCAACTACCCTCAGATGCGCTTGGCATTCACTCCTGCTGGCATTTGACCACAGCATAGCGGGATGTGTGCTGTTTTTAGAGCCGCAGGGCAGTTAGGTACGGCTGAGAGCATGAATGTGGCCTTAGGATGAGACACTGCGGTCTCTTCTGCATGTGTGTGAGGTGTCAGGGTCTGTTCATTTTATACTGATGAACTGAATGCTTACAGGATAGTATTAAATGTATTTAGTTACTTCTGAGGGATATTTGTATGACTTAAGACATAATGAAATCAATTGAAGTTTACTCAAACCTGAATCAACATTTTTTTACTCATAGTTGCTTCTTTCTTACTCAACAGATGTAATAATAATAATAATAATAATTCCTTACATTTATATAGCGCTTTTCTGGACACGCAAAGCGCTTTACACATTGGGGGGATCTCCCTATCCACCACCAGTGTGCAGCATCCACCTGGATGGCGCGACAGCAGCCATATTGCGCCAGACCACACACCACACAACAGCTGATTGATGGAGAGGAGACAGAGTGTGATGAGGACAATTATGATATGGAGATGGCTAGGAGGCCATGATGGACAGAGGCCAGTGGGCAAATTTGGCCAGGATGCCGGGGTTAAACCCCTACTTTTTTTTGAAGGACATCCTGAGATATTTAACAACCACAGAGAGTCAGGACTTCAGTTTAACGTCTCATCCGAAAGACGATGATCACTGAGCAGTATAGAGTCCCCATCAATATACTGAGGCGTTAGGACCCACTTACTGCAGGTTGAGCGCCCCTGCTGCTCTCAATAACTCCACCTCCGGCAGCAACCTAGCTTCCCCATGTGGTCTCCCATCCAGGTATTGACAGCCCTGCTTGGCTTCAGTGGGCGACCATGTAAGTTGTGTTAGGATTGCGGTGCTGTGGTTACTTTTATCCACAAAGCATATGAGTTTACCAGTGGTAATCTTTTAACGCTATCACCATAATTATTATTTTTTTAATAATTGTGAGGTGGTCAAAAGTTATATTGTCTATCTGACTCGTACTGAAATGTACCCATGAGTCATGACTCATTACAGTGGGTACATTTTCAAGCATTTTCTATAAATTTTTCTTAAACGGGAATGGTATAGTATACAACAAATGTATAATTTACAGTAAACTGAATCCATTATTCATGTAAAATAACCGACATAATAGTCGACAATAACAGACATTTTCCACCAATTGGTGCTTTAGCTCAATATGCTATCATCAAACAAGATAAAACATGGCATGTCTCGAACAGAATTCTATGCATTTTCATCACATTTTAAAAAGTGAATAAGAAAGTCACAGAAATATCACAATAACAGAGTTGTCAAATAATTAATCTATTATTGATGTATCCTTAACATTTTGCACAAATAAATGAGAGAAGAATAATGACACAATGTATATTTATCACTGAAATTTACAGTAATACAGAACATTTATATTTCATTCTAATGTTTATTTCTCTCAGTAGACTAAGACACAAACAAGATAAAAAATTAGACTCAATGATTTCATGATAATTAAAGCTGAATGCGTAATTCAGGAGGCAGAGACAGTCAAAATAAGAATAGTGGGAGTGTATTTTCAAGACAAAACATAATTTTTTAGAGATACCTTGGTATAATTTGTGTTGTTATTTAAAACTGTTTGATTAACACTTTTGTTTTTGAAAAATGATTTACGCTTTATCTAGGAGAGACAACAAAATGTACCCATGATTGTAAAATCTCGCACTTGAAATGACTAAATTACTCACATTAACTAAAACTCGAATTGTCATGAAGGAAAATTAGAGTTTAAACTATTCATTCATTCATTTTTCGGGTTAGTCTCTTTATTATTCAGGGGTCTCCACAGCCAAGTTTAAATTAATTGAACAAATTTAGTTTACTCAAATAAAAGGGTTTAAATGAATTCCTTAAATCAGTGTTCCCAAAGTGGGGGTCGGAACCTCCCAGGAGGGTCGCGGAACAATGACAACGTTCCCTTAGGCGATTTCCAAAAAATAAATTTGTTTTATTAAACTATTAGAATGACCATATTTTATCCATAACATACTGAAGAACAAAAGAGCAGTTGATGGTAACATTGTTAACATGTTAATAATAAACAATAAAAAAACAGCCTTTCGATTTTTTTTGCGACCTCTGGGGTGATTACTTTATACTAAAGACACAGCAATGTGTGCAAGGTTTATATTTTTATAACCACCTCAGAGAATATTGTGGGTCACAAGTCACTGGCATTGCTATTTTGGGGGTCGTGGGCTGAAAAGTTTGGGAACCCTCGCCTTAAATGTATGTATTAGTACCTAAAAAGTACATTTTAAGGTGCAAAAACTATTTTAGGTACCACACTTTCAGAAATAAAGGTACAAAATCTGTCACTGAGGTGGTACCTTTTCAAGAAGTACACTTTTGTACTATACAGGTGGACATTAACTACATGGCGCAGGAGATTGGTTGCTGCCACCTCGACAGCCAATGAGCTTGCTCCTCATCCATTTATATGCTCTGCGTTGTTTTACGCTCTTTTAGCTGCAGCTCGTTTTCGGAAACCCTCCTCCAGCCCAGCTCCAGATCTGCTGCAGGGGTTACATATATTATGTTTGCAGCAGCAGCGTGTTATATTCTGAGATGTGTACTGGCAGTAGCGGGTCTCGGTACTTGCTCTGCCATAATATTCAAAGCAGCAGCAGCAGCAGCAGTGTAGCAGAACTATACCGCCAAGACCAAATACATCAACATTGCAATATAAATATTCATTATCATACTAAATCCCGAGTATTCATGACAAATGCTGTAAATTCAATTTAAGCTTAAGCCAACTGAGTTGTGACTTAGCACTTCCATTGAGTTTTGAATTAATATGATGTTAATTCAAGCTACTTTATTCATTTTCCTTCAGCTTAGTCTTCATTTCAGGGCTCGCCACAGTAAAATGAATCGCCAACTTATCCAGCATATGTTTTACACAGCAGATACCCTTCCAGCTGCAACCCAGTACTGGGAAACATCCATACACACTCATTCACACACATACACTACGGCCAAGTTCGTTTATTCAATTCACCTGTACTACATGTCTTTGGACTGTGGGAGAAATATATGCCAATGCAGGGAGAACATGCAAACTCCACACAGAAAACTTGAACTTGAACCAGCAACCTTCTGGACTGGTCAATGTCCTAACTTTAAACAACTGAGTTATCTTACTTGATAAACTAATTTACTAAAAAAACACTTCATTTTACTTAAAATGCAATAGTGGCCAAAATCATTAGAATCAAATTAAGTCAGTTACTTCTATCTTTTGTTGTATTGTGTGTTTTTGCTAAATTAGTCTAATTAACACCCTCATTATTATGTCTGTTCGAGTGGCAGTACTTTTAGATAATGTAAAGAAATAGAATGAAATACATCTGTTTTTCTATTATGAAGGAACAGGTGACTCAGACATGCTTTCTCTTTCTTACATCTGTATATAAAGACTAATGCACGTCAGAGCAGCATTTTTCATCATCATCATCATCATCAACATCATCATTTTTCACGTTAATGCGCTGTTTGGCTTCACCGAACATTTAAATGTGTAATTATTTAAAGCACACATGGTGTAAAATTTCCTATTCCCGCTCATCCATGACCAATGCCCTCAAATCAACAGGAAAATAAGTAAATCAGAAACAGTAAAACGCAGGCCCAAATTACTCCAGGTTCTTTAGCGTTTAATAAGATCCAGACATTTCTGCGAAGTGCGAGCCATGCAAGAAACCGCAGCGCAAAAGCAGACAGACAGACAGAGAAATAGATGAGTTGTGTTTTATTTTTCCCGACGCACTGTTCTGGCAAATCAGGGCATTGGTTTGGCACTTGTGTGTTAGTGCGACTCTGTGCCCTGAAGAGAGATTGAGCTCTATTAGTGCCGGGCCGGAACAGACAGCGGAGGATGAGGCACTGCGCGCCTCTCACGCCACTGAAATTGATATAGCAGGAGGTATTCC
Source organism: Danio kyathit (assembly GCA_903798195.1). Taxonomy (NCBI): domain Eukaryota; kingdom Metazoa; phylum Chordata; class Actinopteri; order Cypriniformes; family Danionidae; genus Danio; species Danio kyathit. The sequence continues at coordinate 27,405,921 of LR812532.1, forward strand.
TGGAAAAGCCGCAGAATGAGAAGAGATGAGAGTAAATCCGACTTGGAGAAAAGTCAGCCCTAGACTGGATGTTGTCACAAGGTACCAAAATTGTGGCCCAAATATGGATGCAGAGTGTGGACGACAAATATATCTGCTTCTGATGTTTGCTTTAGGGAATTAAAGTGAAGACTGATGTCCTGAAGGAAAACTTTGCTCTTATATAATTCATCTTTGTATAATTCATCTTTGTTCACTGATTAATTCTAATATAATTATTTTATTGTTCATTAAAAACAGCAGATGTTTAAGAGACAGAAGAAAATACTAAATAGTTTCCTCTTTGAACGTCTTCATTTTTGAAGCTGTTAAATTTTTATAATTTTTAAATATATACAGTTGCAATCAGAATTATTCAACCCCCTGATTTATTAGCCCCCCTGTTTATTTTTTCCCCAATTTCTGTTTAACAGAGAGAAAAAAATTTCAACACATTTCTAAACATAATAGTTTTAATAACTCATCTCTAATAACTGATTTATTTTATCTTTGTCATGATGACAGTAAATAATATTTTACTAGATATTTTTCAAGACACTTCTATACAGCTTAAAGTGACATTTAAAGGCTTAACTAGGTTAATTAGGTTAACTAGGCAGGTTAGGGTAATTAGGCAAGTTATTGTAAAATGATGGTTTGTTCTGTAGACTATCGAAAAAATATATAGCTTAAAGGGGCTAATAATTTTGACCTTAAAATGGGTTTTAAAAAATTAGAAACTGCTTTTATTCTAGCCGAAATAAAACAAATAAGACTTTCTCCAGAAGAAAAAATATTATCAGACATACTGTGAAAATTTCCTTGTTCTGTTAAACATCATTTGGGAAATATTTAAACAAGAAAAAAAAATTCAAAGGGGGTTGAATAATTCTGATTGCAACTGTAAAAATATATAGATGGGTGGCTCAGTGGTTAGCACTGAGTTCGCTGGTTCGAGTCCTGGCTTGGTCAGTTGGCATTTCTGTGTGGAGTTTGCATGTTCTCCCTGTGTTCGTGTGGGTTTCCTCCGGGTGCTTCGGTTTCCCCCAAAGTCCAAAGACATGCACTATAGGTAAATTAAATAAACTAAATCGGCCATAGTGTGTATGGCTGTTTCCCAGTACTGGGTTGCAACTGGAAGGGCTTCCGCTGTGTAAAATATATGCTGGAAGAGTTGGCGGTTCATTCCGCTATGGCGACCTCTGATGAATAAGAAAAATTAATGAATGAATAACCTATTGACTTAATGATCTTGGATATTTGCTGAGGCTCACTTGTTTAGAATTAGGGCTACACGCCATTGGTAAAATCGGACATTGTGATTTTGCTGCAAGAGACTCTATGTTGCGATATGAATATAATTTAACCAGATGATCTGAATAGCTCTATTTGGGATGATTTCATTCATTTAGATCGACTAGGATGATCAAGTCTTTTTCTATTTAGTGCATCTGCGTAAAATATAATAAATTACAAGCATATATAAATACAACGGAGCAAAAAGAATTGAACAGTCAAACGTAAAAAAACCACAGTCATCATTGTTTAAATAATTTAAAAACACATATATATATATCTATCCAGGGAGGAAAAGGTCAGAATTGTGTGATATAAATAAGCCATATTTACTTTTTCTTGCAATTTTGGGTTTATTTCTCACAAGAAACTTTACAATAAGGTTGCATTAGTAATGTTAGTGAATGTATTTACTAACATAAACAAACAATGAACAATACGTTCAATACAGTATTTGTTCATGTTAGTTGACTTTAGTTAATGAAAATAATGTTCATTGTTAGCTCTGGATAACTCACAGTGCATTAACTAATGTAAACAAGCATGAATTTGGATTTTAATATTGCATTAGTAAATGCTGAACTATGATTAATAAAGGCTGTACAAGTATTGTTCATACTTAGTTCATGTTATGTTCATGTTAAATACAGAACTAATGAATCCTTTTTATAAAGTGTGACCAAAGTGTGACCTTTTTAATAAAAAAAAAACATGAATACGGCGAAATTGTGAAAATAGTTTGTAAACTTGTAATTGTGAGAAATAAGCTACAAGTCTGGTGGAAAAAGACACAATTGTGAGATTTGAACTTTTTTAAACTTAGTAATAGTTGTGAGATTGATAGTGATATTTTAAGGTGAGATGGATATACATTCAAAATGCTAAACAAATGAGCACTGTAAAAAAAAGTTGACTCAACTTAAAATTTTAAGGCAACTTGCTGCAGAGCTTTTTTGAGTTGACTCAACTTAAATTGAGTCAAGTACTTGGGTTGAAAGTTGAGTCAACTCAAAAAAGCTCTGCAGCAAGCTGCCTTACAGTGAGGTTTAAATTATTATAAACCCTACAACCCTTACAACTTCACAATTGCTAGAAACAAAGTCACAATTATAATGAAAAAAAGGCAAATATAAATTCACAATTTTATGAAGAGAAGTGAGAATCACAAGATAAAAATTCAGAATTGCACTTCCGATGCAAAAAAGAGGAAAAGACAGAGCTATGAGGTTTAAACTCACAATTTTAATAAAAAATGATATATGCAAGATATCAAATATTAAGAAATACATGTATTAGATTCATGATAAAGCCCACAACCTTACAACTGTGAGAAATGAACAGTTCTGATGAAAAAAGTTCAAATTGTGACTCATTTAACAAGTGAATTATTTATTTGTTATTTTTTGCTGAAACTGAAATGTGTACCTTTCAACTTCCTCCAATTTAAAAAAAAAGGCATAATTGTGAGAAATATTGTGTGAAAAAAAGAGAAAGATTCGATAGTCACAACTACCTATAATTTCCCTGTACTGGGTTGCAGCTGGAGAGGCATCCGCTGCGTAAAACTTATGCTGGAATAGTTGGTGGTTTATTTTGCTGTGGTGACTTTTGATAAATAAGGGATTAAGCCGAAGGAAAATAAATGAATGAATGAACTACCTATAATTACTTTTTGAGTCCTTTGGTTTTCATAAAATGTAACAGGTACCACACTTGAAGAAATATTTATTAAGTATTAGCAAAACAGATTATTGGAGTATTGTAACAAGAAAGTACTATTAACATTGTCAAGTTTAATGGAATGTTACTCACAGTTTCTTTTGTAACAGTTTGTAAAAGATTGTCCCAGTTCTTTAGTAAAAAACAATTCTATGCCTTTTCTTTGGTCATTTTTTCCTGAAGAGGTCAGTGATGGATATCACAAAATCTCTCTTTGCTCTTCTTTTAAGTATTAAAACCGAGCCAGTAAGCAACTACCCAGAACACTCTAGGAACAAAAACAAGTAACCAGATATCAATGCGCTAATAAATCAAGACTTTAATAACCACACAGCAATGTGTGGCCTTGGTGGTGTTTCGCAATTACATTTTATTCAGAGAATATGAAAGTCTACCCTGCTTTCTCTTTTGTTGGTCGGTTTGAGCGAAACACCTTATATGAACTCAACAGACAGGATCTGTCAGCTTTTATTGTCTGTCTGATGAATCGCCTTTGGCTGAGCTGCGGGCTTGAAATAGCCGATGTCACTTGTTTGACTGAGTCTTTTCTCAGTGTCGTGAGGCGGCTCAACCGAAGGGCTCTTCCTGAATGAGCTCATAGTCAGAAAGGAAACATTCATCACCATTTAGAGAAGGGAAAAAAAACAGATGGTTTAACCTAACATACACAGGAAGGAGTGGAAAATACTGGAAATGGCTACAAAGGAAAGTTTCAGATGTGACTTATGAAGCCAATTATGTTAGCAGAGCATGCCGAAAAAAGAAAGTGCATTGCCAAAGGTAAATGAGCATTGATAATGTCTGTGTATTTGTTTTAAAGCGAGAACGACTGATTATGTTGCGTTTTCTCTCACAGCCGTCTCTGATAATCAAACCAATGCCAAGATGTTTTTTTCTTCTCAGATTTGCGAGTTAATGTCTTTTCAGTATTGCAATTTTATATTTTACGATTTTTACTCTAATCTAAATTACAAAAATCTTAATTCGCAATTCCGAGAGGAAAAAAAAAAATTACAGGATGTATCTCCAGTCAGAATTACAATAAATAGACAGATTTGTGATGATAACCTACAAACTCACAACTGTCAGAAATGCAGTACTATTCTGAGGAAGAAAAAAACCCATTGCAAGATTTGAGACGAAAAATGAGTATCGTAATATATACAGTGCATCCGGAAAGTATTCATAGCGCTTCAATTTTTCCACATTTTTTATGTTACAGCCTTATTCCAAAATGGATTAATTTAATTTATTTCCTCCAAATTCTACACACAATACCCCATAATGACAATGTGAAAAAAGAGTTTTTGAAGTTGTTACAAATTTATTAAAAATAAAAAACCTGAAAAATTCAACACAATCTGACGGCAATTCATAACTTTTTAATTTAGTGTCTAATTTGTATGAATTCGTATGATCTAATTTGTACAATTTACTACGATTTGCTCATCATCCAATGACAGTTGGGTTTAGGGCCAGGGTTGGGTGCCACGCCTTCTTTTTATAATCGTACATTTTCATACAACTCAACTCTTTTGAATTTGTACGAATTCACCACTAAACTGACAAAACATAAAATACTTACGTTTCCTCGTGAGATCAGGCTGGAAAAATCACATGTACATAAATATTCACAGCCTTTGCTCAATACTTTGTTGATGCACCTTTGGCAGCAATTACAGCCTCAACTCATTTTGAATATAATGCCACAAGCTTGGCACACCTGTCTTTGGGAATTTTTGCCCATTCCTCTTTGCAGTACCTCTCAAGCTCTATCAGGTTGGATGGGAAGCGACGGTGTACAGCCATTGTCAGATCTCTCCAGAGATGTTCAATAGGATTTAGGTCTGGGCTCTGGCTGGGCCACTCAAGGACATTCACTGAGTTGTTGTGAAGCCACTCCATTGATATTTTGGCGGTGTGCTTTGGGTCATTGTCCTGCTGGAAGATGAACCATCACCCCAGTCTGAGGTCAAGAGCACTCTGAAGCAGGTTTTCATTCAGGATGTCTCTGTACATTGCTGCATTCATCTTTCCCTCTATCCTCACTGAGCTCAATTTAGAGCTTCACGGCAAAGGCTGTGAATACTTATGTACATGTGATTTTTCAGGTTTTTTATTTTTAATAAATTTGCAACAACTTCAAAAATCATTTTCACATTGTCATTATGGGGTATTGTGTGTAGAATCTTGAGGAAATAAATGAATTTAATTCATTTTGGAATAAAGCTGTAACATTAAAAAATGTGGAAAAAGTGAAGCGCTATGAATACTTTCCGGATGCACTGTAAACTACTAGTTGCTAGAAATAAATCACTGTTATTAAAAGATAAAATTTAGAGATATACACTCATGATTTAATAATTTTAGTCTGTTTTTTTTCCTTTAAAATTGTGAAATAAGTTGGAATTGCAAGAATTAAAGTCCATGTAAACTGGAAGTTGCTGGGACTTTTATTTCAGTATGTTGATGTACTTCTGTTGATAAACTGAAACTGAATATTAAGTAGGGGGCGGGGCTTTCTTTTAATGCATCATTCCCTGATAGCAAACTAATGGTAAAAGGGCATGGTTAAGAACATTGTGACTGAAACCGTCAAACTGACAACAACCCATTGTTAAGTGTGACGTCACGTGATGCGGCTTCCGGGTCCAAGTGCTCTATCAAACAGTATGTGGAGGCTCAACAAATGGTAATAATAAACATTTACAAAGCGATGTAATACCTTTGAAAATTACGATTGCGATATATATATATATATATATATATATATATATATATATATATATATATATATATATATATATATATATATATATATATATATATATATATATATATATATATATATATATATATATATCCATGCCTAATATGAGATGACCAGAAAGTGATACATTTTTTATAAATTGTTAAAATATTGATGTCTGTGCAAGTCCAGATACTGTTGTGTACACCATGATTTCATATAAAATTTAGTTTAATGTGTGATATGACTAAAAAGTGGTCATAAACGAATATTTTCTCAATTCCAATGAGTAGCGGCTTGGACCCGGAAACAGTATTTCATACGTCACAACAAGCAGACAGAGATGAACCGCCACTAAAAACAAGGAAGAATGTGGTCAGACTTTGATTGAAGACCAAAACAAACTTTTTTTTCTCAGTGGATTAACTTTTATGTATTAATTGTTCACCTAAAAAGTAAAAAATGCACAAAAACACGCATATCAATCTGAATGGGTGTTCAGCCAAACAACAAAACGTGCAAAAATATTCATAAAGGCAGCAACATGATGAAGAGCCGGTGTGCTCGAAACGTCACACGCTTTGTGACAGCTTTTTAAGTTAAGAAATTTACATTTTTGGAACTTTGGTGTTGCCCCCTTTGTGAATATTTTTGAATATTGAATAACAATATGCGCTACATTGTATATTTTGATTTCACACAGACTTTAAAGTCTCAAAAACTCCATTTTAAGAGGTATAGTACCAAAAGAAGTGATAATACTGCAAATGTGACTTAAAAACTAGTTGTGTCACTGGTTGTGTCTGTGTTGGTGTTTTAAACCGAGTGTGTTTTCTCTCTCTCAGCTGTCTCTGATAGTGAAACTGATCCCCAGTCCTGACTGGTTTGTGGGGGTTGATGGTCTAAACCTGTGTGAAGGAGGGAAGTGGAAACAGGAAGTGACCTTTGACTTGCACCCATTTGATGCGGGCACAGACAGCGGATTCACTTTCTCCTCTCCAAACTTCCCAACAACACCTCCGGAAAACATCACCATGGTGAGATGAGTTTTCCATCATTCAGCTGTTTGCTGCTGCTCAACAGTGAGATTTGTTTATGTTGCAAATCATTTTTGTTCCAGATAAACTCTGTTCTTTTGAAGCGTATTAACCCTCAAAACAAAATTCCTATCTCAGTGCTTTAAAAAGATTTGGTAACACTTTATTTTAATGGTCCATTTGAGTATTAGTAGACTGTCTGCTTAATATCTGTAGATACTGCTGCTAAACAGACATTTAACTGACTATTAGAACCTTTGCAAGTACATATCAACTTACACTAACCCTAACCCCAACCTAACAGTCTACTTATAATCTAATGAGAATTAGTTGACATGTAGATGCAATGTAACAAACGGACCATCAAAAAAAGAGCGTGACGATCCTTTAGGAATATTTCTATGCTGATTTGCTGCTCAAGAAGCATATTTTAAAGGGATAGTTCATGCTAAAAATGTAAACCATCTCATTATTTATTCTACCTCTTGTGGTTTTTAAATCTTTATGAGTTTCTTTCATCTGTTAAACACAAATAGTGTTTTGAAGAATTCTGGTTTCTGGGACCCATTGACTTAAATTGTGGGGGAAAAAATATTATGGAAGAAAATGGCTGCCGGTTGCCAGCATTTCATCACCTTAGAATTATAAGGTTCTATCTGACATTTTTGTCAAAATTGAGTCATTGACATATTCTTATTAAATGACAACTTGTTTACATTAAGAGATGTTTTTTATAAGTTGTTTACATTTTAATGTTACACACATACTGTTTGCTATTTGGAATGCAAAAACTTTGAAGCTCAATATCTCAAAATCATTCAGAACGCAGATAGAACCTTATAATTTCAAGGTGATGATTTGCCAAAATATTTTCATTTGTCTATTATTCATTTTCTTTTCGACTTAGTCCCTTTATATTTTCATTTGTGTTCAACAGAATAAAGAAACTCAAGCAGGTTATGAACAAGCGAAGGGTGAGATTATAGATATGAATTTCATTTTTTTTTGTCTGAAATATGGAACACATAAAGAGAAATTCTAAAGAATGTTCCTGCTGCTCTCCTTCATAAAAAGACAAGGGAATTGGGACCAAGAGTTCCAAAAAAACTTCAGCATATGCCTTACACTGTAAATAATGCTGGGTTCCACACAATTACTTCATGTTTTCCAACACAAATCGATTGAGTTAACTTAAATTTAAGTGGACAGAACATGAAACAATTAAGTTGCCCCAAAAAAGAATTGTGTTGTTTCAACAAGTAATTTGAACAAGCAGCAAAAGTCATTTTTTTAAGTGTATAATAGATTTGTGTCCTCCTTATTTCCTTGTTTTTACTTCAAACCACAGCTCAGTGTTTTATTATGCTGTTTTATACTGTTACAGATCACCTCTCAAAAGCCAAACCACCCGGCAAATTCCTTTTACTACCCTCGGCTAACTGAACTCCCACCCCTGGCCACCATATGGGTGAAACGACAGGCCCGCTCGCCTGTCCGTCAACAGAACCGGCTGTCCAATCACATCCTGCCCGACGCAAGCAAACCTCACAGGTTTTCAGGTACATCTGCATACACATTTCACACATTCATGGGCAGAGTAGAGTGTTTTGACCTTAGTCTTCCATAAACTTTTGCTTTTGTTTGTTTGTTTATTTATTTATTTCTCTTTCCTAATGGAGTTTCATTCCTCCATTTAAACTACATGACAATTGTTTTGGGGCACTGAAAGTACAAATGTTTTGGATAGTAGTAGTAGTAGTAGTAGTTTTGTGAAAATGATGTCCCATGAGGGTCCCACTTTATATTAAGTGGCCTTAACTAATATGTACATACACTAAAACTAATAATATGTTACAATGTACTTATTGTGTAAATACATGTTTTTACATTGTACTTATGCTTGATTAAATACCCGCATGTAATTACATCTGTAATTATTTTTTGTAATTAGAATTATGTATAATATATACATTTATAATTACATTGTTGACCATGCCGTACACCTTAACCCACCCTTAAACCCATACCATCAAACCTGTCCCTATACCCCACCTCAAGAGCACCAGAAGTGGACTGCAATACATTATGAAAACACTGGGCTCTATTTTAACAGTCTAGGCGCAAAGTCTAAAGCGCAGGGCGCAAAAGCATTAAGGGTGTGTCCGAATCCACTTTCACTATTTTAAGTATAGAAAAATACGGTTTGCGCCATGGCGCATGGTCTAACAGCGTTGTGCTTATTTTCCTACTGAGCTATTAATGTGTTTTGAGCATAATGTGCATTAAACCAATCAGAGTCTCATCTCACATTCCCTTTAAGAGTCAGTTGCGTCACACCATGGTGCATTTGCTGTTTACATGGCAGACTTTGTAAGTGTAAAAACTAAATGCTTCACTGGTGAGAAAACAGTTAAAAAACCATCTGCAGCGTGAGGATAAAGAATGAGCCTCCTCTATTTGGCCTCTTTACTTTCTCTTTACTTTTACTTTAACTCTTTACTTTACTCTTTAAATTTCCACTGAAGACATCCATCAGCCTACATATTTAATTAAGTTTGTTAAGCGCAAAGATTCATTTCAAAACTAACTAACGAGCTCTGCACTGGACTTTAGATCTGCTTTTAGCTGGTCAATTGGTCTATCTATTTTAGTTTCTCAAAATAGCAACGCACCAGCAATGCACCTTGACACACCTCCTTTATAGACCGGAACACTCATGAGTCCACAAAGTGGTGCAAATGGATTCACTAGTTAAACAACGTGGTGCAAAGCAGGAAAATTAGGGTTGCGTTGGTCTGAAAATAGCAACAAATCACGCCAAACATGTCTTGCTCCTTATTGCGCCAAGTGTATGATAGGGCCCATAAAGTAAATTGTATTTATATTTTGACGCAAGTACACAGTAGTTAAGGACACGTAATATAAAGTGGGACCCACAAGAGAATTGGGTTTTCAGTGTGTTTGTGTGTGTGAGTAGTTGTGCACAGTACACATCAGTCTTTCTTTTCAAAGTGAAATTAACAAATACAGGGCTGCATAATGTCTAAAACGTTTCAGTTTTTAGTATGTTGTTGTCATGTAAACGTATAAAAAACATTATTAGTGCATGTTTTACGTATGATTTAATATTATTTTAGTTTTGCTTATTCAAAATTGTTGTTGTATGAATTGCCATATTTACTAGGGCAAATTAAAATGATTATACAATGATTATACAAAGTTACACTTAGCTAGTTTTGAGTTTGAGTAGTGGGGGCTTAGGTCATAGATGTTTTGGTTTACCGCAGTATTGTGCACCATTGCATTTTTTTGGGGTGGGAGAAGTAAACTGTTTAGACTTGATGAACCCTAATGCACACCACATGCGGTGAACACTTTTTTTTAATTGCTTCCACAAAACTTTATGTGCATTGTTCCACTAACTAACATGCTGGATTCATGTTTTAAAGAGATTTAGGGTGGGTTGCAGCAATAAGGATTAAATTAAACAAAGATCTTATAGCTTATCAAGATTTGTTGGTTTAAAAAAACAGATTTTATTTTGATTTAACATGTTTCACCACTTACAAATTCTTGCAATTCAATACAAATTAAATTAGCATCCACAGTTAAAGGATTAGCTCACCCTAGAGTGAAAATTCTGTTATTAATTACTCATCCTTGTGTTGTTTCAATCCCGAGATCTTTGTTCATTTTCAGAACACAAATTAAAATATTTTAGATGAAATCCGAGAGCTCTCTGACCCTCCATAGACAGCAACAGTCCAGAGATGTTCAAAGTCCAGAAAACAATCCAACCCATAAATGTAAATGCACATCCTGACCTGAAGTTACTTGTGGTGAGCCAAAGTTGTTTTTATTTTTGGTGCAAAAGTGTTCTTTAAGCTTTATGTTATTACAGTTGAACCACTGAAGTCACATGGACTGTTTTGAGGATGTTTTTGGTTCCTTTTCTGGACTTTACTGTCTATGAAGAGTCACAGAGCTCTCAGATTTCATCTAAAATATCTTTATTTGTGTTCTAAAAATAAATGAAGGTCTCAAAATTGGAACGACATGAGGGTGAGCAATTAATAACAGTATTTAAATTTTTTGGGTGAATCAATCCTAAACTAATATGACTAAACTAATTCTTAAGTCCTAACTAAGATGCAAATGAAGATGTTAGGTAAAGGAGCAACAGGACAAAAGACAGTGTGTTACTTTAATTTGATGGTCAGCTTTAGACATTTTGTTGAGCATAAGTAATCTTGCAGATACGTGTAAAATAATTCTTTGAATATTAGTAGATATATTCTGCCAACCATATTCTGTTTGGGGACTAAAGTCTACTAATACTCTTAAGACTACTAGTTGACATATAGTTTCTAAGTTACTTCCTAGTGGACACCTTGATGTCAAAACGATATAAAAAATGCTAATTAATTTGATGTCAAAACCTTGACGTCCATTTGACATCCACACATTGATGCCCTTTTGACCATCAAAATAACGCCAAAAAATAACATGAGAAATGTTTTATTATCTTAAAGCAGAGATGCCCCAACTAGGGACATTTCAAATTTAATTGAACCTTTTATTTGTTTGTTGTATTGTTAAGCTAAAAAAAGACTACATGACATTATATGTTTCAATTCAAATGGTGCCATTTAATCAGATTGAATTTAAAATGTACATACTGCATTCTGCTTGACTAGTGTATTCAGCAGTGAACTCCAAATGTGATTGTTTATCATATTAATAAGTGAGAATTAAAAAGTTATTCTGCATTAGTTAATATGATTCAAAGTAATGTTTTCTATTTAATTTTAAATATTCTGAAATTACTTAAAATTATCCATGGGATCTTCAATGTAAAATAGTTTGGTATATTTATTAATGATATTTGGTTTTTGGCCCTTCATATGAAAAAGTTTGGGCATCCCTAGGTTAAAAGCCTCAATTCCAAATTTAAATAGGATATTTTATGCATTCAGTGCATTTAAACTACCCTGATGTCAAAGTAACATCAAAATGACGTCTAACATTGGCATCATAAAATGTCAAAAAGTGATTACAGGACAGTCTCGTAATCCATTTTTGACGCGTATTTTGACACCAATGTTAGATGTCATTTTGACATCAAGGTGGTCAATTGACATCAAATCAATTAGCATTTTTGATGTGTTTCTTGATGTTGTTTTTACATCAAGGTGCCCACTAGGAAGTAACTTTGAAACCAATAGTCATTAGAGTATTAGTAGACTGTCTGCTTATCATGTTAACACTTTTGTTTGGTCTCCAAACAAAGTCTACATTGTATATCATCTGTTTAGTTAGGGTTAGCAGAATATGTTTTTGAGGAACGTTTGACATCACTGTGTTAACATTATTGAAATATCCAAAGGGAAACATCAACATAGTTTATGTATCTCACCTATTTATTGCTTTTTCAAGATGTAAAATAAGCCTTTGGTGTCTCTAGAATGTGTCTGTAAAGTTTCAGCTCAAAATACCCATCAGATCATTTATATATCCTCCAGAATTTGCCCATTTTGGTGTCTGAGTACAGTGTAGCTGTTTTTGTAGCCTGTGGCTTTAAATGGGAATGAGCTGCTTCTCCCCACCCACCGTTCCCACTTGCGTATCTGCTTCTCATCATGCCTTATGTCAGATAAACAGCACAGTGACAGAAATGAAGCTGAAATATACAGCTCATTAATCAAAAATAAAGTTTATTTGATGTATTTAATGTGGAGTTTATTCAAGCCTTTCTGAAATGATGAGTCTCACGCAAATGCCGTTATTATAGAAACATGGCGCCTGTCAGTGGGTGGGAAAAACCACACTCCTACATCACGTTGCAGTGGGCCTCAAAATCACTGGGATTTGGGTCCTTTTTTAATGTTAGAAAATTTTTAAAAAGAGGCTTGTGTTTATATCGCTCTAATATGACAGTGGACACACTATAACTACACACAGTTCTGTTCAAACAGCTTACAAAAGTTTTCATCATAGGTGCCCTTTAAATTCAAATTAAAGCTCAAAATATGCTTTTCGTTACCAAAAAAGTCTTATGTCTGTTCTGTAACATAACAATTCTCAAGCGGACCTGAAATGTGAGACTGGATACCTATTTTGAATGCAAGTTTGGTGCAAGGGAATTATTAGATAAACCTTGATTCAATCAACATTTTGGATCCATCCGTATCGGTGCAGCCCACCATCAGTATTCCAGTTTCCATTGCATGTTGCTAGTAATTGAGTCTTCAAAAATGATTGCTTATAGACCTACTGTGAAATACACATTTCTTCAATTATCCGGGACATCTGAGCTAGCCCAATGGAGCAGTTGCCTGTTTCCCTCTTGCCAGATTGCTTTATTATTCATCACAAATCGTGCATGTGTTTCAGAAACGCCGCTGGACTGCGAGGTGTCAATGTGGTCGTCCTGGGGTCTGTGTTTTGGGCCGTGCTCTCGAGGCGGCCTACGCCATCGCACCCGTTACATCCTGCTGAAACCTGCCAACAGCGGTTCGCCGTGTCCCGAACTGGAGGAACAGGAGGAGTGCACACCGCACAACTGCCTGGCAGATCAGTGATGCAAACACTCCTGACGCTGTCCAAATGGAGAGCCCAGATTAACCTCATGCCCAATGCCGAGTCACTGCGGCAGACAGCAGGAGAGCCAGAGACTAGGCGTCCCAGCACCTCTCCTCACTGGAAAAAGAACGGCTCGTATTCTGTTCACAGAGACTTTGATTATGGGTGCTGTAATCGCAGTAATCTCTCTGTATTTTTGCATAATCGCACACTATTTTGCCAATATAGATTTGTGGAATTGATAACTTGCAGTCGGCCGACCACTGTTTGTAACATGACTACATGAATTAACATACGCCTTCCTCTTAGAAGTGCAACAGTTTTGTGTCTTTTTAAAATAGTTTTGAAATGATGGCAGGCTGTACACGTCAGCTAGATGTATATTAGCAGTAAAAGAACACGTGAACCCATAGAGAAATCTGATTTAGGGAAATATATGCAAATTACACAAATGAAACACAAGTTCATGTTTGGATTTCACATATATAATGTATATCAGGGGTGTCCAACCTCGGTCCTGGAGGGCCGGTGTCTTGCAAATTTTAGTTCCAACTTGCCTTATCACACCTGCATGGATGTTTCTAGAAAGGCTATGCTGCGTCCCAATTCGCATACTTATACTACGCCTTAAAAGTATGTATTTTTTGTGAAGGAAAAATATATACTTTTGAGTGTGTAACAGAAGAGTATGCAAGCTTTAAGACATACTATATCTTCATTAACAGATCCTTATGTTGCTTAGTTATGAGCCCTGTCAATCATCCACACATCATCCACATTTCTTTCATATTTATTTTCCTACCTTATCGGAGAAGCAGCAGCTGGATAATCTCCCATTCACGAGTCTTTCATGCAGAGAAATCTCCTCAGGTGTTTGGAGAATTATGCATTCATTCAGACGTTATAATGTCCAAACACGTCTTTATATAAGTTCAGTAATGTTTTTGCAGATGAAATACAACACAGAAAATACTATTTAAATATTTTCCAGTGGGCTAGATATTAATTAACAGTCCTACAAACATCTTTACCGAAGCCTCTCTACTTGATGGTTGGTCTCGTGTTGTAGTTCTTATCGAATTCACGTCCAACACGCAATGTACTGTGGGCAATATCAGCGGTTAGAGTATGGACGTTTCTACACTTCAAATTTTTACTGGAAATAGTAAACCATCCGGGAACCTTTGGCATACTCTTTCCAACATACTACGATTTGGGACATGTTAATTCTATTTTTAAATACTATGTAGGACGGATAGTATGGGAATTGGGACGCAGCACTAGTAAGAGCTTGATTAGCTAGCCCAGGTGTGTCTGATTGGGTTGGAACTAAACTTTGCAGGACACTGGCCCTCCAGCACCGAGTTTGGACACCCTCCATATGAAATATATGTTGCATATTTGACAAAATTTTGCAAAAATGGCTTCTTACATAAATATTTTTGTAACCATTGGAATTACAAATATATTCAGTGCTCGTGCATAAATGAGTACACCCCAAGTTTGAAAATGAATATTTTGATCCATTTCTCAGTGAATATAGGCAATGTATTTTTGTGCATTTAAACAAAACAGATTTATTAAACAGATATATTTATTAAAATAATATTTTAGTCACCAAACATATTTAGAAATTGAAAAAAAATACAATTAAATTCAAGCAAAATAAAAAAAAAATGAAAAAAAAAATCCCTAAATTTAAAAATAAATAAATAAATAAAAAAAAATTACAACCTACAAAACTAAACTAAAATTTTCAAATTTTTTTGCTTCTCTTGATTTTTCCTCTTTTTTTTTTTTTATTTGTATTTAATATTTTTCTGTAACATAAATTTGGGTGTACTGGTTTTTGGACTGTTATTGGACTGTTGGCTTCAGTGCTGACTAATCTAATGTATATGCACAAATATAATATTGAAAAGCTTCCTATTAAAAATATGAACTTAAAAGATAGATTTGTGAGGGGTGTTCTTATATATGCTGAGCACTCTATATAGATGTTCAATATATTAGATATTATTATTATTATTGTATATATGTTCATATTTGGTCATATAAAATTATAGCTAATACATTTAAACAGTGTTCAGCATAAATTCATTTGAAAATCAATATTTTTATCCATTTCTCAGTGAATATAGACAATAATTTTTGATACTTTTAAACAAAACCATTTTATTACTCAGTTTAATCCATTAAAATTAGATCAATATATGATTTAAGTTCAAACAAGTTATTTCTACAAAATTACAAACTACAAAATTTCAAGTAAATTAATTCTTTTTTATGTTTCTCTTAAATTTTCCTGCTTATTGGAATGTCATTTACTGTAATATTTCCCTATTTTTAGACCGTGATCTTAAATAACTTTATTAGTTTTGACTTTGGTATTGACTAATCTAATGTATATGGACTAATGTATTATTGTTAGGCATTCTATAGAAAATCTTAATTTAATCTTATCTGTGAGCGGTGCACTCATTTAAGCTGAGCACTGAATGTCATATATGTAATTTGCATATATTGCCATATATCAGCTTTCTATATGGGTTAGCACCTCAAATCTCATACAGACATGCAGTCTGCATAGAGTTTGCAATATTATGTGATGATATATCACACTTTTAACTCTCATGTCATTTATCAAATAGGAGACCGTCTAGATGTTGTATACACTACCTGTAAAGAGTCAGTAGTGATTAAGATGTTTCATATTTTTGAAATAAGTCTCTTATGCACACCCACTTGATAAAAAAGTAAAGGCAATAATATTGTGAAATATTTGAACTTTTTCAAGTGTTTTCTAGTTGGATATATTTGCATCATTGCTCCAGTCTTCTTCAGTGTCCTTCACATAATCCTCCAGAAACCATTATAACATGATGATTTGCTGCTCAGGGAACATTAATTATCAATTTTGACAATGACTGTCCTGCTTAAAATGATATATTTTAAATGAATGGCATAAAAAATCAATTTATTTAGTGAGATTTTTTTTTGTAACATACTTTGAAAGATTAATTCAGTTCCAGAATTAATGTTTTGCCCCTTGTTAATCAAGAGATTAATTTCTTCATTTCTTCAGTTGAAAAGAGAAAACACATGCATTTTCTCCATATAGTAGACTTCTATTGTGCTCAGTGAGTTTGTACTTCTAAATTACAGTTTAAATGCTGCTTCAAATGGCTCTACATGATCCCTCACTGGGAATAAGGGTCTCTCCTTACAAAACAAGATAGAGACAGAAGGTTAAAAAGTTTATAAATTAAAATTGTTCTTGGTGTAAAGAACATTTTAATAACCTTTAAAGAACCTTTAGTGGAATGAAAAGTCTCCATGGATGTTAAAGATTCTTCATGTCAATATAAAAGGGTGTTTTTAGGGGGGAAGTATTAAAACAGAGAGAAAAAAAAGTTAAATAATAATTCAGTATATTACTGGTTTTACTGCATTTTATTCAGTCTTGGTGAGGATGACAGACTTATTTCATAAATAAAAATGTAAAAATTCCAAACTTTTGACCAGTCATGTAAATATGTTTATGTATTGTGTATTTTACGTTTCTTCTAATAATAAACTATGAAATTCTTCCTCAAATCATCTCAGCTCCTTGCATTTTTGCAATACTATTGTTCAATGTTAGTATAAATTGTGCAAGAAAACAAATGAACTTTTGTGCAAACATTTGAAGTTTCCTACTACTGTCATTAAAACTGAATCATTTGATTTGTATTAACCTGGACTCAAGACCAGCTCTTTAAGACTTTTTCCTCTCTTCACTTGGGTTATGGACTTTATAAATCACAAGGCACTTTTATGAATAATCTATTTTAATACAGATCTGTGCATAAGAAGAAAAAAACATGATCTGCAATATTATCTGATTACTGACGATTAGTCAGTTTGTTTGTACAGGCTACTATTGATGCTCTGTGTTTTATTTGGGCATCAATGTTTTAATGCTTCTTCCAGAATTTAATGCAAATATGAATATATATTGTGGGAGTTATACTCATTTAATTATCTAGGAAATAATAAAGTGTTATTATCGTGTTCCGGTTTCTTAATTGAATGACAGCCATCTTTTGAATTTCAGGGGGAGGTTTAGTCAGGGGAGCGTCTTTGTGTTTTGAAACGTCGCCATCTTGTGGAGAAAACTGATATTACAGTGTCACAGATAAATATTGATTACACATTTAAACACGAACAGATTTTCCTTATTTGTTCTTAAACGTAAAGCTTTTTTTTATTTTTTTTTTAATATTTCGCAAATGATGTTTAACAGAGCAAGGAAATTTTCACAGTATGTCTGATAATATTTTTTCTTCTGGAGAAAGTCTTATTTGTTTTATTTCGGCTAGAATAAAAGCAGTTTTTAATTTTTTTAAAAACATTTTAAGGTCAAAATTATTTTTTTTCGATAGTCTACAGAACAAACCACTGTTATACATTAACTTGAGCCTAATTACCCTAACCTGCCTAGTTAACCTAATTAACCTAAGCCTTTAAATGTCACTTTAAGCTGTATAGAAGTGTCTTGAAAAATATCTAGTCAAATATTATTTATTGTCATCATGGCAAAGATAAAATAAATCAGTTAGAAATCAGTTGAAAAAAATCTTCTCTTCGCTAAACAGAAATTGGGGAAAAAAATAAACAGGACGGCTAATATTTCAGGGGTTTAATAATTCTGACTTCATGTACGTAAACTTTTGGATCTCATACAGCTGTCCCCCCCACTTTTAAAATGTCCGCTACACCCCTGGGTCAGCGTTTGAATGGGTAATCATGAAAAGTTCCAAAAAAAAAATGCTGAAGAAGAAAATAGTTTCAAAGATGTTTGGACAGAGAGATGTGTTTATTTTGCTGTTTCAATCCAGAACAAAACATTTCTGTTTGATTTGTAACGAGATAGTTGGAGTGCAAATGTCAAACGCTACTATGAGACAACAGTTTAATCAGCTGATGAAATACAGACAGTGCCATTTCTCACATAATAGTACTGCTCTGTATTTTGCATCACGTTGCTTTTGACCTGCACCCTGATTGGTATTGATTTTATTGATTGATATTTTTTTGTTTGTTTGTTTTAAGATAAATTTTGTTTGCTTGTTTTACCACTTGGTTATTAATGTATCAATGCAAAGGCACAAAATTATATTTTAGTTATTAATTATTTTGGATTATTGGTCAATTCCATGCAGTACTTACCCTAGGAACGGGTAAATATAAAAAAATATATGTGACAATCTTCAATAGTGATTTCTGTTATTCAATATTTTACATTTGACATATTATAGAAAATATTTATTTGATAATATTAACAAATAAAGGCAGTGCTTTCAGAAAAATATTGACTCACTAAAGAGCAGTTGGTTTCTTTTATTGTCCAAGATGTTTTAGCTCATAGACAATTGTTTTGTGCCACATTGTCAGCACTTAAGTATGATGCACACCAGTTGTTGACATATTTTGTTCATATTAGACTCAGGTCTGACATTTTGTACAGATTATATTTTGATTTTTGCAAGTATTTAATGATTTTGCTCTGTGAAAAATGTTGGATTATTCAAGGAATATGCAACTCATTGCCTTCATGTGCTAATAATAAAAGTAATAAACTGCCCTTTTTATATTATTGCTGATATAATAATAACTTTAAATTAATCCAATATCAGCCAATAAAAGTCAGTGGCCAATACATCAGTGCATCCCTTATTTATATAAAACCCATTTGTGTCCATTTTTTTAAATATGACAGTTGCTGACAAATACAGCTTAAACCAGCCTAGGCTGGTTGGCTGGTTTCAGCTGGTCGACCAGCCTGGTTTTAGAGGTGTTTTAGCCATTTCCAGGCTGGTTTCGGCCATTTCCAGCCTAGTCTTAGCTGGTCAGACTAGGAGATGACCAGCTAAAACCAGCTTGACCTGCCTAGCCTGGGAGCCCAGCCAAAACCAGCTATGTCCAGCTTAAACCTGGCTGGTCAAGCTGTTTTAGCTGCTCATTTCCCAGCCTGACCAGCTAGGACCAGACTGGAAATGGCCAAAACCCCTCTAAAACCAAGCTGATCAACCAGCTAAAACCAGCCAACTGGTTTAAGCAGTTTTTTTTTCAGCAGGGAAAATGTGTATTTGTTATAAAAATACCATTTCACACTCATTTGCTTTCATAAATTACACTACAGCTACAAAATTGTAACACTTATGAACTTGGTTTCTATAAAAGACCAGATTGATTTTGTGAGAAACTTTTTTAACAGGAAAAAGTAAGAGATCTGACATTTATACATTTGCAGACAGCTTCACTTATATTTTGTGATACATAAAAACAATGATCACACATATCTGGATCAGTGGTAAATAATATTAATGCTACATAACTAAACAACCAAAAGTCATATTATTCTACAATACGTCTATTAAAGAAAATGTCATTATTTAATCTACAATTTTTTAAATCAATTAAATTCAAAACATTAAATACGCATCTTATTTAAAAACTCGTGTCTTCCCAGCTCGTATAATAATTTCCTGAAAGAAAATTAACTTCGACGTTATGGTGCAGTCACATTAATGTCCACGTTGAAAGGGAAGTAGTTGACACTTCAGCATAACTGAATATTGAGTAGCAGGGCTTTATAGTACGGTGGCCGAGAGAGGTTACGGTGCTGTAATTTAAGAAAACACATGCAATTACAAAAAACGCCAGCAAATTAAGAAAAGATCTTCATCAGTTTGACAGCACACATTCTGAAAATCGTCACAACGTAAACACATTTTTAAAAACGCGCTGCATTTTCTCACAACGCAAAAAATGAATAAATAGCGCTGCATTTTCTCACAACACAAACATTTTACGAAAACGGGCTGCAATTTGTCACAACACAACGGAAATGACGGACCCAGCTAATTAGGTTATGGTTATTTAGGCTAATAAATACTAAAGACTCAGGATGTTAAAATAAACAAACAAAAAACTCACCGTTCAAAGATCACCCACAACTTCACTGAGCAATAGTCACGGCACAGCAGCGTCCCCTTGAAACATTTGCGTTGTGTTCCGTTCTTTTTGTGTTGTGAGAAAATGCAGCCCGTTATAATAATGTTTGTGTTGTGTAAAAATGCAGCGCGTTTTTTAATGTGTTGCGTTGTGACGATTTGCAGAAGGTGTGCTGTCAAACGGATGAAGATCTTTTGTTACTTTGCTGATGTTTCTGGTAATTGCATGTGTTTTCTTAAATTGCAACATGTTAAGCTCTCTTGGTCACCATATATTTGCACATCATTCCCTTATAGCAAACCGTTAGAGGGGCGTAGCTAAGAATATTGTGGCTGAAGCCGTCAAAGTGACATCAACATAGAAGGATTGCCACTCCAAACAAAGAAGCAAATGGCCAGACTTTGATTGAAGATTATCAAAACAAACTATTTTCAGTGGATTAACTTGAACATATTAATAAAAAACAGTACATTTTGATTTCACTTAGAACTTAACCATTGTTTAGTAAATTGTCAATAGAAATCAGTAAAACTGAAATATCAGCATGATGACCAAAGGTTCCCCCACTCAGATTTCTCAACAGCTTCACACAAATTGCCGGTGTTGCCCAACAGAAAGCTGCTCGGTTTAAAAATCAATTCTCTGTGAGCTGTGCTTTAACATCACTGCATCATTAAAGGCAGACACTGGGCTTTTAGTTCCCACCAATCGGTCACCACATGTATAAAATTTGCTACTGTAGTAACACCTGTTGAAATATAATCTATAAGAGGTTTGAGGAAGCATTCAAAAGTTGTGTAAGAAAGACTTCTTCATTTGCAATCTTATACAGAGTAAATTTTAAAATAGTACTGTGATATGAGTCATATACTTTACAATTAAATCTGCTTCCCTTCACCCTACTCCAGTCCTAACATGATTTTGATCAAATATTCAGTACAAATCACTATACACAGTACAAATTTTCAATGTGGCTCCATCATAATAAACTAATATTACATAAAGTGCCATCGGGACACTAGTGAAACTTCATTCTCACTTCCCCATGATGGTTAACACATGAAATCACAGGGCTATCAGATCCAATCTACCTTATTCTCCAGCCATTGCTTATTCAAACATGCACAAACACCACTGCGCAACCACACACACACACACACACACACACACACACACACACACACACACACACACACACACACACACTAGCTAGCTGACTTTACAGCGGAAGTCTTTGTCTCAGTTTGTCTTCCCTCCCATCAGAGGACAACGGCACCATTGAGTTTGGCAGCAGTGTGAAGGTAACTTTTGACCTTTATCAAATGTTTTTCTAACATCTGTTCTGCTTATTACCAATGACACTGTGTATGATGTACATTAGCAAATAGTGTTCACCTTCAAGTCTATGCATGCTAGAGCTGTTTCTGCCAATACAGTATATACAGTGGCATTTATGCCCAGCTGTAATTGGCTTTTGAAATGGTTCTTTTTTTGCTAAACTAAGAACCATTTTTCACCTAAATTAATTTGTTATTAAATTTGATCATGATTATGGATGTGTCCTCTTACTTACACACAAATACAGACACAGAGATGTCTGTAAAACAAGACCCTAGTGAGGATGAAGAGGGAAATCATGGGCCGGAGGTCCCGCTGGTGGAGACCAACCGCTTTGGCTTTATTATTGGGAATGGAGAAACTGACAGGTCAGTGCTGATTTCCATTCTCACACACATTGAAGTTTGGAAGCAGAGCGTTTGTGGTTGTATTTGTGTTCTGAAAACCCAGTCAAGCACAATATGCCTATTAAATGTTATTATTATTATTATTATTATTATTATTATTATTATTTCATTTTATGTTGCATCACAAATATGAACAAATTCAGTCAAAATTAAACACAGCCGTTACTTTCCGCACCTCTTACTCTCATTTTCTCCTTCTCAACATCCTGTCATGTTGCTAAAGCAACAGAGTGTGGTTTCCTGTTTTCTGTGTTTAACACTCATGCTTTGCACTGCTATGGAGGTGCTTTCATGTGAGAGTGAGTGAGGAAACAGGGTAAAGGTGTGTTACTCTCTGTGTGACTGTGAAATATGATGATGGGGCAATATTATATGCTTATCTGTTATTATCTAAATACATCTATGTATATTTAAATAGTTAGGCCTTCGGCTTGATTGTAAATTGTCCTTTAAATTTCTAATTGATTTTGTAATTATAAAGTCATATGGTTGTTAAGATTTGCTTTATCGTTCTATTGTTTTTTTTTTAATTTCAAGTAAGGAAAAAATTTATTTCACAATTAATTTTTCCTATTATCAACTATGCCAATATTATTTAAGTTTTTCTCAGTCACTTTGGTCCATTTCTCAAATCAGAATTGAAATTCTCAAACCTACCTGTTCAATCTTCAGATGTGTCAGTTGTGCACGTCAAAAAAGCAGTTTCTCATTTCTCTGAACAAGTTGCAAATGCTTTTGTACATCCATGTAAATGATTATGTACAAATCTCTGTTTCCTATATTATCAATTGCTTATGTCATTTTAATCAAAAGTTATTATTTTGGTCTCTGTTGAATAGTCGCATCCTCTACAACATTTAATCATTTTACATGCAAAATGGCTGAACAAGTTGTCATTATGCTTTTTTCTGTGCATTTCCATTAGACTTTTTGTTCTAAATCTGTCTAGAATTGGTAAATTTCTCACAGGTGAATCTTGCCTTTTTCTAATCAAGTGGATCATACATTTGTACTGTTGTTTTGTTTTTTATTTGTGTTATGCAGTGCTGTCTTTTCCTTTCTGTATCACATTGATAGCCATAGTTTACATCAGAACAGCCCTACTGAGTACACTGTTATATTGACAACATGACTAAGTCTTATCCATACACAATGACAGGAGGACTTGTCATTCTGATGGCACTGACACATTCACTGACACAGAAATGTAGCTTTGAGAGATGAACTAAGGATTTTGAGCAAGAGATTGGCTTTTGCAGGTAATCCATGGTGTTTTGCTATTTGTACGCACTGTTTTAAGACATGCACTTAATGTTTTGCAAATTTCAATTCTGATCTGAGAAATATACCAAAGCGATTGAGAAAAACTGTGATCAAAATATTTTTGATATTACCTTAAAGTCTTTAAATACCAATTTCAATTTTTTTTATGTGGGTTTGTTTTGAGATGTCCTTACTGAACTCATTATCGTATCATATGAATCTCTCGATTTGCTTCAACTTAAAAATTTTTAATGTGTTTATTTTAATAGTCCTTCCCATTTAAAGCAGTTTCTTGTAACATTGACATCCTCTTATTCTCTTATGCTCCATGTGACTAAAATATTCTCTCCTCCTTTTTTTAGATCAGTGAAGTTCTTTTGCCTTTCGGAATTTATTAAAATTTCTCAAAATAGCCTGTAAATGTCATTAACTCTTCTGTTGTTGTAGAATTCTGAATACATAGACTATTTGCCCTTTGGGTCAAAATGACCCACCTTTGCTAAAGTTCAAAATAAACAGCCTGATCTCAAGAAGAAATGTAAGTATTTTACGTTTTGTCAGTTTAATGACTAACTCGTACGAAAGTTCAGTCATACGGAAATGTACGATTTTAAAAAGAGGGATGGCACCCAACCCCGCCCCTAAACCCAGCCGTCATTAGGGGAAAAGCAAATCGTACTAAATTGCACGAATGAGATTGTACAAATTCATACGAATTAGCTACTAAATCAAAAAGTTACGAATTGCCGTGAGATCATGTTAAAAATAAAGCATCTAAATTTGATGTCAATCTTTTTTGCATGAAGAAAAAAAACTTATCTTCATCACAAACTCTGTGAATGTTAATAAGAGGCCACCACTTGTTTTTGACTGAAGTAAAGGGTATATGTTCTAATGCTAAAAGTACCTGCATACGTGTAAAACATTTAGCAAGACATTTTCATAAGTTATAGCAGCAGATTCGCATTGTGTGTGTTGGAGTCTGCATGTGTGTGCCAGTGGGTTTTGTCTTGTAAAAAGGGTTTTATAGCTGGTGGGCCAAAAGCATGCCCCCTAAAGGTCTACAACCTTTGTGAAAATAGAAAAAGATTCATTTTTTTGTAGTGTTGGGATCATTTTAGAAAAGTCGCCAAACATTTAGGGTTTTTCTGCTGTTTACTGCCCGTGTCAAATTTTGACCTGTAAGCAGGGTTCCCACGCTTTCTGAAAAGTGCTTGAAAAAGTGCTTAAATTTTACTTTAAAGTGCTTACATTTCCGACATATGGATTCAAGGCCTGGAAAGTGCTTAAAAAAACATAGCTCTGTGAAAGTGCTTAAATTAAATACTTTAAATTTAAATTTCATACAATAATACTGACAAATCCTGCACATTTGATCAATATTTCAGAAGCCGTATTTAAATATCACCAGTACTGAATTAACAAACTTGTTTGAACATGATTTTTAGTTTTTTTTTTACAATTAATCTGACATTTTTAATGTAAACCCTGCAGGCACAGGACATCAACATGATGTCATATTGATGTTGTACCCCAACGTCATGGGGACACTGGATTTTGTTTGGAAATAAAAATCGAGTTGACGTCAGAACCCAACGTCAATGTCCAACCTAAAATCAACCAAATATCAACGTCTAATCATGTTACACCTTGTCATTGTGTCGACGTTACCACTATGATATCTATCAGATGTTGGATTTTGGTCACTTTTCAACACAACCTAAATCAACCAAATATAAACAAATCTTTATTGGACGTCAAAATAACGTTGTCCTTAGACGCTGGCTAGATGTTGAATTTTGGTCACCTGACGTCATGACCTAAATCTAACCTAATATTAATGTCTTATAATGTTGTGTGCCTGCTGAGAAATAATAAGTATAAGTAAAGTGTTAAGAACAGTAAGGACTTCCATGGTGCAACATATGCTGGAGTATGAATCACAATGCATGATTAAAAGTTAAAGAGCCCCTATTCTGGGTTTTTGAGAATGACCTTCCATGTAGTGTGTAACACAGCTCTAAGTGAAGTGAAATATCCAGCTAAGACTTAAATCTGAAAGTGTACAGTGTTTAAAACTAGTGATTCATCTATAAACGACTGCTAGTACTTCAAACGAATCGTCTTGATAACGATTTTTTAGCCGTTTCGGCGTGACCTGGATACGAAACTTAAGCCCTGCCCAGTTGTTGCGTGCGCAAACCCGGGAAAATTGAATCCTTGTGCTTTAAAAAGTCCTTAAATGGCTGTTCATGAAAGCGTGGGAACAGGAGGGTTAATTCTTTTTCCAATTTGACTATTAGTTATTTGTATATCAAATTGTTTGTATATTTGTGTGTATATGCATCTTAAAAAGCTTTTGTCATGGTGACTCAAGTGAAGGAAGCTGTTTCTTTGTCTGTTGTTTAGTTTTCTGTTTGTTTTAAAGTGTTGTATAAGTTTTGTCTTATTGGGGACCTCCTTGAAAATTCAGAAAAATATTGATTACAGTCATGGAGTCACTAAAGAGTGCTGCACTATTTTAAATGTGTAGTGCTGTATTTCTGCTGGCTGACTGTGCGTGTGTTTGCGTTGTTGACAGTGAAGGTCCGTGTCCTGAGTTAGTGAGACATCGAGAGTCAAAGTGGCTCGGCCTCATGACTCAGTGGGAGCAGGTGATGGAGAAAAAGAGCCACAAGGTGTGTTTGTCTTCCTGTTCTTTTCCTGTTTGTGGAATATCATATAGTTGAAAGATCAAATCTGTATTTGGCACATTTAAGTTTGAAAGTTAAGACTCTTTCTGTATTCAGGAATATGAATGTTATTCTGATATTGAGCTTTTTTGGATTAAAACAAAGAGTCCAAGCAATATCATTTATCTGTGTAGACGTATATTAAGCGATACATTGCTTGGTGGGAAAATATCAGATAGATGTAATCAGAGACAGTTATTATTGTCAAAAAAGTGATGTAATGGTGGCAAGATTTGTATGACCATGTACCAATTTTCTCCTTGATTTTCTTTAAACAGTCAAAGTGATGATCAACTTTTTACAGTTTTGCAATGGGAAAATATTTGCCAGTTCTGTGTGAAAAAGAAGTACAATGAACAATACATTTCATTTTCATAAAATCATTTTTCCTTAAAAAATATTGTCCTAGTTTTTTAAAGAGTGCTTAATGAAATAACATACTTATAAAGAATATAATTATGTGCAAACTGAATGCAGTGTTTTCAGAAACTGCGCTGCATGTTAACAGAAATGAAATGAAACAGATCAACTTTTTAGCAATTGGCTTAATTATATTTTTTGACCCACTTTTATTGTCACAATTACCTAGCAATTTTTTATGTTTAAAGTGTACTGCTGAAGGTACTGACAAGAATTAATGATCAACTGAAATATACATCAGTGCTTCTATATATATCATTATCACATAATATCACACATGCGTGAGCACAAGGCTGCAGCCCAGCGCTGTAGGAAAGTACTGTGTTATATATACTCATACAGGCGTTGGACAATGAAACTGAAACTCTGGCCAATTTAGTGTTAGAGGTTTCATGGCTAAATTTGACCAACCTGGTGGCCAAGCTTCATTCATCGCACGTTCCACTAGTAAGAGCAGAGTGTGAAGGTTTAATTAGCAGAGTAATAGCACAGCTTTGTTTAAATTATTCCAATGCACACACCATTATGAGGGACATATCAGAGTTGAAAAGAGGACAAATTGTGTGCCTCACTGGGACATCTATGACCAAGACAGCAAGTCTTTGTGATGTATCAAGAGCTGAAGTATACAGAGTAATATCAGCACAGCACCAAGAAGGATGAACTACATCCAACATAAGTAACTGTTGATGCAAGAGGAAACTGTCTAAAAGAGATTTCCAGGTAATAACCCATATTGTTTACAAATAACATAAAACCACAGCTACTCAACTCACTGCAGAATGAAATGTGCATCTCAACTCTCCTGTTTATACCAAAACTGTCCGTCGGGAGCTCCACAGATTCAATATACATGGCCAGGCTGCTATAGACAAACCTTTGGTCACTTGTGCCAATATCAAATGTCACTTGGCGCCAGCAGCAAAAATCTTTGACTCTGGACAATGTGAAACATGTATTGTTTTCTGATGAGTCCACCTTCACTGTCTTTCCCACATCTGGGAGAGTTACATTGTGTAGAAGCCCCAAAGAAGCGGCTACCCAGACTGTTGCATGCCCAGAGTGAAGCATGGGGCTGGATCAGCGATGGTTTGAGCTGCAATATCCAGGCATTGCCTAGAAACTAAATCTTGTGCTAGATGGGCACATCACTGTCAAGGACTACTGAACCATTCTGAATTATCATAGTACCATGCATCGTTTGGGAAAAGAACGATGTAATGACGAGTGTTTCCCAAAACCCTTAGTTTCTCTGTCGCAGATCCATAATTTGAACCACGTTAGTTATACCGTAAAACGCCCATAATGATGCTCTAAACAGGGTGGAGTAACAACTTCTTTAAAGAAGAACCCCATCATTTCTTTGTGCAAAGTATATTGTTTTACAAGCACATGCATTTAAAATAAAATCCAATATTAGTTTTGGTAAAAACATGCACTCGCTTTACATATTAATTGAAATATATGTAAATGGCACATATAGGGCCAATGTTTGCTTTAATAATATTATTGGGAACATTACATATTCTATTCTAAAACATAAAATTACTTACAAAAGCTAACACTATTCTTATATCAAATATAAATCATAAATAAATAAATAATGAGGCTATTTATTAAGGAATGAAATGTAATATTTATTATTTATTAGAAAATGAAAAAAAATCCTATTTTAATAATAATATTAATGATGATGATGATGATTACTATTATTATTAAGTAGGATATTGTTTATTTATTTTTTGAAAAGTCTGCTTTTACAATTTGAGCACGTGCAAACCACTGCAGATATGCTCTAACCAGCAGGCCCATGTCATATACAGTACAGATACTTAATAAATAACCTACTATAAATTAAAAGCATTAATGTTTGCTATGTTTTTTTGTTTTCACAAGCTTTGGAGACGTAACATAAATTCCGCTTTTAAAAAATAGTCACCTATAGCTTTTGTCATGAGGCTGTGTTCAAAATGACATCAAAGCGCGAATGGAGCGCAATTGTAAGCATGAAGATCGCTAAAACTGAACTGTAAAAATACTTTGAAAGCAAATTACACCTAACAGAGATTTACTTAATGCTTTTTTATTTTTAATAATTCCAACTTTGAATGTTAGAATGTTCTAAATGAATAGGGCATAGGGGGGATAAGTGGGAAAAGAACACAGCCAGGAACTATGTTTCTAACTACAGCTCCACAGGTGTCATTTCAAGTGCTCAAGATTGCGATGCAGTTTGCAAATGTTTGTTGGAGCGATGGATTTGGGAAACGGCAAATCAACAACCTATCTTTGTAACGACGGAACTTGTGACCTTAGTTGGCTAAAGATGGTTTTGGAAAACGCACCCCTGGACGACTTTGTGCATCCAGTGGTTCAAACATTGTATCCTGAAGGCAGTGCCGTGTATCAGAATGAAAATGCACCAATACATACAACAAGACTGGTGACAGAGTGGTTTGATGAACATGAAAGTGAAGTTGAACAACTTCCATGGCCTGCACAGCCACCAGGTATAAATATTATTGAGCCACTTTGGGGTGTTTTGGTGGAGCAAGTGAGGAAGCATTTTCCTCGACCAGCATCACGTAGTGACCTGGCCGCTATTCTGCAAGAAGAATGACTCATAATCCCTCTGGCCACTGTGCAGGACTTGTATCTGTCATTCCCAAGATGAACTGAACTTCTACGTTTTATCTTAATGAAATCTCTACATTTTAAATGATTAGTTTTCATAAAAACATTTACAACTAAAAATAATCCTTGTTTTTTTTATATATAAATTTGACTGCTGGACCGCTCCATGATGGTGGACTAATTTGTGCAGATGTAATAATAAAATTTTATAATATTATTACATAACATTGCATTATTATAATAATATTACATTTTATTTTATAATAAATAATGTTTAATTACGTTAGAATTTGATTTGACTCTATACAAAATATGATAGGATCCACGTTATATATAGTTTATAGCTATAATTTATACTTTTAGATATTTATTAGGGCCCCCCCAGATTCCTGGGGCCCTAAGTAGCTGCTTACCTCACTTATTGTTTAAATTCGCCCCTGTATATAACATACTACAGTTAATATTATCAAGTAACACATAAGTACAGTGATATATAGTCAAACTACTCATTTACAACAAGACTAAATACTGTATATTATTGAAACATAATTATTAAGATAAAATGTTATAATTGGTCCTTATTTTGTTATATCTTAACTAAATATTGTTTTACTGCCCCCAAGAAACCATACACCAAAGCTTACTCATGTATAAATCTCAATTTCCACAGTTTTACACTTAAGATAAGTAATGTGGCCCAGAGTGACATTTTAATTAATAACTTTTACAATGACCAGTCGCATCACTCAGCTCTCTTTCTTTATTTTAGGTCAAAAGTCAATGTCAGAAGGGCATCCCAGCATCCGTCAGGATAAAGTGCTGGCCACTGCTCTGTGGAGCCAAGGATAGGAAAGAGAATAACAGTAAACTCTACAATGTAAGTGGCGAGCCATATTTGCATCACATGTTGTATATTCTTATAAAAAGCCCCGTGTTCTCTCTGTGTCAGAGTTTAGTTGAAGCTCCAGATCATCAGGGATGGATCGAGATCATCAAGAGAGACACAGACAGACAGTTTCCTTTCCATGAAATGTTCCAGTCCAAAGATGGCCACGGGTACATTTATTTTGGTTTTTCCTCATCTGCATTTTCAGAAGTTGCTGTATTGTTTCTGAATGTCAGTATTTTTCATGTACATTGTATTCTCATTGGTTGTCTGCCTCTGTCTGGTCTCAGTCAGAAGGATCTGCTGGAGGTGCTAAAAGCGTACACTCAGTATCGTCCAGATGAGGGCTACTGTCAGGCACAGGGTCCAGTGGCTGCTGTCCTGCTGATGAATATGCCTGCTGAGGTATTCTCTCATCATTACACATCCACTGAACCGATACAAATTAAACAGCTGAATAAATGCTCAAAAATGTACACATTTAGGCTCAAAGTTTGAGGTCTGTACATTTTTGAACATCTTGAAGTCTGTTGTATGGAATCTGGGGATAAACCAAATAATCGCTTGCAATTGTTTTTGTCACAATGCACCACAAAACCAGTCATAAATGTACATTTTTGGAAATTTGGACTTTTGCTTTATTTAATATATAATCTAATAACCTTTCTAATTATGTAGAATTTATTATGAAAAGGCAATATATTGAACAATTTTTAAAAATTATATATTTTACTCATATGTTATTCAAAACCCTCTGTAGATCTAGAATTGATTTAAAAACTTGATTCAGGCTTTTTATTCCAAACTTAGTTTGAATATTATTCTTAACTATGCTATGAAAGATATAAGGGGCATACTACCAGAAAAGTACATTTTCACTTATAAAAGATGTGACAGGGCCTGACCTTTAAGCTTGTCCTCCTCAAAAAATCTAACAAAAACAAGCATAAAAAAATACAACTCAATGATAGAACGCATCAGCTTCTCCATCAAATGATGTCACTTCCTTCGAGTCATATCCTTAACGGTGTATTGCATGCATTTTATGTTAAATTTAAGGCAAATGTGACAGGACTGACCGAAACATGGGGACAATTGTACATTTGTTTGTATTTGTAGTATTAATTTGTAGAATTTGTTTAGAATTTCATGTTTTTACTATATATAATTGATGTGAATAACATCTTTTTAGCAAAGTTTTTTTTAGCATAACAAAATTATTAAAGCTGGCTGAGGACAAGGACAATGACAGGGTTTGTACATTTGTAAAGTGTTTTTAATGACGAACAAAACTTTGAGAAGCAAATGAATGACATATTCCTTTAATGAACAACTCACAGAAATCAACCATCAGTCCATTTTAGACATTTTTGGGATGAAAAACTTTTTATTCACTGTATTTATGTTTTTATTTCAGGGACAGATGATGTACTTTTCTGGTAGAATGTCCCATAACAGAATGATTGATTTACCATTTTGCTTTATTCAGTGTGTGTAAAAAGGCCATAAGAGAGTTTTCCCATTACATACAATGCATCTACTCTGTATCTAATTGGAATATTAATGCATTCTTCTGGCAACATAAAATGAAAAAGAAATAATAATTGACAGGATTTTCATTATATCTTATATTATATCATCATATGCCTGACTATATATGTCATACTTTGATTTGAAACCTCACAATATTTTTTTGAGATGTTGATTTATGACAAACACATTAAAATTTGTCATTTGAACGATAATCTAAAAATATACGACCATTATCGAAGAAAACGTTTATAATGAAACGTCCAAATATTTGGTATATTTGAAAATCCCTGAATATGCTTACAGGACATGTGGAAATACACTAATATAATGTCTACTACAGTAGACAAAAGTCTACTCCTGGGTCCGTGAAGGTTATCATATTAGATATACAGTATGATCTATGGGTAAATTAGCAATTAGCCTATCTACATTTTGTAACATAACAAACATGTAATGCTCATTTTGATCAGTTAAATCTTTGCTGAGTGTATCAGTATCTCATAACAATAAATCTGTGAGTTTTGTCCAGCTATTATGCCAAAAAAAATGGACTCATATGCTACTGCAGAAATACATGTACTGTAAACCATGAATAGTACAAACTGTGAAAGGACTATGTTTAACATGCTGTGATAGAATCATTTCTGTTTTAGGAGGCGTTCTGGTGTCTGGTACAAATTAGCGAGCTCTACCTGCCGGGATACTACAGCCCTCTGCTGGTAGGACGTCTTCACTGTAACCACTCAAACAGTTTTCACATGTAAATGAGCAATAGGTTGTTGTTTTCCTTTATTTTTCAGGAAGGTGTGCTATTCGATGCTGCTGTTCTGTCGAGTGTGTTAAAAAAGCTGTGTCCGGCCGCACACAAACACCTGCAGGGTCAGGGGGTGGAGCCTCTCATGTTCGCCACTGATTGGCTGATGTGTCTGTTTAGTCGCCACCTGCCCTTCAACACCCTGCTCAGAGTCTGGGACCTCTTCTTCTGCTATGGTTCGTTCTTTACTTTATATCTGTCAGACTGAAAGTTTTGTCATGACTATATTAACAGACATTAAAGCACTTGTTTGATTGGATAGCAAAAGATACTGGATTCCTTTGTTGCAATATTTGTCCTTTTTTTTTTTTAAAGGTCCTGTGAAGTGCTTTGAAATGTGCATATTCAGGCCCGTAGCCTGGGAAGGGGGGGTTCGGGTGGTTCGGAAGACCCACCCCTCACTAATAAAAGTCCAGAATGTGTCCCATACATGAGCTTATTTGTGCTATTTTGACTGCTATGCCATCATGGTGAAAATAACCCACTGAAAAAGGCTTTAAGGTCAAGCGGAATCCTATGTTGGCTGTCGCTTCGGTGTGACTTCAGCTAATCAGTTTTGGCCAATGAGAACAATTATTTTTTATAAGTCCAACATCCAGCTATGCAAGAAAACATACAATCTGACATAAGTGAT
Organism: Danio kyathit; assembly: GCA_903798195.1. Lineage (NCBI taxonomy): Eukaryota > Metazoa > Chordata > Actinopteri > Cypriniformes > Danionidae > Danio > Danio kyathit. Next base: position 27,438,982 of record LR812532.1, read on the forward strand.
GTCATCTTTCACTATGATTGTTTTTAAATGGAGAAAACAAGTAACTTTTATTCTAAATCTTGGACCTTATTCTTGAAACTAAAAATTGACCAATAAAAAGGTGTGAAGCACCAAAATCGGCCCATGTTAAAATTGATTTAAATAAAATAATCAAAATGTGTGGTTACGATGACCATCCGACAAGCTAATTCAGAATAGTGCTTAAAATGTCACTAAAATGCAGTATTTACTGTAAATTTCATAATTCAATAGAAAATGAGGTGTATAATTGCAAAAAAGGTTCACTTTTTGAGAAAATAAAACCACCCCTTTGACCAGGCTGGCTACAGGCCTGATATTGTATGAGATATTTAAAATAATATCAACGAAAAGATGAAGAGAGAGTGGGACATAGAGTAGCTCCTCCTCTTTTAAAAAAACGTCCAATAGTGTTTAGTTTTTATCACAGCTCTGCTAGGGAACAGACCGGAACAAAGAGTACGTCTGCCCACTGGGAAACTGCCCAGTCTGCCAGATGGCCAGTCCACCCCTGGGCGAAAGTGACAAACTGCAAGTTTTACATGTTTATATGAGTTTTACATCTTCTAAACGTGAATTTTGTCACTGTTTTGGAGCACACTAGCTTATAATATTCTTAAAATTAACATTCTAAAACTAACAACAAAATTTTTTTATTTTAATTTCACAGGACCTTTAAGAAAATGATTTTTCATTATTTAATCTGCAACAAAACATACAATAACAGGAGGATTAGTACCACACTTGCTTTTATGATTGTTTTATTAAAACAGTGTTATGTGTTTTGCTGACTTGTGTACTTAAATTATCCCAATTGAAGATAAAAACTCCTATGATTACACACAGTAATGATGACTATAGTATGCACATTAGTTTCTTATGAATACCTTCCCTCTAGTGGCTATACAACCCATTTTTTTAGTGGTCCTATAAATGTTTTTTTGTAGGACAAAAGTGTTTGTGAAAAAGTTATAATCATTATCAAACTAACACTTTTTTTTGTTAGTTTTCTGTTATTTTCTTATCGTCGTAGTGATTTCTTTGCAGAATAATTGGCATTGTAGTATTTCATCAGTAGTGAATTGCATACACCATGAATGATCAATCTCAGACCTCACAGTAGACCTGTTTTAAAAATTAAAATTACCCAGTAATTTACTTACCCTCAAGCTACCCTCTGTCTATATAACAGTCAAGTTTTCAATTTAATTCTGGCTTTTCCATGCTGTATAGTGGCCCTTTATAAAGGGCTGTATAGTAAACCCGTCATAAAACGCATGTCTTATGAATGTGTTTTTGTAACAAAAAATATACCTTATTTTTAAATTATAAACTCAAATGACTGCCCTCTGTCAGCTGCCCATTCTTGGCTAATCTCTGACGTGACCTATGACGTACTGTAAGACACATTGGTAGAGTAAGAGTAATATACTTTATAGCGTAATACAGTAATACTAAGCCAACTTGATTTCTTGTCATTGTTGTCTTCTGTGTCAATCTGTGCGGTAAGTGGTTCCCTATTCCATGTGCTTCCACAATAAATGTGTCTTACGTTGTCAGAAGTCAGCCAAGCTGTCTAGAATGTGCGTTCGGCAGACAACAGAAGTCAGTGACAGTTTATAATATAAACATTTTTATTTCAAAAACACATTGATCCGCTTCATAAGACATGTGTTGGTAAGTCTTTGGGTTGGTTTTTATGATTAATTTATGTGCTTTTGAAAGCTTCAAAAAAGGACCACTACCCAACACATTAATACAGTATGGAAGAGGCACAATATGACTCTATGTGTGTCTGACAGAAGTCATTAATACCAGGGGTATCATGAGGGTGAGTAAATTATAAAGTTATTTTAACTTTTGTAAATTCTCTTAAGGATTTTAATTATTCATTGAAAATCTGAGGAAATTAAACAATATTTTTCTTCCACAACTATTGCCCTCTCTTACTTTATCATGCAAGCACAACTTTTTCCTCCATATTTAAAATCTCTAATATTAATAATAAGAAAAGCAACAGCACAAATTATATATACGTGGATGAGAAGCATACTTTTTTGTCTCTCAAAGCATGTTAGATCATTGGCACATGAGTTGCAGAAGTATAAGTAAAAGTTTCAGGTCTGATTTGGTTTCAACACAGGAAGACACCTTCATTGTGCAGAGAGTTAAGTAGGCTATTACAAAACTTTAGTTCGTCATTAAAACAAATCTCTTATTTAGCATCATCGTTATACACTCAAAATTAACTTGCTGCTTGTTCAAACTAATTATTTAAAATGAGCTGAATCAACACAATTCTTGGTGTTTTTGTTTTTGGGATAACTTAATTGTTTTATGTTCAATCCACTCAAATTTGTAAAAACAATTAACTTAACTTATTTGTGTTCGGACAACATGGAGGAATTGTGTGGAACCCAGCATTTATTTATTTTCTAGTTAGTTGTAATTCTTTAAATGAAAACGCCTAAAAGTGTAACTAAAAGTTCTCATATACCTACTTAAAGAGAAGTCTGCAGTGACACCAATAAAAACAAACTGAAAAGAGTTTGAAAAATTTACAATTTTTTGTTGCTTCGTTTGAACCTGGTTTGTGTAACAACCGTGCTCTGTACGGTCAAACTCAAACGTGCAAGTAAAAGATTACTGCGTTATAGTCGAAACTGAAGCCTCATTCCATTTGAAAGAAACACAAACACCATATTTTCATATTAAAATTCTATAAATCTGCTTGATCTTTTGTGTAAATAGCTATAATAATAATAAATGCGACGACTTAATTGCAGAGCTTATGCAGACATCTACAAAACTGTCGGCAGATGATTTAACGTTACCCGTTTTCTCACTGTAATTTTAGCTGTACGTTTGTTTTGGTATTGGGATGAAATGTGTGTACCTTAAATACATTTCTTGTCATGCTGCTGACCTTCAGTTAAAGTCCATGTCGTGACCACAGCGTGTGTGTGTGTGTGTGTGTGTGTGTGTGTGTGTGTGTGTGTGTGTGTTTGTCGTAGGTGTCCGTGTTTTATTTCAGGTTGCAGTGGTGCTGGTGCGTCGGTGTCTTGGTGATGGACGGCTGAGAAAAGAGTGTGACGGACAGATGGAAACCCTGGAGCGACTGCGAAGTGTTAAACAGCGTGTCCAAAACGAGCAGACCGATGCCTTTATTCATGAGGTAACTTTATTGATCATTTTGTGTGCGTCATCTAATCTGAATAAACACCTGTTCACACCAAGATATATGTTGAAACGTAAGAAATTCAGGTGAAGTAGACATTTGAAATTGAACGGCTGGCACAGTATTTAATCTTACAGTATATGTATAGTCCTTTACTCACAGTATATGTACAGTTAGATGGTCCATGGGTGTGTGTTCAGGTATATAATTTAACAAGCTCCTCACTATTTTATTTATTAATTTATTGTCTAATAATATAATAATAATAATATTTCTTGGTAAGCTTAGACACTAACACATTTGTACTAACAAAAATTAATTATTTGACAAATAGGAAGAAAGAAAAGCTCCATATTTGAAGAAAATGTTGATTTATGTAATTTAAAGTGAAGTAATTTAAATGATGTTTTGGAAAATATAAGTGGTCACTTACTAAATTCTTTCAGTTTTTGTATTATTATTTATACCCAGTGGTGAAAAGGGTACTGAAAAATCATACTCAATTAAAAGTAGCATTACTTACCCAAAATGTAGTGCAAGTAGAGTAAAAGTAGTTGTTGTAAATACTCAAAGTAGGAGTAAAAATTTGTCCTTTTAAAAGTACTGAAGTGTATTATCGAGTATTATGAATGGCTCATGCGTTCACGCAATGTGTGTGTAAACGTAGCATTCTGTAGTGCATTAGTAGGGGTTTCAGATGGTTTGTTACAATTATGAAGCGCAAATGTCTTGCGGTTGTTCAGTATGATGCAATTTACTTTCTATGTGTGATTTGATTGAACAAGAATTACAGGACTGATTAATCTAATAATTCTGACTTCAACTGTATATATATATATATATATATATATATATATATATATATATATATATATATATATATATATATATATATATATATATATATATATATATATATATGCACAAACAGTTGAAGTCAGAATTATTAGCCCCCCTAAATTATTAGCCCCCTGTTTATTTTTTTCTCAATTTCTGTTTAACTGTTTAACACATTTCTAAACATAATAGTTTTAATAACTCATCTCTAATAACTGATTTATTTTATCTTTGCCATGATGACAGTAAATAATATTTTACTAGATATTTTTCAAGACACTTCTCTACAGCTTAACGTGACATTTAAAGGCTTAACTACAGTTGCAGTCAGAGTTATTGAACCCCCTTTAAAAATTTTTTTCTTTTTTAAATATTTCCCAAATTATGTTTAACAGAACAAGGAAATTTTCACAGTGTGTCTGATAATATTTTTTCTTCTGGAAAAAGTCTTATTTGTTTTATTTTGGCTAGAATAAAAGCAGTTTTTAATTTTTTAAAACCCATTTTAAGGTCAAAATTATTAGCCCCTTTAAGCTATATATTTTTTTAATAGTCTACAGAACAAACCATCATTATAAAATAACTTGCCTAATTACCCTAACCTGCCTAGTTAAACTAATTAACCTAGTTAAGCCTTTAAATGTCACTTTAAGCTGTATAGAAGTGTCTAGATAAATATCGAGTAAAATATTATTTACTGTCATTATGGCAAAGATAAAATAAATCAGCTATTAGAGATGAGTTACTAAAACTATTATGTTTAGAAATGTGTTGAAAATGTTTTTCTCTCCGTTAAACAGAAATTGGGGAAAAAAATAAACAGGGGGGCTAATAATTCAGGGGGTTGAATAATTCTGATTGCAACTGTAGGTTAATTAGGTTAACTAGGCAGGTTAGGGTAATTAGGCAAGTCCTTGTATAACAATGGTTTGTTCTGTAGACTATCAGAAATAAATATAGCCACAAAACTGCCACCAACATAATGAAAGGGTGGTCAATTTGAACAGTACTCAAGGGATATATTTTGATAGATTTTGTATTCAAAAATGCTGTTTCACCCACAGGTATGTTCAGTGTCCCTGTCTTTGGCGGACTTGCAGAAACAAACGGAGAAAGAGCTGGAGAAATGGAAAAAGGACAAACCCAACTCGACATTTGACCCACGAGGGCGCTGTCACGGACACCGGATGGCATGGGAGAGAGCACAGGGCAAGCAAAAGGAGCACGAAAAGAAGGAGCGGCAGAAGGGGAGCTTGACCATTCCTATAATGCGCTCACACTCCTCCCTTTCCCCCTCACTCCTGCGCAAGAAATGGAGGAAGAGGAGTAGTAAGACTGACACAGAAGAGTGGGATGGAGGAGGGAGAAAATTCACAAGAAGCTTGGTGGAGGAGAGCGATGACGAGGAGATCAGGAGGAGGAGCTTGTGTGCCATCGTTGGGGAGCAAAAAGCCAAACAGGACAGATTATCAGACGATCTCTGCGCACACAAACACAAAGATCACAACACACATCTTCCAAAGATCTCACTGACAGCGTCCTCCAGTATTGACTCTGATGTTTTTGAGAAAGAGCCTTCAGAAATATCTTTCAGGCGACAGACTGGTGATTCAAAAACTACACACGGTGATGAGAAGAGAAGAAGTCCTAGGTGTATAGTTGAGGAGAGCATACAGAGACATCAACACACTGTAGAAAAAGACAGAAAACAAGATGACGAGCAGATGTGTCAAGATGAACAGATTGTGGAGATTAAGATGAGTTTAGAGCCTTGTGAAGAAAATACACCTGTTGAGAACGAAGATAAACAGACTGACTCAAGTAAACAGGAAGAGGAAATACAGTCAAACAGGGACATACAGGAAGAAGACATACAAACAGAAGAGGGCAAACAAGATGTAACAGAAAACAGGCTGCCAGAAGTCATAGTACATGAAGACAGCCTTCAAAATATTCCAGACATAAACATAGATGTTATCCAGGAGGAACAGATGTGTCAAACATCTGGAGATCAACAGGACGATCATGAACATCCAGAAGAACTGGGTTTGAGCTTCCACACAGCAACAGAAGACGATAAGCAGACTGCACCTATTAGTGAACATCATGCAGATGTTGACAAGGAGGAAAGTTTTCAAGAAGAGATTAATGTTCTGCCTGAAAAGACACAGATTGCAGATCCTTCAAATATGGCTGAGGAGAAAGGTGATAAGGGATTAGTGGAAGAAAAGCAAGAAGTAAGTTTAGAAGGAAGAGACGATCACCCAATGCAAACATCTGGGGTGGTGTTAGCATTATCCTCATTACAAACTGAAGAAGAGTGTGAAACTGAGCATCCAGACAGATCTGCAGATCTCATCCAGCAATCCCAATCAAGCGATCCAGAGAACACCGACATGGATATCATCATTATAGGTGAAGAGTTAGCACACTGTCCAGTGGATTCCACTGTAGGTGATTCGATAGAATCTGGCAACCCTGAACAGAGTGATGCTGGTGGCACAAACACCCTTGAACCTCAGGAAGAAACAGTAGCATTGAGACTCTCAGAAGATAATAGCATGGCTGCTGCCACTGTTATCACTGTCACCAGCAAGATCAGTTCAGAAATTAAACCAACTGTATCTGCAAATATAGTATGTTGTGAAATCAAAACTACTGAAGAATTGTGCAACCTTACACAAAGTGTAAACACTGATAACAAAGTGAATGCCACAAGTGAATCCGTCACCCCAGAGAGCAGTGTAATAGATTCTGATGTTGGGTCCCTGGGAGGAAATGACACGCATGTTACAACTAGATTTGGCAACCTTAAAAACAACATGACAGATGTTACCACTGGATCTGAAATGCCAGAAAGCAGTGACATGCAAACTGCTGTTGGAACTGACAATTCAAAGAGCGATACAGTGGATTCTACTGTTGAAGACTCCGAAAGCAGCCAAGTAGTTATAACAACTGAATCTGGCAACCTAAAACAAAGTGACAACCCAGAGAATGATATAGTAGATTTGGTTGTTGGGTCTGACAATCACTCAGACATCACAGAAGAACCTGTTATTGCTGGAACTGATCCTGTGTGTGATTCAATGCATCATAATGATGAATCTGGCAACCCAGATGCCAATACAGTAGATTCTGCTGTTTGCGATCCAGAACACAATAATGTGCTAACTACAAATGTATTGGGCAGTCAGGAATGCAATGACATTCCAATTTCTGGTGACCCAGGGAGCAATATGGTGAATTTGGCTGATGGATCTGGCAACCGGGATCAAAAACAAGTGGATGTCACAACTGGTCATGAAAATCCAGAGAACAATGAGATAGAAATAGCAGTTGGAGCTGTCAATTCAGATGGTTCCAATGTTGAAAACACAGAAAGCAATAAAGTGCTTGCAACAGCTGAATCTGGCAATCTAGGATGCAATGATATACAAGTCACAAGTGGATCTGGCAACTTAGAAAACAAAGATGTTTTGCTTGTTGAATCTGGCAACCCAGATAACGAAAAAGTTGCCATATCTAAATCAGCTCACACAGAGACCAACAAAGAGCATGTTCCTGCGGCCTCTGGCAACCACACTGAGGAATCTGCTGCTGGATCTGACAACTCTCCAAACACTGAATGTGCAATACCAGCAAACAGCCAGGAATTTGAATCACCCTTTCCAATTTCATCTTCAAAATCCCCACACCAAAATGTCCCACCTAATCAACTCCGTGTGCGTAGGACTTCCAGTTCACGGGTTTTCTATCCCACAATCCTCTCTGAGGACACCTTCAGAGAGCCACAGCAGCAAGAGCACACACAAACAGAAAAGGCAGCACACACAGTCACAGATGACACAAACATTCAACCCACCTCACCGACAAAGTCAGGCCAAAAACGTATGGGTCTTTTCCGCCGTTTACGTGGAGAGAACAATAAAACCCCCATCCCCAAAATCCTCATTCAGGACTTTAGCGAGAAAGATGAGAGGCTGACTTCGAAAGAGAGGAGGAGGAGGAAAAGAGAGAAGGAGCGGAGAGAAAAAGAAGAGAAAGACAGAAAAAAACAAGAGAAGGAGATGGAAAAGGACAAAGAAAGGGAGAGAAAAAAGCCTCAGACAAGAGGAAAGAGCTTCCAGGTGCTGAGCAAGAAGGGTGTTGACAATGCTGAATCTGGGAACAGTGACTTTCAGACATCTCGAACACGGAGAAACTCTGCTCCTTTTTCAGACAGTTATTTTTAAACCATCATTGTGCTGCTGGATCTGGCAACCCAGGAAGCAAATAGGTGAATGCTTACCAGTGAAGTTTTTGTTAGAACTGTGACAATCCAGAAAATGGTAATGTGTCTGTTACAAGAGGATCTGGCAACCCAGATCGATGCAATTGTACATTGCTGCTGGATCTTGCAATCACACAGAAATATAATAGATTCTGCTGCTGATAACTAGGGCCACACGGAATCTGTCGATTTTTAGCCAATCATGCAGTCTTATTTCTTGTTTAAATGCGTGTACATTTATATTTATTCCATTTTTAAATTTATTTCCGTAATATTATTGGCTAATGTAAAAATGTTTATATGATTTATTTACAATACAGTTTGCAAAGTAATATTTCTGTCTTTTAGTAGATATGTTATATGAGAGACTTGTATGGCAAGCCATTTGACATTTAATCTACAGTATAGCCCGTACTAGTATCTGTTTTCATATTACTAGTACTTATTATTTAGGTACTAGTGCTCTTTAAAAATATACTAGTCATTAGACACTGGTTGTTTTTATTAGATACTAGTATGTATTAAATGGATACTAGTACATATTCATAAAATACTAGTATCTCTTTAATAGGTACTAGTACTTATTCATTAGGTACTAGTACTTATTAAATACTTGTTCTTATTTATTAGATAGATACTAATACTTATTGTAATAGTGACTAGTAACTATTCTGTTGTTACTAGTATCAAATAAAAATTTTTCCATTGATTTCTATGGGATCTGTCATTGAGATATCAACTATTCAGCTTTGACTGTATTCCAGCTGGGACTAGTACATATTTATATGTAGTTAATCATTAGGTACTAGTACTTATTAATTAGATACTAGTATCTATTTAATAGGTACTAGTACTTATTAATTAAATAAATAGATACTACAACTTATTTAAAAGATACTAGTACACATTTATTAAATACTAGTACTTGTTTGAAATGCTTTACTAGTAAAATGTTTAATTAAACTCTTCCATTTGGACTAGTCATAACATAAGACGAGTAAAAAAAGCAGAACTGACTAGTAAAATAAGAATAGTTACTAGTAATAACTATAAAAGACAGTGTCTAATAAATAAATACTAGTACTTATGAATAACTACTAGTGTCTATTTAATAGTTACTAGTATCTAACGAATTGGTACCAGTATTTATTTAATAAGTATTAGTATCTATTAAATAGATTCTAGTATCTAATTAATAAGTACTAGTACCTAATGATTAACTACATATAAATATGTACTAGTCCCAGCTGGAATACATACTAGTCAAAGCTGAATAGTTGAAATCTCAATGACAGATTCTATAGAAATCAATGGAAAAATGTTTTAATTTGTTACTAGTAACAACAGAATAGTTACTAGTCACTATTACAATAAGTATTAGTATCTAATAAATAAGAACTAGTATTTATCTAATAAGTACTAGTACCTAATGAATACGTACTAGTACCAATTAAATAGATACTAGTATCTAATGAATACTTGCTAGTATCCATTTAACAGTCACTAGTATCTAATGAATGAGTACTAGTATCTAATACAGGGGTGTCCAAACTCGGTCCTGGAGGGCCCATGTCCTGCATATTTTAGTTCCAACCCCAATTAAACACACCTGAACCAGCTAATCAAGCTGTTTCTAGGTGTACTAGAAACGTTCAGGCAGGTGTGTTAAAAGACGTTGGAGCTAAACTGTGCAGGACACCGGCCCTCCAGGACCGAGTTTGGACACCCCTGATCTAAAAAAATAAACTGTGTCTGAGTAAGCACTAGTCTATTTTTAAAGAGCACTAGTATCTATAGAATAGGCACTAGTATCTAATGAATAAGCACTAGTACTTAATGGAAAAGAAACTAGTATCTAAAAAATAAGCACTAGTAACATGAAAATATATACTAGTACGGGTTATAGATTAAATGTCAAAACGGCTTGCCATAGACTTGCTTTGTTTACCAATTAAGTGGAATTTACATTGTAAACATTAAATAAAAGTTAAAAATATATTCCTTATATTTCATATATTAAGTTTTTTGTTACGATACTCCCAAAATCATTCCGCATAAATCTGCAGATTTTTTACAAAAATTCTGCTCAGAAAGAGCAAAAATGTCCGCAGATTCTGTCTGGCCCTGCTGATAACCTATTCAAGATAAAAGGCTTGTAACAACTTGATCTGGCAACCCAAGTTTGCAATAACTGAACTCACGTGCCCTTTTCTGACATTTATTTTCAAATAACCAAGGACTTGATCAAATATTTGTATTTCGCAGTGGGAGTGAGATGCTTTGAAGTTGTGCAATGATTCGATGTGGGTTGTTATGTTCACTGCTTCATCTCTTGGTTAAAATCCATTATTTTTTTTTATAGAAAAATAAAATCAAAAGGTCTAAATATGTGTGTAAATATATTCAGCAGTCTTTGTGAGCATGAATGCGGGAGTTCCTTTCCACATCCTTCACTCCTGAGTTCATACTGTGGGTGGTTATGATGTTTCTGTCTGATTTTCATCTTCACTGTCACTGGCAAGCACTTCCTGGCTCTGTATCGTCTGATTGGTCAGAGAGGGAGTGGGCAAAACTGAACCGAAGAAAAGTGAACAAAACTGAAAGAAGAAAAGAAGCAGGGGGTACATATTAGTGAGATCTGCACATGAGGATTAGTTTTTTTCTTCTTCAATGATTACTGTACCTTTTTGTTTGGAGGTCTTTCTGCAAGTGCTTCTTCCTCGTTATCACTGGCGGGGTGCTTTCTGTTATTGGTGGGTTGCGGAGGGGATGTGGGCACATGTGACGGTCCAGGAAGTTCGCTGGTCTCCATTGCGATGAGAAATGAGTCCATGTCGTCGCTCATGAAGTCGTCTGGTGGTTGCTCTGCATCAGGGCTAAAAGGGTGAAAAGTATAAGTACTATCTGAAGATCATAATAATGTCACATGTTCAATGTTTGACGATTTTATGTACCGTTTTGTGTTGGAGTTGACGTGGTTCTTTGGATGTGAGTCCTCTGATAGTGTAGCGAGGACAAAATTAGCCTCCAGAACACTGTCTGTCACATTCAGGATGACTGGACTTAAAGACAAATGAAAATATACAATGATTTTACTTTTGAGCAATACTTTATTGTTTAAAGGTTCAGGGTTGGTAAGGCCTGATCAAAAAATGCATTAATAAAAAATACATTCAAAATTCAACTGAGCAAGTGTTCAAATAAATGTCTACTTCAAATAAATCTTGTTCTTTTAAACTATTTATCAAAGTATCTGTCACAGTATCGGTGTGACAAAAATGCTCTTATGATTAACCTAGAAAAAACAAGAGGAAATCGTGTTCAGGTCCACAACGTCTGATACATCTACAAACCCTGTAGTTCTACATAATGTAAACATCAGACAGGTAGACAAATATAAGTATTTTGGTGTAATAACAGACAACAAGGTTTCATGGAAAGATCAAATTGATAGTGTAACAAGATAAAAACAAATTTTTTTTATTTTTTTTTAGGTGTCTTAGATCTTTTAGAGCATCGAAAAAGATTCCTAAACATTTTTTTACGTCTGTACTTATGAGTGTTCTGCAGTATTGTAATCCTGTATGGTATATGAGTCTGTCTGTGAGTCTAAAAACAAAGTTGATGAACCAGATTAAAATCTGTTCAAAGATAGTAGGAAAGCCGCTTGAGAAATTATGACAAGAACCTACAAGGAACCCTAATCATGTGTTGAATCACGAATTTATACTATTAAAGTCTAACAGTAGAGTCCCAAGTTTTAAAGAAAACAGACCTTAAACGCGCCGATTTTGCAATGGCATACAGTTCACCGGAAGCGCTTAACCCAGGTTACTGGCAAATTAAAAGTCCTATTAGCATACTTCGGCATATACCCTATTAAAACCTAACCCTACAAAGATAAATAAATACTGTAATAAATTTATCGTTCATTGTTTGTTCATGTTAGTAAATACATTAACTAATACAACTATACTGTAATAAGTACAGCATATTATACTGATTTCTGATAGAGCATGTGACTAGAGTAATGACTGCTAAAAATCTTGCAAGCATCTGAATATGATATCAGTAGCGTACCTACATATAAATTTAGTAATTTTTTTTTAAATAAAGGGAGCAAATTAAACTAAACTAAAGCTAAAAAAAAATACACTAACCTGCCTGGCTCGTCGAAGTACATCGAGATTGGAAGACAAGATGACTCTGCAAATACAAGTAAACCCTGAAGCAAAGAGAAAAAAACAACAGCATTGGTTTGGTTTAATGTAATAGTACCCTGTGTTTATTTTTATTTCATCTTAGCCTAATCAATTTAATCTATGTTTTACTTTAATAAATCCAACAAAAAATGTGTTTAAGATCCATTCCTTATACCACTCATACTTTCTAATTCTGAATTGAAAAAATAGACAATGACATTCAATCAAACTTAAAAAATTAAATGCCTTTACCGTATTGTGCATCATTAATTAACTATGCTTTTTATAAACAAAATCTTATCAGCAAGACTTTCTAAATTATTTAATCAAAATCTAAAAAGTTAATTTGGGTTTAAAAATATAATATACACTCACCGGCCACTTTATTAGGTACACCTGTCCAACTGCTTGTTAACGCAAATTTCTATTCAGCCAATCACATGAGATCAACTCAATGTACAGGGAGTGCAGAATTATTAGGTAAATGAGTATTTTGACCACATCATCCTCTTTATGCATGTTGTCTTACTCTAAGCTGTATAGGCTCGAAAGCCTACAACCTATTAAGCATATTAGGTGATGTGCATCTCTGTAATGAGTAGGGGTGTGGTCTAATGACATCAACACCCTATATCAGGTGTGCATAATTATTAGGCAACTTCCTTTCCTTTGGCAAAATGGGTCAAAAGAAGGACTTGACAGGCTCCGAAAAGTCAAAAATAGTGAGATATCTTGCAGAGGGATGCAGCACTCTTAAAATTGCCAAGCTTCTGAAGCGTGATCATCGAACAATCAATGTTTCATTCAAAATAGTCAACAGGGTCACAAGAAGCGTCTGGAAAAACCAAGGCGCAAAATAACTGCCCATGAACTGAGAAAAGTCAAGCGTACAGCTGCCAAGATGCCACTTGCCACCAGTTTTGCCATATTTCAAAGCTGCAACATCACTGGAGTGCCCAAAAGCACAAGCTGTGCAATACTCAGAGACATGGCCAAGGTAAGAAAGGCTGAAAAACGACCACCACTGAACAAGACACACAAGCTGAAATGTCAAGACTGGGCCAAGAAATATCTCAAGACTGATTTTCTAAGGTTTTATGGACTCATGAAATGAAAGTGAGTCTTGATGGGCCCGTGGCTGGATCGGTAAAGGGCAGAGAGCTCCAGTCCGACTCAGATGCCAGCAAGGTGGAGGTGGAGTACTGGTTTGGGATGGTATCATCAAAGATGAGCTTGTGGGGCCTTTTCGGGTTGAGGATAGAGTGAAGCTCAACTCCCAGTCCTACTGCCAGTTTCTGGAAGACACCTTTTTCAAGCAGTGGTACAGGAAGAAGTCTGCATCCTTCAAGAAAAACATGATTTTCATGCAGGACAATGCTCCATCACACGCGTCCAAGTACTCCACAGCGTGGCTGGCAAGAAAGGGTCTTAAAGAAGAAAAACTAATGACATGGCATCCTTGTTCACCTGATCTGAACCCCATAGAGAACCTGTGGTCCATCATCAAATGTGAGATTTACAAGGAGGGAAAACAGCACACCTCTCTGAACAGTGTCTGGGAGGCTGTGGTTGCTGCTGCACGCAATGTTGATGGTGAACAGATCAAAACACTGACAGAATCCATGGATGGCAGACTTTTGAGTGTCCTTGCAAAGAAAGGTGGCTATATTGGTCACTGATTTGTTTTTGTTTTGTTTTGGAATGTCAGAAGTGTATATTTGTGAATGTTGAGATGTTATATTGGTTTCACTGGTGAAAATAAATAATTGAAATGGGTATATATTTGTTTTTTGTTAAGTTGCCTAATAATCATGCACAGTAATAGTCACCTGCACACACAAAAAATAGCTAAAACTAAAAACAAACTAAAAACTACTTCCAAAAAGATTCAGCTTTGATATTAATGAGTTTTTTGGGTTCATTGAGAACATGGTTGTTGTTCAATAAGAAAATTAATCCTCAAAAATACAACTTGCCTAATAAATCTGCACTCCCTGTATTTAGGCATGTAGACATGGTCTGAGTCTGAGTATTTCAGAAACTGCTGATCTACTGGGATTTTTCACGCACAACCATCTCTAGGGTTGTCAGAGAACGGTCAGAAAAAGAGAAAATATCCAGTGAGTGGCAGTTCTGTGGGCACAAATGCCTTGTTGATGCCAGAGGAGAACGGCCAGACCTGAACCAAATAAAGTGGCCAGTAAGTGTATAAATACATTATAATTATTATAATATATAATACACTTACAAGAACAGATCAGAAGAATCAGATCCCTATGAGTAAATTTAACCTAAATTATGTTCCTTTAAGGGTCACTGTTTAGTCAACTTCAAAGAACAAGTGTTTTTGTCTCTATGGGCCTTAGCTGCACCTTAAATATAGTTTTGTCTCATTGTCCTAGATGTTTTGCTCCAAGAACACGGTTGTGGAAAAATACTGTAATAGCTCAACAACACACAACAGCCATATTGCCTGTAGTAAACGCACACTCTGATTGGATGCAGAAGACATTGGTGAACAAAGTTGTTTTTACAGTTTATTGATGCACAAAAGTGTTCTTGGAGCTTCATATGATTACAGTTGAACCACTGAAGTCACAAAAGCTGTTTCTGCCCTTTTTCTGGACTTTGATGGTCTGTCTATGTGAGAGCTTTCAGATTTCCTTTGAAATATCTTTGCATTTGTATACCGAAGATGAATGAAGGTCTCAGGGGATTGAAATGACATGAGGGTGAGTAATTAATAACAGAATTTTTATTTTGGGGTGAAATAACCCTTTAAGGCAGCTTTAATGTAATCCACAAAACCAATAAGGGTCTTCTCTAGTGAAACGATCAGTCTTAAAAACATACAACAAATGTTTGCTTTGGTACACTGTTGTACTTTTGTTTCCTTCACAACTTCTTTTATCATCCATGCATGTTGGGAAGGTCACTTGTACGAGTAGACGGCATTAAAAATAAGCCTTAAAGGATTAGTTCACTCCTGTCTTTGAGTTTAAATATGTGATGGTCTGTTTGAAAACACACTCACCCTGAGCTCTTTAAGGCAGAAAGTGATGCTGGTCTGAGAGCTGATGGCAAAATAATCAAACTCCTCTGAGCTCAAACATAATTCAGTCATCATTGCTCGTGATGAGTCTGAGAGAAGAAAACAAAGGATTTTTGATTAATTTTAATGCATAACAGCAGAATAAAGACAAAGGACAAAGCTCATACCTGCATCATCCTCCACATGATTCCTGAGCCACACTCGATCGCTGCTCACCGACAGATTCACCTCCTCCAGAGATGGAGGGAAATGCAAAACTGTGTCCACCATCAACCTACCGTGGACAAACAGGAAATACAACAGAACATCAGTAATGTGAATGGGCTGATGTTGAGATGATTTAGATTAAGAAGAATGCAGACCTGGGTTGAGCTTGTAGAACGTTTGTACAGCTTTCCTTATCAAACACGGCTTGCAAACTCTCACAGTCCTGAAAGGACAAATTGTGGGTTTTCAAGAGCCCTGTAAAGAACACAGTTTAGGTTATCATAGTGTAACATTTGCCACTTCTGTGACATTTATAAAAAGATAAAATGCATTTGACTGTATGAGTACATAATGAAGGTTAATCAAGTCAACTCAACTTTCATTCTTTTAAAGCAGCTTTAGAGAGAAAATCAGGGTGTTGTTTATTGTATTTTTTTTATGTCACAGAATATAACTTATTACAGATTAAAGCTGCACGTTAACTGTTTATATTCATAAAATTTTCAGATTTTATGCAAGGTATGCATTATTTGTGAAATTTTTATTTCCACAAAAAAACTGTAAACTTGAGAGGGAGAAAGAATTAGTAACTCAAGTAATCCATAATGTATAGTCCAGATTAATACATTAATTGATGTGATTAAGAACAATGAATTCACAATTAAAGTGAGTTTTAAAAAGAAAAAATCTCTATCATGAGGCCAATTTGACTGATGGACAAGGTTACATTTAAATATTTAATAGTTGAATGTAAGTATAAGATGACAAATATTTGATAGTCCCCATAATACCTGATTTTACCAATTAATTTGATTTAAAGAAAGTTATTTTGATCATTATTTTATTGGATATGTTGATTTTGCAATAACTGAAAAAATAAACTGTTATTAACTGAATAAATAAATGCTGGATTATATAAATTGAATTGAATTTTATTGAATTAATTTATACAGTTTATACAGTAAAAGTCTATTGTATAACAATAGTGAGTGCATAAAGACTTTTAAACTAATGTGTTTCACACAATTATGTTTTTTTTTTAGCAAAGCAGAATTCTGGGTATTTTATTTGTATTTCACCATTACTTTGAGCTTGGACCTGAGGTCCATTTTTTGTACCTTGCTTAAATGATCTAAGATGAATTGGCAGATCCTGGATCTTTTAATCTTGATAACTGATCTTAGGCTAATTTGGTTCTTCAAACAAGTTTGCGATTTAGATTAAAATGTCTGGATGAACTGATCTGAGATCTCTGCATGTGTTGTGAAGGACAGATGTATCGATCCTTAAAATCATGATCAGCAATGCAACAATTGGTTGAAGCCACAGCAGCGTAATGACATCATCTGATTAATATTCAATCATTCATGTGAGCAAAATTACATAAAATTGATATCAAACAATTTGTTAAATATGATACGCAATAACTTTCCACATTTGTTGTGGGTATTTAGATAAAGAGTATTTAGCAATGTATTTAGTTTTACTTTTAGAGCAGATTTTCTTTATTATAGTTGGCCTATTCAAGTTTTTTTAATAAATGACTGTTTAAATTAATTTTGCATAAAAAAAAAAGCATTTTGATATTGTTAAAGGTGTCTGCAACTTTTGCAAAGGATTAAATCACCATCATATTAGCTGTCAAAATGTGCATGACTGCATAAATTACTATTCCTTTCTTAAAAAAAAACATAATCCCCCGGTTTCACAAACAAGGTTTAAGGCTAGTCGTGGATTAAATTGAATGTTTGAGCTGTCTTAACGGAAATTAACTTGCAGTGAGATGTCTTAAAATATGTCAGTGTCATTTTTTGTCTACAGGTGCACACTAGTAATATATTTTTCTAAGGCTGTTTTTAAAAATGTGGCTTAAATAGCCTAATTTAACAAAGGTCTAGTCCTGGCTTAAGCTAAGCCCTGTTTGTGAAACTGGGCCAATATGTCTATTCTTATACACAAATTGTAATAAAGCTGGGTGGGTACCTTAAAACAGTACGTGTTCTATATCTTAGTATCTAAGTCCATATTAATAAATGTTCTCTTTAAACCCCTCGGGGAGAGAACACCCCTGTTATTTCGGAGTGTAGACTGCATAGCAATTTTATTCATAATTTATTTAATTTATATATATAATTTTTTTTTTACTATTTTACCATTTTCCCAAGTGTATATAATCTATAGGTTACTACTTACTACTGTAAGAAAATATCAGCATTCAGTACATACTTTTAGTATCACCTTTACTTGAAAAGACACAATCTAATCCTGTTGATAGAAAATAAGAAATAAGCTGCTCCCAAGCAGGTTTGAGGTACCAGACAAAAGTCTGTAAAGGTGCACATTCTTCTGCATGTAACTTTATACATAGAGTTGTTCAATAAAATAGTTCATATTTAATCCTTGTTAAAAAAAAAGTGTTTTCAGATGTATGTTTTTACCATGTTTACAGTGTAGAGTAATAGTCAACCGACTCTTCTCACTGTTCAACTGTATACGGCATTTTTCTACAGATCGTTCCAACGACGACAGTGATTTGAACACGGCCTGAACACTCTGAAGAAGACGAGAGAAAGATTATTTGTATGTGCTAACAGGAGTACATGTAAATAAGTGGCCGTTATTGATACACATTAACATTCTATTGAATAACTAATGAAACAATAGGTATTTAAAGAGATAGTTCACGCCCCAAAAATTTATTTGCTCACCCTAATGTAGTTATAATCCTTCACAAATTTCTTTTTCCTGTTGAACATAAAAAAAGATATTTTGGAGAATGTTAGAAACCAGTGACTTCCATAGCAGGAAAAAAACAAACACTATGGAAGTCAATGGTTACCAGTTTCCAACATTTTTCAAAATAACTTCTTTTTTGTTCAACAGAAAGGGTAAGTACATGATAGAAGTTTTTAGTTTTGGGTGAATATCTCTTTACTAATCCATAAAGTGCATGGAGTGAATAGGCGCAGGAGATGTTACTTTGATGGGCATTTTGCAGCGAAAGCTCTGGTCTGGTAGAGCCTGGTATCTCTGGAAGAAGAGAGGAGACAACTGGAAACTGGCAAAGGCTGAGCGGGAAGAGTTGACCGACCGCAGGGCCAGCTAAAAACACAAGACACAGAGTTATACAATAGATTATACATCTCACATCTGGCTAAATAAAAACACAACTGAAACATTGATAATGTTACCCCATCCTCCAAAGGCTCCAAATACAGCTCCTCTCCGATTCTCGACAGGGAATGTATGGCTTTTGCTAAAACTACAACAAATGTGAATCAGTTTTCTTGGTCTATTCATAAAAGCATATTTTAAGAGCTAGAGAAGGTTGAGGTAAAGTTGCTTTTATATTAGCACATTCGTTCAACTTGACAACTTGTGACAAGCTCCCTATATTGTTTATTACTGTAACGTTACTTTGAACATTGGGTCTGAAATCACATGCAAGTATGACTTCAAAACAACATGAGCACTATTTATTTGACTTGTACATGTACAGTGTTGTACTTTGGTAGTCGTTGGCTGCTAATATGATTTCCTTATGGAGAATTTGCACAGAATAGGAGAAAGTCCGAATGTGTGAATATAAAACCAACTTTACCTCAATCTGTTGGAGTTATGTTGCGTCACATGTTTAGATTTAACTTATTTATTACACAACGCTTGAGCTTCCATTAACTAACATGAGTTTTATTACCCTTCACGTTTCCTCCAGTTGCAACACAATCCATGATATTTTGTCAATAACACTATTTTTAAACAAAGTAAAACATCCACCGGCTCGATCTGTTTGATAATAATGAATCACCAGCGGCGCTAAACTGATCGTAAAGAAAAGTTTAACAGCTGTTATCTGTTATCGAATATAAAAAGACGCATAATTTAGACGGTAAACTTATTATAAGAAAATAATTCAAGAAATGGGCAGTTGTGCGACACTGTTTACTTCGAATCCGACATATGGCGCGTATTTTCTGCTCTACCCAATCAGCGCGAGGTCTCAGACACACAGCGTTTACGTCATAACAAAGCGTCCACATACAGATACAGAGGCCTCCCACCACATGAAAGAAAAAGCATAAATAAAAGACAGTAAGAAAACAGGTTCCACAAGGTCAGCTTTAGGTTCAGTGATGTTAAAGTAGTTATTCTCATAAATTTAAACCAGACATGAAGAGCTGTGTGAAAACAATTTAGTAACATTCAGTTCAGTGGTGTAAAGTAAAACTAAATACATTTAACGTTAGTTCAGGGGTTTTTCTTTAGATCCAAGAGTGTTTTAAAACATCCTCATGTGATATAAAAATACATATCAATGGGCTATATGCACAGTTAGTGTTTTTCAGCCAATGATGAACTTCTGGTTCATCAAGAAACTGCTTTTTGTGACTATTTTTAATTTCAAAAGTTCCTTTTACAGCATCGATGTTGTAATTTAATTCAAATAATATCAGTTAAAAAGACTTCAGCATCCATTTTGTTGTTAAAGCGTAAAAAGAGGTGAAAGATCGTTTAAATGCAGGTGCCGTCATTAGCAACAGGCTAGCGCAGAAACTCCATTGAAAATACTGGGGTAAAATAAACTGTCATGTTTTAAAACATGGCGTAGAAAAATACAATTTAATGCAGTGCTTTTTGTTTGATCTGATACCCACTTTAAATCATATCTCAGCCAGGCCGTTAAGATCGCAGTTTTTTTATAAAGAAATCAGATCTTAAACGCAACGATTTTGTATGGGATGACAATTAACCGGAAGCCCTGAGGCTGGCTGACTGAAATTAAAAGTCCGTGTGCATATATACCCCATTATTTGGCAAAATTTAGTTTCTGTTAGCTTTTAAAGACTGTCTACTTTTTGCTCTTTTTATTTATTTACACATTTATTTATTTACTTATTTTAATATTTAGTGTTAATATCAATCTGTTTTGCAATTATATGTTTATTTTAACTGAAAATGTAGAATTATGTTTTGTATTAATTACTTTATAATTATTAGATTATTTTAATAACATTTGTATGAATTCTATTGTTAATCTTTCATCATTTATTTTAATTTTACATTTTATTATGCAACTATTATACAGCTATTTAGGAGGTGGCACGGTGGCTCAGTGGGTAGCACAGTCGCCTCACAGCAAGAAGGTTGCTAGTTCGAGCCCCGGGTGGGCCAGTTGGCATTTCTGTGTGGAGTTTGCATGTTCTCCATGTGTTCGCGTGGGTTTCCTCCGGGTGCTCCGCTTTTCCCCACAGTCTAAAGACATGTGCTATAGGTGAGCTGAATAAGCTAAATTGGCCGTAGTGTATGTGTCTGTATGTGAGAGTGTATGAGTATTTTGCAGTACTGGGTTACAGCTGGAAGAGCATTCGTTTTGTAAAACGTGCTGGTAAAACTGGCAGTTCATTCCGCTGTGGCGACCCCTGATCAATAAAGGGACTTAAGCAGAAGTAAAATGAATGAATGAATAATTAAACAATTTATTAAATATATTTAATTTGTTTGTACACTTTTATTATTTTCTGCTAATGCAGACCCAAAGAGTCTTGCTTATACAAGTGAATACATATGAAGCGTATATTGCATTTAGTCTGAACTACAACAACAATGTACAGTATTTGTAGACATGCTTTTGTTTAATGCATATTTTCTTTTTCCCCTGAAGAAAATTAGTTGACACCCATTAATTTGAAATTAAAATATTTGAAGTATGAACTGAAGTCAAGTTTGAACTTGAAAGGAAGCAATATTTTACACCATTAATTAGATGTGAGAGAAAGTTAGATTATTTCAATACAACCATCTAATGTATTGTATTTTACTTTGTATACACATTAGTATAAATCTGCAGTTATCCATCTAAATACCATAATTACTGACGCAGTGATTCATAGAAAGACATCAAAATGTTCTCAACATACTTTAAAGGCATAGTTTCTCAGCTATTCAGCGGCTGGTCAGAGGGAGTGACAAAACTACAAAATGTTTCACCCTGACACACTTGTCTTACCTGTCCATCTGGGTGTTAGATACGCCTCTTTTTCTTTTTTTACCATTCTTTACACACTCCTTCCTTCTGCACTTCTTCACAAATCAAGAAAACGTTTTGAGAAAACACAAGAGGAACGGAAGTTGATGGCAAATAAATAATGGATGGAAATAAACACTTGAATGGACTAACTTGGTGGCGCAAATGAAGGATCTGTGGATTTATAACTAAGATGCATGTAAGTTGAGCCTCTAAAGTCATTCTACTTGTTTGTGCTCATCTATCCAGTATTTGTGAGCTGTCTGTACTCATATGTGCGCATGTGGTTTCACAGAGCCCAATGGCGGAGCTGAGCCCTGTTTCAGACACTCATGCCTTACTGGAATCTATGCTTCAGAAATTACGATTGAACACTCAACAGACCAACAGCGGCTCAGTCACTGATATGCAAACATGCAGTGCTTCTGAACAAGCAGAGGATTCATCTAAAACAAAAGTTTACCAATTTGGAACTTCCCTCAGCAGTATAGAGCAAGATGGACGCAGCTCAGTTTGGAATAACTGGGAGAACTCTTGGACTCAACAGTCTCCTAATTTTGGGAGTGCATTGACTCCTGCTGCCAAACAGCCTGCCAAAAGGATCACTAAACACTCAGGATCTTCTGCTAAACCTAAACGTCCACCATTAATATGGGGGGAAAACAAACGTTTTATCTCAGAGAGGTCTAATGATGTCACTTCCAGCGTTGGGAATGAACAGTTTTCACCGGCAGGGGAGATCAGGTCAAATGTGCCACCTTTATACCAAAAAGAAACTTTCAGAAACCCTCCTGACCTTCTCGCTCCAACACTAACGCCGTCATCTTTGGTGCTGGACAAAACCGAGGTCAGGGGTCAGTGGAGTTGGGCTGCCGAGAGTGAGAAAAATATAGGTGGAGGATTTATTGAGCAACCAGAAAAAACAACAAAGACAGGTAGGAAGAAGTGGGGGGAGCCTAGAAGGTGGGCTCAGAGTGTGAAGGAGAGATGGAGAGAGAGACGCAGAGGCACACAGAGCAGACAAATAGATGATGGACAGACCCAGATGCAGAATGAAGCACAGGTGAGTATTAATTTGAGGACGTTGCATTTGAATCTAAATTTGGTTTGCAAAACAATAAAATAATTGCAAGTATAAGCCAGACACAGAAAACCTACAGATCACATCATACTAATTTTAAAGGAGTTCACCCCAAAATGAGAAGCATTTATCACCAAATATAACCATTTAATCGGGTAGCTGTAGCTGTCGTCTCACAGCAAGAAGGTCACTGCCTCGGCTGGGCAAATTGGCATTTCTGTGTGGAGTTTGCATGTTCTCCCCGTGTTCACGTGGGTTTTCTCTGGGTGCTCCAGTTTCCCCCACAAGTCCAAAGACACGCGCAGACATGTTTAAAAGACAGTCCCGACTGGGCCATGTAGTGAATGTTTGTGTAAATGTGAGAGTGTATGGGTGTTTTCTAGTACTGGGTTGTGACTGGAAGGGCATCTGCTGCGTAACACATATGCCAGAATAGTTGGCCGAAGTTAGAAGTTGTGAATGAATGAAATTATTAAAGTCAATGGGTGCCAGCTACCAGCATTGCGCTTAAAACATTTGAAATGCATACATGCAACATTTAAAGATAACTACCTAACAACACCATAGCAACTACAGTGCATCCGGAAAGTTTTCATAGCGCTTCACCTTTTCCACATTTTTTTATGTTACAGCCTTATTCCAAAATGGATTAAATTCATTTATTTCCTCCAAATTCTACACACAATACCCCATAATGACAATGTGAAAAAATATTTTTAAATATTGTTGCAAATTTATTACAAATAAAAAAGCTGAAAAATCACATGTACATAAATATTCACAGCCTTTGCTCAATACTTTGTTGATGCACCTTTGGCAGCAATTACAGCCTCAACTCTTTTTAAATATGATGCCACAAGCTTGGCACACCTGTCTTTGGGAAATTTTGCCCATTCCTCTTTGCAGTACCTCTCAAGCTCTATCAGGTTGGATGGGAAGCGATGGTGCACAGCCATTTTTCAATGGGATTTAGGTCTGGGCTCTGGCTGGGCCCCTCAAGGACATTCACCGAGTTGTTGTGAAGCCACTCCATTGATATTTTGGCGATGTGCTTTGGGTCCTTGTCCTGCTGGAAGATCAACCTTCGCCCCAGTCTGAGATCAGGAGCACTCTGAAGCAGGTTTTCATTCAGGATGTCTCTGTACATTGCTGCATTTATCTTTCCCTCTATCCTGACTAGTCCAGTTCCTGCTGCTGATAAACATCCCCACAGCATGATGCTGCCACCACCATGCTTCACTTTAGGGATGGTATTAGTCTGGTGCCTGGTTTTCTCCAAACATAATGCCTAGCATTCACTACAAAGGGTTAAATTTTAGTCTCATCAGACCAGAGAATTTCGTTTCTTATGGTCTGAGAGTCCTTCAGATGCCTTTTGGCAAATTCCAGGTAGGGAGTGGCTTCCGTCTGGCCACTCTACCATACAGGCCTGATTGGTGAAATGCTGCTCAGATGATTGTCCTTCTGTAAGGTTCTCCTCTCTCCACAGAAGAACGCTGGAGCTCAGACAGAGTGACCATCGGGTAATTGATCACCTCCCTGACTAAGGCCCTTCTCCCCTGATCACTCAGCTTAGATGGCCGGCCAGCTCTATAGAGTCCTGGTGGTTCCAAACATCTTCCACTTACGGATGATGGAGGCCACTGTGCTCATTGGAACTTTGTAAACTTCCCCAGCCTTGTGCCTGGAGACAATCCTGTCTTAGAGCTCTACAGACAATTGCTTTGTCTTCATGCTTGGTTTGTGCTTTGCCATGCACTGTCAAGCCTGGGACCTTATATAGACAGGTGTATGCCTGTTTAAATCATGTCCAATTTAACTGAATTTACCACAGGTGAACTCCAATTAAGCTGCTGAAACATCTCAAGAATGATCAGTGGAAACAGAATGTACCTGAGCTCAATTTAGAGCTTCACGACAAATGCTGTGAATACTTATGTACATGTGATTTTTCAGGTTTTTTATTTTTAATTAATTTGCAAAAATTTCAAAAAATCTTTTTCCACATGGTCATTATGGGGTATTGTGTGTAGAATTTTGAGGAAATAAATGAATTTAATACATTTTGAAATAAGTCTGTAACATTAAAAAATGTGGGAAAAGTGAAGCGCTATGAATACTTTCCGAATACACTGTACATAACAATATGATAAAAAAAAGGCATCCACAAGCAAGGCTGCTGACTTGTTGCCTCATTACCCTATGAGTCAGAATTTGGATTTTGACATGCCTTGATATTTTACTGCCTTCGTAGAGCTTTCAAGCGCAGCCAGAATGTCTTTAAAAATCACCAATCAACATCATGATAGCAACAAAATAACTATATCAAGAACAGTCAAAATAAATATCTAAGCAACAATTTAGTTTTACGAACTGCATAACACAAATAATTCTGTATATAACAACATCCCCCCAATCAAAATCTGCATCTGTGAATGTCTTTATGGATGATCACCAATCAAAGACTACCATATTTTCAAAGCAATTCCCTTTTATTCTTTTATTATATCTTATATTATATTTATAGAGTAATAACTCATCTCTACCGACACCTATTGATGTGAACAACACACCTGCAGCCCTTGTTGAGACTGCAGAAATCCCCCAAGTCATGATCAGCACTGCACCAGATGAAGACGAAGGCCCCGGTTCACCAAGTTACTTAAGGTAAGCACATCAGAAATATTCAAATAGGACATAGTTATCATTCCATGGCCGAGATCCACAAAACACTTTCTCTTTCTTGTGAAACTCCTGTCTCATCGACAAGGAATGTGTGGCCCCCAAAGGGTTCCAACTGTAAAAATAAAAAATAAAAACTATGACAGCTATTTAGAGTAAGGGTGCAACTATTGTGGTTGAGTTGGTTTTGATTGGCTTTATCTCTAACATTATTTCCATTCTTTCTGTCAGTGACAGTTTATTGGCATTCGACACTACTTCTAACTTAATGGAGGAGATCTTCAGCGGCACAGAGTGGGCTCAGTTTCTCTCAGTTAACCACAGCCCGTCAGACCAATCAAATGAGCCACCAAAAAGTATTAACCAATCACACGAAGAAGACTGGACCAGTAAATGGACTCGCAAAGACACAACCGAATCTCATTTAGTTATAACTCAACCATCGTTCCTGAACACAACCTCCAATAAAGCTGTTTACAACCAAGCCAACACATGTCAGATGAGTGATCTCAACACAAATCCAATACAAACATCTGACACATTTACAAACCAGTCACAAAACTTCAAGCAACAAAACGAACAATCACAATTGTACGATTTTAATCTAAATGAATTAAAGACGACTGAGAATAGTCATCCACAACCAATGTCTACTGAAGTGTCCGACCTGAGCCAAAGAGGGACGGAGGACTTCATACCTTTTTTGGACCTTTCATGCTTGAAGGTAAGAATAAAAACAATAGTGTTTTATTGTTAGCTTCAGTGTTGGACAAGTTACTTCAAACATGTACAGTACCTTACAAAAGTCTTGTTGTCAATCCCAGTTGTCAGAGCAACAAGTAATAACTTGACTTCTAGTTGATCATTTGGAAAAGTGGCAGAAGGTCTATTTTTCAATCATCACAAATACTGCAGAAGACCTATTGGAACCTGCATGAACCCAAGATTCTCACAGAAATCAATCAAGTTTGGTGAAGGAAAAATCATGGTTTGGGGTTACATTCAGTATGGCGGTGTGCAACATCAACAGCCTGAGGTATCAAGACATTTGTGCTGCCCATTACATTACAAACCACAGGAGAGGGCAAATTCTTCAGCAGGATAGCGCTCCTTCTAAGCAGCCTCCACATCAAAGTTCCTGAAAGCAAAGAAGGTCAAGGTGCTCCAGTATTGGCCAGCCTAGTCACCAGACATGAACATTATTGAGCATGTCTGGGGTAAGATGAAGGAGGAGGTATTCAAGATGAATCCAAAGAATCTTGAGGAACTCTGGGAGTCTGGCAAGAACGCTTTCTTTGCCGTTCCAGATGACTTTATTCATAAGTTATTTGAGTCATTGCAGAGATGTGGATGCAGTCCTCCAAGCTCATGGGAGTCATAAACAATATGAATTATTTTTCCACTGCACCATGACTTTATATTCTATACTGTACATCATTTTTGTTAAGTGACAAGACTTTAGTCTAAGCAAAGTCAGACCTTACTGTCCTAATTAAATAATTAAAAATCAAATGATCATATTTTATTTTGGTAAAATAAGCGTAATCTAGAGGAATTTGACAAGCCACTTCTGATACCAAATGATCAACTAGACGTTATTATTTGTTGTTCCTAAAACTTGGATAGGCGACAAGACTTTTGTTAGGTAGTGTAGTTTGTTACTAATTACATCATTGAAATCATTTAAATTGCTTTCTAATTACTTACTGACTTAAATTACTTGACTTAATGCTACTTAAAATTCGTACAAATCTCAAAGAATACAGAAAACGAATTGAAGAGTTCAGATGCAAAAACCTCTAAGTGTCACCTGAAATAGTTTTTTTTTCTCTTTTTTTTTCTCAGACTCCTGTGTGCAGGTTCAGTAATTTCACTTTTATGGCAAAGGATAGCTTATTTTCATTGTCTTTAATGTAAAATAACTGAAAATAAACAGAGGCGACTGAGAAAAATGCTCATTTTAGAAGAAAAGATGGCACTGGGTTTTTGCATCTGAACTCTTCAATTAAACTCTTTAAATTTGACAGCTTTGTATACATTTTTAAAAGAATTAACAATGTTAAAAATATGTATCAAAAACTGTTTCAAAGTAAACTTAAAATGAAAACTTAATTACTTTGTAACTATTTATGTAAAATACATGTGGAATATTTGTTCATTGTCCCTTTTCGTTTCTCTCAGTCAAGTAACAGATCATCGATAACGTCCCAGGGATCTCTGAGCCGGAAAAGAGAACACTGGACCAAACGGAGAGATCTGTTTGAACACACGACAGAGGACATGGAGGATGAGGAAGAGCAGAGCAGCTCTTTTATGAACACACAGTCTTCAAACTCGTCGTCCCTCAGCTCAGTCCCAGACTCCATCTCTGAAAACCCGTCTTTGGAAACTGCAGTCAAAAAGGTAGGATACTCTATGAGTTTTTTTTTGACTGATATGTCAACTCACTTTGATAAGTTTGTTTCTGCTCAGATTAATGACTGCGCCTTTGTTTTGGGTGTGAACATGACGTTTGTCACTACAGTCTACAGACGCACATGTGTTGTGTCGAGATGGTTGTAGTTTTAGTGCCATTATTGTATTGATTGTTGGGTGAGGCTGTTTTTACTATGTCATGTGACCAAGGCTTCAACAATGCCAGTCACTTTAAAAATTCCTTCGTTGACAGATAATGTAACATCAGGAACTGCTTTGAATAACATCCTCAGTGCTTTCAGAAAGCACTAGTACAGTTGAAGGCAATTTTTTTTAGCCTGTCTTTGAAAAATGGTATTCTTTTCCAAATCTACCCCAAGTGCTGTTGAACAGAGCTAGGACATTTTTAAAGTATTTCCTATAATATTTTTTCCTCTAATACTAATATTCTAATATAACTCTAATATTCTTTTAGTTTGGTAGAATAAACGCAATTCTTTTTTAGTTTTTAAATAAGTTTTAAGGTCAATATTATTAGCCCTCTAAAAGCTATTTTTTTCGATAGCTACAGAACAAACAACTATCGTCCAATGATTAGCCTAATTAACCTAATGAACTTACTCAGGCCTTTAAATTGCACTTTAAGCTGAATATTAGCATCTTGTAAAATAGTATACTGTCAGAGTGAAGACAAAATAAATTATTAGAAATGAAAACCATTGTTTAAAGGTTTGCTGAAATAACTTCTCTCTGTTAAACAGCTCTTATAAAGTATTTTATAATGATTAAAATTTCACAGGAAGACTAATAATTCTGACTTCATCTATACTTCATGTATAATACCATTCAGATGTTTGTGGTTAGATTTCTTTATTTCAATAAGGAATAAAAGTTGAATTGATCAAAAGAGAAAGTAAAACTGTTTTGAATTCACATAATTATTCTGTTGATTTTAGTGTCTTATTTATGTATTTAAATTTTTCAACATATTTCATATATTAATGTCATCATAACCTTTAATTATAATGTAATTTATTATAATTTTTTTTTAAAAATTAAATTTTTTGGTTAGTAATTATGGACCACAGAAACTTCAATTCAGTATGTTGCATGGGTATATTTGTAGGAATAGCCACAGATCCATTGTATGGATCAAAAAGTAAAAAATCTTTGTCCAAAATAAATTATTAGAATATTAAGTAGGGGCGACTCAGTGGGGCAGTAGGTAGTGCTGTCGCCTCACAGCAAGAAGATCGCTGGCTCGAGCCTCGGCTGGGTCAGTTGGCGTTTCAGAGTGGAGTTTGCATGTTCTCCCTGCGTTCGCTTGGGTTTCCTCCAAGTGCTCGGGTTTCCCCCACGGTGTAAATACATTTGGTACAACTGAATTGGGTAGGCTAAATTGTCCGTAGTCTATGAGTGTGAATGAGTGTGCATGGATGTTTCCCAGAGATGGGTTGCAGCTGGAAGGGCATCCGCTGCGTAAAACATGTGCTGGATTAATAAAAAAAAAGGGACTAAGCCGAAAATGAATGAATGAATATTAAGTAAAGATCATTTTCCAGGAAGACATTTTGTAAAATCCCTACCATTTATAAATCAAAATGTAACTTTTGATTAATAATATGTATTGTTAGGCACTTCATTTAGACAGTTTTAAAGGCAGTTTTCTCAATATATTTTTTTTTAAAGCAGATTTTTAAAAAGTTTGCCCAAATATTTTTTTATCCTAAGAAACCACATCAATGGAACGATTGTTTATTCAGATTTAAGATTATGTATAAATCTCAATTTCCAAAAATGTACCCTTATAACTAGTCCAGAGTCACAAATGTGGATTTTTGTGCTGATCTGGTCAGCCGATTTGAATGTTATCATTTGATTGAATGGGCGTTATCAGTGGTTATCAACTGATAGATATGGTCCAGTATGGACGTTCTGCGCCTACTGGTAGGCTCAGAAGGCTGTTGTCATCCATCCACATGGTTAATCAGCTATAGATCATATACAGCTGCAGCCGGAGGTTAACGAGAATTATTTATATTATTTATTTAATTTGCCATTAATTGCATTTTATTAAGGTCTACCCCTACCCCAACCCTAAACCCAACCATCACAGTAATGTAAAACAGATCGGAATCTGGAGTCTTCTCTATAAGTATAGCTGAGGATGGATGAGACTACTAGTAGGTGCAGAAGGCCTCTACTGGCCCATATCTATCAGCTGATATCCACCGTTAACGCCCATTCAATCGAGTAAAAACATTCAAAGCGGGTGATCTTGGTCTCAGTTTAAGTGGTCTTACTTAAACACCAGTATACCATATAGGACAGACATGATTTGTTCACAAATATGATGTCTTAGATGCTGACTCTAAGCCAATATATGCTAGTCTACTTTGTCGTAACAAGCCAGCTTTCTTCGGTCAGCCAGATTCATCATTTAAATGAAATGAAATATTATCACAGTTGTGTGACAAAGTTGTATGATTTTTTTTTTCCTGAAAGCCTGAAAGAAGGGGTTTGGAGCTGTGTTCACTATATTTCTAGAATATTCAGGAATTTGAAAGCTTTAAATACATTTTTGTGTTTTTTTAAATACATTTTAGTGTTTTTTTCTTACTTTAGATATCATTCAGATATCATTCTTCATACAAATAATTAATGAGATTAAATCTTCACTTTTGATCAACTATTACTTATTGTAGTCGCTTTCCCCATGCTTTCCTGTCAATACTCTATACTGTCCTGTCCATTAAAGGTGAAAACTCTGAAAAAATCATTATAAAAAAAACGATTACTTGTAAAAGGTTTAGTTTATCTTAAAATTGTAAATTGTGTCACCATTTGTTTATAATCATCTCTTTCTAAACCCATAAGAGATTCAGAACGACTTCAGAACACAAAGAAAGATGTTTTAATTAAATCTAATTAATTGCCATCAAAAGTCTATTCACCCAAATCTGACATTTTAAACAGATCATAAAACCATATTCTAAAAACATAATCGATATGAATCAAACCATTTTATCTAAATCTTTTGAATAAAAAAATCGATTTCTTTGACAAACAGATTTGATTTTTATTCACATGTAAACATTGATCAGTGAACAACTATAGGTTATTATATAATTTTTTTAGGGTTGATGGTTCCATGATGAACCTTTCATTCAACAAATGTTATTTATACGAAAACTTTTAGATTATTAAAATACTCCTTCACTCAATGAAAAAAGTTCTTTGAAGAACTTTTTGTGAAACCAAGTTACTTTAGTATTTCTAAAGCACATTTAAAAACAGCCACAAGATTGACCAAAGTGCTGTACTTAAGACAACGTAAAAGAAAAAGATTATAAAACCATAAAAATAAGCCAAGAGAAATGACTGAATAAATGAAAAAATTAAGCAGTAGAAAGGACTATTAAAATAATAATAAAAGGCAAACTAAACAGGTACATTTTTAGGAGTGATATAAAAATAGATAGTGATTGAGCCATTCTAATCTCAAGGGGCAAAGTGTTCCATAACCACGGACCACGTTTCAGTCTGGACCGAGGAACTAAAATAAGATTTTGATCTTCTGATCTAAAAGATCTTACAGGAGTGTAAAAGTGCAACAGCTCTGAGAGATAGGTTGGGGCTAGATTATGAAGAGATTTATATACCAGTAAAAGCACTTTAAAATCAATTCAAAATCAATTGAATTGAAATGGGCAGCCAATGGATGCCCTTAGAAGAGGGGTAATGTGGGCATGTTTCCTACTAGTACAAATGAATCTAGCAGCAGCATTTTGGACCAAGGCGAGAAATTAGTGATTTTGAAATGCCACAGTAAAGTGAATTGCAGTAGTCTAACCGTGACGTAATAAAAGCATGGCCAGCCATCTCTAGTGTGGTGGAATTTAAGAAACGTTTGACTTTAGACAGCAAGCGAAGTTGATAAAAACTGCCCAGAAAGCATTTTTTGTTTTTAAAAGAGATATAGATTAATAGATGTCTAAACCTGGCTAAAACAAGGCTAAATTTGGGCTGTGAGTGAAAATCTAATAGACGTTTAAGTATAGGCCAAAACTAGACTAGTCATCAAATAAACTGAAATGAATGACTACACATATAAAGTCTGTCTAATCTGTCTATTTGATGACTAGTCTAGTTTTGGGTTGTTCTTAGATGTCTATGACAGCCCATGTTTAGCCTTGTTTTAGCCAAGCTGTCTACGTTTAGATGTCTATTAGACGTCTATTAAACAAAATTGTTAGCTGGATGGAGCCAATAACCAAACTGATATGTTTGTCTAGTTTCAACTACTCGTCAAGAATGCCATAATATGGGTTTTATATTTCCTCATTCATTCATTCATTTTCTTTTGGCTTAGTTCCTTTATTCATCAGGGGTCACCACAGAGGAATGAACCGCCTGTGTGAAAAATGATTTTTAAGAACCAATCAGGTTCTGTATTTGCGCTTGTGTTTATGTTCACTGATCAATGTTTATATGTGAATAAAAGCATAAAATAAATCAGTTAATCTTTTTATGAGACTTTCAATAGACTTTTAGATTTTCTTATGAGTTTGTAATGTGTAAATGAGTGAATCAGTGGTTTTGAGAAAAACTAAACCTGATATAGTAAAGAAAAATCTCATTAAGCTAGTCATTTCTAATATATTACAACCATATTCTATACTTATAGAAATCGACTGTAATCATAGTAGTGTCCACAATTACCAGACATCATGTCATTGTTTCTCATGTCATTTTTCTCTCCCAGAGGAGGATGGAAGTTACTCGACGAGTTCGATTTGCTGAGGAAGTGATCGTCATAACCGCCAGATACTTGCCAGAATACAATGAAGATGAGGATGATGAGGATGATGATGATGATGACGAAGATGAGGATTATGATGATGATGATGATGATGAAGAGGAGGAGGAAGAAGAAGAGGTTGAAAAAGAAGATAATAATGACTGTCTGGAGGAACGTTCTCCTCGACCGTCTTTGCCGAAGTGGATTGCGTCTTTAAGAGGCAAAAGTGCAAAGTATAAATTTTGACTCGCTCTGCATTTAAGTCGCCTCTTGCACTTCTGCAGCTCACATCAACACAGACTGCACAAACACACCTCACCGCAGGCCACAAATCACACACAATTATCATATTCTGAAAAAACAAAACATTTAATGAGATTGAGATATGCCAATGACACACTGATATGCCATTAAATGAATTAGTTTATACTGTATTGACCTTATTCTTCAATGCGGAAGTGCGCTCGTTTTTGCGATTGTTTTAGAACTTCCGATTCAGTTGCCTATGGGAGAAATGACTAGGAATAATAAACGGCTGAAAACGGTCAAACTACTCGCTCTACAAACAAGTGTTTGCATGATTATACAGACAAAATAGAATAATATAATGGGAAAACCTCAGTTTGCAACATCAAGCAGCAGAATGGGCTGTTTTTAACATCTAAAAATGAATGGAAGTGAATGAGACCGGAAGTCTCGAGCCAAAATGACTCAAATGGCTGCGCCCGCTCGTACGCGGAGAATAAGGTGAATAAAACATTTAAAAGGACAGCAGAATTAACATCACATATTACTGATTTTAAAATGACATACAATTTTAATTCCCAATGTCTTATACTTAAATGAATACCCAGCTGATTTACATAAATAATTTACAATAAACTCACAAATCAACCATGAATACTGAATGCACTTTTAACTTTTACACACTGAATGATTATGGTACTTAATGAAATATTTACTGTTTTTTTTGTTTACATTATGTGATGTACTGCTGCTTAATTGTTGTAAATGTAGACTGTAGATCAGTAAAGGATCTGTTGAAAAGCATCAATATAAGGTCACACTTTATTTTGATGGTCCGTTTGTTGAATTTAAGTTACATTGCATCTACATGCCAACTAATTCTCATTAGATTATTAGTAGACTGTTAGATTGGGGTTGGGGTTGGGGTTAGTATTAGTATAAGTTGACATGTACTTGCAAAGCTTCTTATAATCAGTTAAATGTCTGTTGAAGGAGCAGTATCAACAGATATTAAGCATACAGTCTACTAATACTCAAATGGACCATCAAAATAAAGTGTTGCCCAACATACAGTTTGTAATGTCGTTAGATTTAAATGTGTCCTTTTTTTTGTTTTTTAATGAGGAAAACAAAAAGACTTTTATACAATTTTACCATGATTTACAGAAAACAACCACTAACATGTACAGTAAATCACAAAAACCAACAACAAATCTTGTCTGGCATATTTAGCACAAAAACATTTAATGAAATATTAAGAGACTTTATTTAAAGATCACCATTGTGGGACTAATTTATTGTTTTTTTTAACTTTTTTACTTACAGTCACTGTCATTCCAACCACTAGATTTAACCCATTTATCAGTAATATATTTTAAATCTTTTAAAATATAACATTGAACGGTCACCTAATGTCTAATTTATTTGAATATGTTCATGTCAGAATAGATATGTTGTTTTATTTTTACATGAATAGGCTAAATGTTATACTGAATGAATATACAGTTGAAGTCAGATTTATTAGCCCCCCTTTGAATTTTTTTTTCCTTTTTAAATATTTCCCAAATGATGTTTAACAGAGCCAGGAAATTTTCACAGTATGTCTGATAATATTTTTTCTTCTAGAGAAAGTCTTAATTGTTTTATTTCGGCTAGAATAAAAGCCATTTTAAATTTTTTTAAAACCATTTTAAGGACTAAATTATTATTTTTTTGATAGTCTACAGAACAAACCATTGTTACACAATAACTTGCCTAATTACCCTAACCTGCCTAGTTAACCTAATTAACCTAGTTAAGCCTTTAAATGTCACTTTAAGCTGTATAGAAGTGTCTTGAAAAATATCTAGTCAAATATTATTTACTGTCATCATGGCAAAGATAAAATAAATCAGTTATTAGAAATGAGTTACTAAAACTATTATGTTTAGAAATGTGTTGAAAATATCTTCTCTCTGCTAAACAGAAATTGGGGGAAAAAAATAAACAGGGGGCCTAATAATTCTGACTTCAACAGTATCACCCATATTTTAACATTTTATTTCCACAAAATTATGTGAAACGTAAAAGTAGGCACTTTAATATGCTTTTTAAAATTTGACAGACACCAGAATAGGGCATCTCATTTTTGACACATTTATGAATTTGTTTACACTTATTTAATTGTGTAATTACATTGCTAGTGTAATTACATAATTATTACCGAGTAATATTTATGAACGACATGGATTTACTGTGATGAGGGATTATTTCTATTGTCTTGTAATTATACATAGTTATTGTTATCACTAAGTAAGTTTATGTAAAAAGGACTGTCATAAAGTGTTACCCTGAATGTCATCAGAAAATAAAATGTCATTTTACATTTGTTTTATTTGTATAGTGATTTTATCTTTTTGACTTAATGGTGTAAATATCTACATACTGTATGTGCGTTTTCTTGTTTGGTATTACCTGGATGGTCATTATTTATTAACGAATACAGCTCAAATCTTTGACAAACTTAAAACCAGAATAAAACTTTTGAAACTTCCACCTTAAGAAATTGATAAAAATCCATAAAAATCCAGAAATAAGCAATAATGTTGTTTGAAAGTCTCATTGGTTCGACAGACCACATGACTCACTCCTGACGTCCAATAGAAAAAGTCCCTGAGTCGTTAGAGCTTTTCTCCAGTGCTTTGATTGACACCTGGCTGCCTTTGTAGAGTCTGTTGCTCCCAGACTCAGACACAACACCTGATACCTGAAAGAAAGGGAACAGAAAGATAAGAAATCATTTAAATGGTTAAACTTAAAGTACACATGAATTAAAAACTAACCATATGATTTTGTTAGCTCACATTGCTAGTTTTGTGGTAAACAATTCATCTGTGCATGTCATTAAGAAAAAAAATAGTTGCCCTTCTAATCTGAAATTGAAATCTGAAAATGCACTTCCTGTATGCTTTCAGTTAAATTGTCAGATTACGTCTGTTTTAGGAATTGGGCGTGGCTAACATACTTTACCACGCCCCTCCAACCGTCAGTTTTGACAACAAACAGAAATGGTGAGGAGGAGGAGCAGTCTGTTAGGTTGTAGTAACTCTCCTGAAGCACTTTTCCCAATCATTCTGAATGAAATGCCTACTTATCCAATCAGCTCGCAGTAGAAAAACAAGCCACGCCCATTGGTTTCTCATTTAATATTCTGTTTCTCTAGGAACTGCATCAAAATACTAAAAAAAGTGTCGCAGTTTCCGGTTCATGTGGACTTTAAATCTGATAAGCATTTCCATACCTCTTCAAATTTCTTTGCTTTGTACTCATCCGCTCCTTTATGAAAGTTCAGAAGGATGATGTCACAGAATACTGTAGCCTGCAAAAACAAACATCAGTCAGCTATTATGAGTGTGTATTCATTTCTCCCCGGTATTAATATGTGTTACAATAAACTTACCAATCCCACTGAGGTAAATGCTGCGACCAAATTAATCAGAAATGGCACAACGTTAAACTTGCCTGCCTGCAAAAAGATACGCAGAGTCACACAAACTCATATGTGTCACATAAATGCACTGCAAAAATGTATTAATTTATTTTTCTAAATTAAGTGTACAAGTCATTTTAAGTTAACCTACATTGCATTTACTTAAAGGGAACATATTATGCCACTTTTTACAAGATGTAAAAAAGTCTCTGATGTCCATAGAATGTGAAGTTTCAGCTCAAGGGTGCTCGCTGCAGAGCCATTTGGGTGGAGCTCACTTCCAATGAGGGGGAGCTTGTGGCCCAGCTCCTCCTCCTTTGAGCTGTTTTAATGCGTACACCTACTCCGCCCCTAACCCCAACCCCCCGTGACATCACTTGTAGAAGAAGGGCAGCAAGAAGGAGCCGGAGCTAAAGCTACCCCTTGCTGGAGCTCAGCTCTGCCCATGTGGTCTGCAGTGAGTACCACTTGTCAAAATACCCCAAATGCTATTTTTATAACTCTTTGAAGCTCCCCCTTTTAGGCTTTTAACCAAATTGTGCAGTTTTGGTGACTGCCGCTTTAAATTCAAATGAAATTGTGCTGTTTTCAAAAGAGGGCGGAGCTACAACTGCAAGACTAACATCCTATGCTAATGAGGGAGAGATTGTCACTAATGCGGATTTCCCCCTCTGATGACATGTACAAAGCTATAATAACTATAATAACACACTGTTTCCACATAACTGTGTTTAAACCTCTTATAAAAGTCATTTTTGCATAATAGGTCCCATTTAAAACAGATTAAAACAGCTTGTGACTTAAAAGATTAACTTATTAAAATTTATATTTAATATACAGTTGAAGTCAGAATTATTAGCCCCCCAGAATTATTAGTCCCCCTGTTTATTTTTTCCCCCAATTTCTGTTTAGCGGAGAGAAGATTTTCTCAACACATTTCTAATCATAATAGTTTTAATAACTCATTTTTAATAACTGATTTATTTTATCTTTGTCATAATGACAGTAAATAATATTTGACTAGATATTTATCAAGAGACTTCTATACAGTTAAAGTGACATTTAAAGGCTTAACTAGGTTAATTAGGTTAACTAGGCAGGTTAGGGTAATTAGGCAAGTTATTGTATAAGAGTGGTTTGTTTTGTTGACTATCGGAAAAAAATATAGCTTAAAGAGGCTAATAATTTTGACCTTAAAATGACTTTTAAAAAAATAAAAACTGCTTTTATTCTAGCCGAAATAAAACAAATAAGACTTTTTCCAGAAGAAAAAAACATTATCAGACATGCTATGAAAATTTCCTTGCTCTGTTAAACATCATTTGGGAAATATTTAAAAAAGAATAAAAAATTCAAAGGGGGGCTAATAATTCTGACTTCAACTGTATTTAAAATTATTTGTTGATGTGACAATAAATATCAGCTGGGTTTCCATCCTAACATAAAGCAAATCTTTTCTCAAAAAATAAATAAATAAATAAATAAATCACAAATAAAAAAATTGAAATAGGTGCATTTCCATCAAGTTTTTTAGTGGCTGCCTGTAATATTGGTAACCTTGTAACCAACAGTAAACCAGGCAAGGATAACAGACTTTTTTCATAAGACAGTGAAAATGCATTTCAGCAATGATCAGCATCTTAACTCCTTGAGTTTTTAATTGTTTAGATTTTATTTTAAGCTATGTAACTTAACATTTATAAAGCCAAAATTTTGCATGCGTTTCTAATGCAGGATCTATTGATAGGACAGTGAATTAGATTTGTTTTTTTCTCTCTTCCGGCTGCCATTATCAGTCCCTTTTTATGAAAGTTGTAAAAACACTATCATGAACTTTTTTTATTTCAGCAAACTAATTTATTTACCACATAAAATATGTTTGTAGTACTCTCCCATTCACTGCCTTCTAGTTTACCTATCTATGATGTCTTCCACTGTTGAGAAATCTGAAAATGTGGAAAGGGTTTATGGAGACAGCTGATTGGTCACGTGGGTGTAATGTTTGCATATGTCATATGTCGCAGTTTATTTGACAAATGTGTTTCCATCTCCATTATGTTTGCACTAACATTTAGGGTTAGGGTTACCAGTCCATATAACCACCTCAAGCAAGTCCAATTTTTCATTTAGCAAATTAAGGGATTTTCATCTGTCACTTGTTTCTCATTCGATGCTTCAAAAATGTGCATTAACACAAGGTGATGGAAGCCCAGCTACTGATAACTGAATTATTTACAGTCCGACTTTATAATATACAGAGCTATACCCACATTGCCAGACACGATTATTTCAAAGCGGATGGCATAAGCTTTATGAAGCGTTCGATACTCAGTCCCATCTTCCGATTGATAGTATTTAGCAAACCTGGAACACACAAAAAGTAGATTGCGTCCAAGAAAGCATGGGATGATGTATGAGTATATGAGTGTATATGTTTCTTCTACCTGAAGTTATATCCTTTAGAGACACTGCTGTGTTCAAAAGCAGCATCCAAGCGTGTGAAGAAGTAATTGGGATTGCAGTTCTCCTCATCATAGTCCAGATTACACTTCCAATTGATGTTAATTCCAATCTCTCCTCCCTGAAACAAACAACAACAACAAAATCACTCTCACTTTACACAACTAACTGTCAAATGTTATCAAATACAATAATAAGTAAACAATTAGTGAATTTAAGAATATTCAAAAACAACAATATTTTCATTAAGTCATCATTATCATCATTATATAATTCCATCATCTCCTCAAACCACCAACCAAACATCAAACATCAAAAGAAAAATTATTAGAATAAATGACTTCAGCAGACTATAATAATAATAATAATAACCCCCAAAACTTAGGGTTACTCTACTCTAAAACTCCAGAGTAATGTTAGGGTCATGTTAAAAGTTACTAAACTGTACGAACCACTGAAACAAATTAATCTGGAGGAGCACAATAAGTGAACTCAGAAGATCCCACTTTATTAATGACACAACTGATACATAGTTTTCTTTTCTTTTTTTTTTTTTTTTACTAAAGATTATTTGTAGCACAAACCTCTTATTGTTTACAATTATTTTACAGTGATTTTGAATAGATGTTCCCCAAACCGGAAGCACAACCTATAATTTAAAACGCGTTTGGTGCTTTTATGTCAAGTCTAGTTCCACAACTTTGATAACATGAAAACGTAACGTCTGAAACAACCACAAACAACATTTAAGGTTAAATATAATGCATGTAAGAGAATGTGTATAAGTTAATATATACACTCACCGTCCACTTTATTAGGTACACCTGTCCAACTGCTCATTAATGCAAATTTCTCATCAGCCAATCACATGGCAACAACTTAGTTAGGCATGTAGACATGGTCAAGACGATCTGTTGCAGTTCACACCGAGCATGAGAATGGGGAAGAAAGGTGATTTAAGAGACTTTGAATGTGGCATGGTTGTTGGTGCCAGATGGGCTGGTCTGAGTATTTCAGAAACTGCTGATCTACTGGGATTTTCATGCACAACCATCTCTAGGGTTTACAGAGAATGGCCAGAAAAAGAGAAAATATCAAGTGAGCAGCAGTTCTGTGGCCTTGTTGATGCCAGAAGTCAGAGGAGAATGGCCAGACTGGTTCCAGCTGATAGAAAGGCAACAGTAACTCAAACAGCCACTCGTTACAACCGAGGTATGGTGTAATGGTGTGGGGGATATTTTCTTGGCACACTTTGGGTCCATTAGTACCAACTGAACATCATGTCAACCCCACAGCCTACCTGAGTATTGTTGCTGACCATGTCCATCCCTTTATGACCACAGTGCACCCATCTTCTGATGGCTACTTCCAGCAGGATAATGCGCCATGTCATAAAGCGCGAATCATCTCAGACTGGTTTCTTGAACATGACAATGAGTTCACTGTACTCAAATGGCCTCCCCAGTCACCAGCCCTCAATCCAATAGAGCACCTTTGGGATGTGGGGTAATGGGAGATTCGCATCATGGATGTGCAGCCGACAAATCTGCAGCAACTGTGTGATGCTATCATATCAATACGGACCAAAATGTCTGAGGAATATTTCCAGTACCTTGTTGAATCTATGCCACGAAGGATTAAGGCAGTTCTGAAGGCAAAGGGGGTCCAACCCTGTACTAGTAAGGTGTACCTAATAAAGTGGCC
The DNA here is from genome assembly GCA_903798195.1 of Danio kyathit. Classification (NCBI taxonomy): domain Eukaryota; kingdom Metazoa; phylum Chordata; class Actinopteri; order Cypriniformes; family Danionidae; genus Danio; species Danio kyathit. The sequence goes on from LR812532.1 coordinate 27,479,632, forward strand.
TGTGAGTGTATAAAAGTCAGCGTTCTCTCAGCATTATGGCAAAACGATATCTTGTTAAATTTGAAAATTGTAAACGTTTACAATAGTTTTACATTTCTTACATAGCGTGTTGTCAACGTTGGTTAATTAAATAGCTCTTTTCACCTCAGCGTCTGCTTACTGCCACCACCACCTTTTTCGTTTGTTTTTAAATTGTGTTGTAATTTCTTTTAGTAGAAAAAAGCGGGTCTGGTCAGTACTTGGAGCACCTCGAACGTTTTATTATGGATTTAATGGTTGATTTTTTCTTTAATCATCCTCTTTAATGTAGTTTTCTCTGCTTTCATTGTAGGAAAGGACACTTCAGCCTCGTTATCCTTCTTTTCTCCTCCAGAGGGTGATCGAGAGCGCTTTATTTCTCTGTCTTGTCTACGTTCCAAACATTTTTGTTAGCCAAACAGAAAATATTGACTTTTGAAACATCCACTTAAATTAATTATTTACTTGCTGCAAAAAGCAATGGAAACCCGCACAGAATTTGGTTTAATGGTTGTAATGGTTGTAATGGGAATTGTGTTGGTTTTTGGTAGTCCCTGTGGGTCTCTGTTGGTAATTTGTTGCCTTCTGCATGTGGCATGTTTGATGTGTAGGCTATATGTCTCAAAAGACACTTGATATTAGGAAGCGTAAAATGCTTTTTGATTTCAAACGAATCTCTGTCAATATATTGTAATTCAAATTAAAGCTGAATATTTGCTTTCAGCATTTTACTCCATGTTTCCGTTTCAGATGATCGTTCAGAAATCATTCTAACATGATTTGCTGCTCTATTATGATACATTACTGGTGCTTTACCATTATCAATGCTTTTACTTTTAAAATAATTTTTCTGCTTAATTTTTTGTGCAAACTGTAATTTTTTTCACTGTCATGTTTGATAAGTCTACTGTAAAAACCTGATGAATATAAAAAACCCTTTCTCTATATTTAAAAAAAAATGTATACTATTTTGAATAGTAATAAATCAAGTTTTCCACACACAAAATTAAGTGCATAAATAATAAAGCATCCAGTTTAAGCATTTATAATAATAAAAATGTTTTTGATCATCTATTTAGCACATTAGAATGATTCACTGTGACATTGAAGACTAGGTGAAAATTCAGCTGTCATCACAAAATAAATAATATTTAAAAATATATTTTATAACACTAATTTTAATGACTTTTTGATCAAATAAATGGGTGGCAGATCTGAATTTGCAGCCTTTCATTAGATGATTTTTATTAGAAAAATCGATTAAAATGGATTAACACAGGCCAATCAAGACAAAATGCATTAAGGCTTGCTCTAACAATCCAACAGCAGTCATCTGAGAGATCTAATGGGTCGTTTATGAGATGAATATGATGAAATGGATTTCTTTGATAAATTGAAAAGAAATTGAAGTAGAAAAACTGAACGGACTTACAATCTTTGTAATATTTTCCAGACTTTGGTTGAGGTTTTTCAGGATATCTCCCACTTTAAAGATGGGACAGAATGGATGGCGCACTGGGTCATAGTTACAGGCGTTAATGTAAGTCTTGTTTAAGCTTGAAGGGAAATTACCCCTGTGAAAATAAGAGAGAAACAGGTCATCAGAAATGATTTAATATGTTTAAAGCAGGGGTGCCCAAACTTTGCCATGAGTAATCCTAATTTATTTAATAATATTTGTAAATAACTAGAAAAAAATACCGCATTTACTAATGTATTCAACTTGTTTGAAAGTGTATATTATTTTAATAAACTTGTTATAATAAAACCATAATTTTTTTTTTTAAAAATCCAAACAATGGAGTTCAATGCCGAGTACACTAGTCATGCTGAACCTGCCTTTGCCTTGATTTGCATGCTGATGTCTTCTTCCCTTTATTTGTTGTGACATTATGTACATTTAAAAAAAAATCTGATTCATGTACAACATTTAATTGAAAAAATTCATTTCAGTTTGTAGCTCAACAATAAAACAAACAAACAAACAAACAAACAAACAAACAAACAAACAAACAAACAAACAAACAAACAAACAAAAGGTTACATTAAAATAGAAATGAGAATCTCTTTTAAAGGCATTCCCCAACCCTTTCCATTTTCCCTCTGGCTGGCCAAATCAAAATATACAAAGAGCCAACTTTGGCCTGCAGGCTCTGGCATCTCTGGTTTAAAGTTTCAGTTACACTTTATTTTGAGGTGTTATTACAGTGTAACTATTATTTTAGCTACTGTGTAAAATTAATCAACAACACTTACCGTGTGACTAGAGTTAGAATGCGGGTTAGGTTTTGGTTATGTAATTATGCATTATAAATTGGCAATTCTATGGTAATGACATAAAACATTTGTAACAAGGACACCTTTAAATAAAGTGTTACCAAAAATTCTTTGTTGTAAAATGGGAGTATATTATTTCAATTCAGGGCTGCCAGCTGATAAATAACACTAATTGTCAAATTTGTTTTTAATATCATTTTTGGCAGAATTTGCATATTATATTTTAACATAATTTTTTGGTAAATTCATGTATTGGATTAATGGAAATTATATTCATTCAGAATCTTTACATATATATGTATATCTTTGTATATATACACTGTAGAAAATGCAGGGTTCCACACAATTAATTCATGTTGTGCCAAAACAAAGTTAACTTAAGTTAACTTTCACTTTTAACAAATTTATGTGGAATGAACATGAAAAATGAAATGGAATGAAAAAAATTAAGTTGTCCCAATGAAATCTCAAGAATTGTGTTGATTCAGCTTATTTTAAATAAGTAGTTTGAGCAAGCAAAAAAAAAATTAAGTGTGTATGTATATATATATATATTGAAGTCAGAATTATTAGTCCCCCTGTTTATTTTTTTCCCCAATTTCTGTTTAACGGAGAGAAGATTTTTTTCAACACATTTCTAAACATATTAGTTTTAATAACTCATCTCTAATAACTGATTTATTTTATCTTTGCCATGATGACAGTAAATAATATTTGACTAGATATTTTTCAAGACACTTCTATACAAAGTGACATTTAAAGGCTTAACTAGGTGAACTAGGCAGGTTAGGGTAATTAGGCAAGTTATTGTATAACAATGGTTTGTTCTGTAGACTATTGAAACAAAAAATAGCTTAAGGGGGCTAATAATTTTGTCCTTAAAATGGTTTTTAAAAAATTAAAAACTGCTTTTATTCTAGCCGAAATAAAACAAATAAGACTTTCTCCAGAAGAAAAAATATTATCAGACATACTGTGAAAATTTCCTTGCTTAGTTAAACATAATTTGGGAAATATTTAATAAAGAAAAAAATTCAAAGGGGGGCTAATAATTCTGACTTCAACTATATATATAAAACAATACACCCAAAAAAACTACTTATTTAAAATGAGCTAAACAACACAATTCTTGAGAGTTTTTTGCAAAAACTTAATTGTTTCATGTTTAATCCACTTACATTTGTGAAAACTAATAAGTTAACTTAATTCATTTATGTTGTCAAAACAATTGTGTGGAACCCAGCATTGTTTACAGTGTATGGTTCAATAAAATAAAAAACGGTTCATTGGATTTACTAAATTTGTTTAAACTATGTATACGGGCTGAATGTAAACAAACTAATTAAGTTGAACATTAAAATTAATTTGTTTTTTTAAATTCGCCAACAAAAATAGTTTGCGACCACTAACCTTAAACAAATTTAGGAAATTCCAGTAAATCATTTTTTTCAGTGTTTGTAATTCGTGTGCAAAGGTCAGAAACTCACCGGGCGACACCAAACAGAGGAAAGCGAATGCTGTTCTTGATGAATATGGTGAAATTCTCCACCTCGTACATCGGCTTTCTGTGGGTGAGAATTTGAACTATAAAATTTTAACTATATGTCCAAAAGCATGCATTTCTTACTTATTAATTACTTAATACACAAATACACTTGATTAAACTTAGACGATACCTACAGTTGAAGTCAGAATTATTATTTATTTTTTTAAATATTTTTAAATATTTCCCAAATTATATTTAACAGAGCAAGGAAATTTTCACAGTATATCTGATAATATTTTTCTTCTGGAGAAAGGCTTATTTGTTTTATTTCAGCTAGAATAAAAGCAGTTTTTTTTTTTAAAAACATTTTAAAGTCAAAATTATTAGCCCCTTTAAGACATATTTCTTCAATAGTCTCCAGAACAAACCATCGTTAAACTTGAATTGAATTGAATTATTTCTTACCCAGAAATGGCGTCGTCTTCTGCTGGGCACCAGCCTTGAATTTCACAACGCCATGTATGATTACTTGTTCCATTATCATTCAAGCATTTGCCTGTTATCATACCTGTGAAAAGGCAAAGATGCATCAGAAGCAAAAGTATAAGCACACTGCTCTGCTTTAGAGTTCATGTATAATTAAATATGCTAGTAATGTTTGCTTTAGGGGAAAAAAATGAACCCACCATTTCCAATATTTAAGCCAATTTTTCCCTCACAGTCAGCATCAGAAATGCAACTAAACTTCTTTTCAACCTGACAAAGGAAGAGTATGCAGAGAAAGAGTGTGTGTTAAAGTGCATTAAAAGTCTAGAAATTCTTGTGAGGTTTGAGATTTACCTCAGGACAGTATCCTTGTGTCTGATTGGCTGTGACGACCATGTTGGTGATGATAGAGAATGATGAGGCTCCCTGAAAAATGTGCAGAGACATTCATCTCAGACTTTGCAGAGATATTCATATATTTCACTTTTAAAATATGCATTTGCTTACTTGTGATGGAATGACATAGTCTGCTACGTCCATCACACGGTCATTGAAGTTACCCAAACCCTTCACTTTAGTCATGACCGCAGACTCAATTCCTGTGTCACGGAGCTGATGTGCTTTTTCATGCATAAACACCCAACTGTAAACACAAGGTAAGTGAACATGTTGTTTGTTCTAAAAATTGTATTAACCTTATTCCTTCATGTAAGAACCTTAACAGTCATTGAAACTGTATTGGCTGGAGATTTCCAGTCTCATTCACTTTTATTAATCCTAAACAGCTCATTATGCTGATTGACGGTGCAAACTGATTGATGTTGTATTTTCTTATAATACAGTTATTATTATTATTTTTTTTTATTATTTGTCTTTATGTTATGAAACAATTGTCTGTGGAGCAATTAGTTTGACCGTTTACTGCCATTTATTATTCGTAGTCATTTCCCAATTCTCTCTCTCTCTCTCTCTCTCTCTCTCTCCATATATATATATTCATTCATTCATTCATTTTCTTTGGCCTCATTCAAGGCTTTGTCCCTTGCGGGGTCGCCACAGCGGAATGAACCGCCAACTTATCCAGCACGATTTTACGCAGCGGATGCCCTTCCAGCCGCAACCCATCTCTGGGAACTTCCACACACACATTCACACTCATACACTATGGACAATTTAGCTTACCCAATTCACCTGTACTGCATGTCTTTGGACTGTGGGGGAAACCAGAGCACCCGGAGGAAACCCACGCGAACGCAGGGAGAACATGCAAACTCCACACAGAAACCCCAACTGACCCAGCCCAGCCGAGGTTCGAACCTGCGACCCAGCGACGTTCTTGCTGTGAGGCAACAGCACTACCTACTGTGCCACTGCGTTGCGATATATATATATAGTCAAGTTGAAGTCAGAATTATTAGCCCCCCTTTGAATTTTTTCCAAATGATGTTTAACAGAGCAAGGAAATTTTCACAGTATTTCCGATAACATTTTTTCTTCTGGAGAAAGTCTTAATTGTTTTATTTTGGCTAGAATAAAAGCCGTTGTCATTTCTTAAAAGCCATTTTAAGGTCAATATTATTAGCCCTCTTAAGCTATACATTTTTCCGATAGTCTACAAAACAAACCATCATCATACAACGATTTGACTAATTACCCTAACCTGCCTAGTTAACCTAATTAACCTAGTTAAGCCTTTAAATGTCACTTTAAGCTGTATAGAAGTGTCTTGAAAAATATCTAGACAAATATTATTTACTTGTTGTCATCATGACAAAGATAAAATAAATCAGTTATTAGAAATGAGTTATTAAAACTATTATGATTAGAACTGTGTTGAAAAATATCTTCTCTCCCTTAAACAGAAATTGGGGAAAAAAAATAAACAATAATTCTGACTTTAACTATATATATATATATATATATATATATATATATATATATATATATATATATATATATATATATATATATATATATATATATATATATATATATATATATATATATATATCAGAGAATTTAATAACTCAATAATAACTAATTATTTAACAGTTAATATCTAATTTCTACTAATTAATTTATTTTGTCTTGATGATGATGAGATGTTATAGTATTCAGCTTAAAGTGCAATTTAAAAATTTTAAGGTATTATCTTATGCAAGTTATAATAAGCCAATTTATAATAAGCCATTAAACAGCAGTGGTTTGTTCTGTAGTCAATCAAAAATAATTTTTGAAGAAAAAAAAATATGAAAAAGGAGCTAATAATATTGATCTTGTTTAAAAAAAAATAAACGTGTCTTTATTCAAACCAAACTAAAATAAATAAGTCTTCACAGAAAAGAAAATGCTTGCTAGACGGTAGGGTGTTCTGAGTGGTTCCTAGGCAGTTGCTAGGGTCCACTGGGTTGTTAACTGGCAAGCCTCATTTACATGTTTGATCAAATCCTAATACTTAGCAAGCATTTCTAGTGCGTTATATCACTTAGCTAATTGTTATTAGCATAGCTAAACAATGCTAGCACGTGTAGCATACAAGAAGTCCCATTTGCTAGCATGAGTCAAACATAAAAAGTGTATGATATCTACTGAAGAATCATTTTAAAGGGATGCATGCAAAATGGCTTGCCATAGACTGAACTTGTAAAAATGGCTTGCCATATCAACAGCAAGAGGCGATTTGGTGTGGAGAGAATCTATTATTCTTTCAAGGAGACATAATTACTTGTATAAGTTAGATATAGCGAATTAATCCTTACTAAAGCTAATGTCCTGTAATGACTCTAAATCAGTAGATGGCTCTCTTTTTCTCTAATCAGAATCAAACAGATCTCTGAAATTTCTGGTCTAAAAATGAAATAGCACTCTATTTGATTTTCTGCTTTCAGCTCATTTGAACGGTGAAATGACTGAATATTTTAGGTTATGCGTGTATAAGACTAACCCGAGTCGAAACGCGATCGTGACATCGAAAAATAAAATATTTCTTCTCCAGAAATCGCGCTTGATCCGCCTGTTAACACATATAGGATGACATTTTGCCGTAATAAACTTCAGTCAAATGCGATCTGTGAGACTCTGTCTCTGTCTGTCTACTGTGCTGTTTAAACACTGTGAAGTGTTTAAAGTGCATGCATTTGTTAGAAAGAAATATACTCATATTTAGGAAAAGTTGGGGTATTATATGTGTGTTTTATTTCAACAAAGTTATTAAATTGATGCGCGAGTCTCGATGAAATCTGTATCAGATAAAAACTCTGTATCTCTCCAGAAATCATGAAAGGCGTACATCTGTATGATGAAGTAAACCATTTACTCAACTTATTCGTGCAAGCATCAGTTTGTTTTAGATTAAGTTATTGTTTTCACATACATTGATTTGCTTATTACAGAGAATAACATATATCAACACAATTATGCGTTCAGTGTAACAGGCCATGACGTTAGCAAACACCAAGATCAGCCTTAAGTAGTTTGTAATACTTGGATTTGTGTACAATCGCTGGAGTGTTTTAATTCAAATAGCTTTAAATTTGCTCTCGAGATCGCGAGACACGGTCACACTGCCTGTATTTACTTTAGACAGAAACAGCTGCTCATCCATAAAATGGGTTTTCACATCTTATCACTAACTAAATTACAAAATTTTATTCAAAAATTATAAATCGTATGGCATGAGGAGATATACAATCACGCATGCAGAAGGCACCTTTTGGCCAAATTTGGGCTTCATAGCATGAACGGCCTAAGAGAAAAATCACTTTTTTTCCGGAATAATAATAATAATAAGTTTAAGTATAGGATAACAGTATGTTAGCTTTCTCAAGCCAACATAATAACTAATTTCTAATAACTGATTTCTTTTATCTTTGCCATGATGACAGTTCATCATATTTTACTAGATATTTTTCAAGATACTATAATTCAGCTTAAAGTGACATTTAAAGAGTTAAATTATGTTAACTAGACAAATTAGGGTAATTAGACAAGTCATTGTATAACAATAGTTTGTAGATAATCGCAAAAAAATATTGCTTAAGAGGCTCAAAATTATTGCTCTTAAATTTATTTTTTTCTAAATTAAAAATGAAAACGAAATAACTTTCTCCAGAAGAAAAAATATTAGAGGAAATACTGAGAAAAAATCCTTGCTCTGTTAAACATAAAGACTTCAACTGTAGATTCAAGTACAAAACCAGTTTAAAATAATATTAGTGAGAAGAAAATTTTGTCAAAGCTTACCAGATGAAATACAGAATAATTAACAGCTGAACGACCCGGTTGATTATTCCAACTGACCAGCTCTTCACTACTACAGACTTGGCGGTTTCATAGACGAAAAACCCTTTAATGAAGCCCAGCGCTCTGGGAGCCATAGTAGTAGTATGTGTAGCTTAAAGCTAACAAGTGTAAGCTGAAGAAAATCTTGAGATCTGTTGCTTGACAAACCAACACGCTCCTCACTACTGCGCATCTGTAGTGAGGGATCTTATTTTACTTGACAGATTGAAAAAAAAAAACATTGTCCACATTTTCCCTCCCCTTTTCATGGTCAAGCCTCTCCTCTATTAATCCCCCAGAGTCCTTCAATGTCCATTTCCTTAATAGCCTGCTCATTTGATCATCTCTCTCAGATTTATTTTATTTCTAACTCTCTTTCTCTTCCTCTTTTAATTCATATATATTTCACTAATATTTTATATAAATAATTAGAAACACATTACTACTAATTATAGCAGTTGATTTGAGTTTTTTAGGCACACATATTAGCTCTTTTACACTGTAAAAATAGCACAAATTTAATGCATTCCTTGTTATGTATATTCCTTATTATATATATTCTTTAATATATATATTGCTTATTATATATATTGCTTATATACAGTATATATGCATGCATAATTGTGCTTTTCATACTGCCTTTTATGCAAATTAGTACAATATGTATAATAAGTGGTACATTTTTAAAAGCTCATCACACGTTTTGACATAGCTGTTCATTCAATCATGTTCTTGTTCACGGTTGCTTGCTTCCTTTCAATCCAATCTTTTCCAATTTTTTTCTGTATTTCTGTCTTCACTTGATTATTGTGAAATTTAATGTTTCAGTCACACAAATGCAACATGCATTCATTCATTCATTTTCATTCGGCTTAGTCTCTATTTCAGAGGTCGCCACAGTGGAATGAACCGCCAACTATTCCAGCATATGTTTTACGCAGCCCTTCCAGCTGCATATACTCATACACCCGGAGGAAACCCATGTAAACATGGGGAAAACATGCAAGCTCCACACAGAAATGGCAACTGGTCCAGCTTGGACTCAAACCATCGACCTTCTTGCTGTGAGGCAACAGTGCTAACCACTGAGCCACCTTGCTGCCCCAGAAATGCAACAGAAGAGTCTTTACTCCATTCCATTTGTGCAATCTTTTTTATTAGACTGAAAGGACTGTTGTACGGCTACACAATATAGACAAATCTGACATTTGTTTTTCTGCAGTATAAATACAATTTCACCAGATGATTTGCTTAGCTCTGTTTGGAAAGAGTTTATTTATTTATATTGATTGGGATGATTTTATAATGAAGTAAATCATGCATAAAATATAATGCACAAATTACAAACACAGATAATACAACAAAGATAAAAGTGAAATAAACAGTGCATTGGGGTTTTTCTGGGCATTCAGGTACAGAAATGGAAGAATTAAATGAAGAGTTTAGATGCAAAAACCTCTAAATGCCATCTAAAATTTTCTTTTAAAATCTCAGACTCTGGGCAACCCAGTGGCGCAGTAGGTAGTGCTGTTGCCTCACAGCAAGGACGTCGCTGGGTCGCAGGTTCGAACCTCGGCTGGGCTGGGTCAGTTGGCGTTTCTGTGTGGAGTTTGCATGTTCTCCCTGGGTTCGCATGGGTTTCCTCCGGGTGCTCCGGTTTCCCCCACAGTCCAAAGACATGCAGTACAGGTGAATTGGGTAAGCTAAATTGTCCATAGTGTATGAGTGTGAATGTGTGTGTGGATGTTTCCCAGAGATGGGTTGCGGCTGGAAGGGCATCCGCTGCGTAAAATCGTGCTGGATAAGTTGGCGGTTCATTCCGCTGTGGCGACCCCGCAAGGGACAAAGCCGACAAGAAAATGAATGAATGAATGAATCTCAGACTCTTGTGTGTGGGTTCAGTAATTTCCCTTTTATGGTGACGAATAGGGTATTTCCATTGCCTATAAAGTGAAATAACATAAATGAAATTTCAGATGGCATTTAGAGGTTTTTGTAAAATAATACTGCATTATCTTCATCGTATACACTACCTGACAAAAGTCCTGTTGTCAATCCCAGTAAAAGCAACAAATAATAACTTGACTTCTATTTGAACATGTGGAAAAGTGGCAGAAGGTAGATTTTTTCATTATTGAGCATGTCTTGGGTAGAGAAGACATTGAAGACAAATCCAAAGAATCTTGATGAACTCTGGAAGTCCTGCAAGAACGCTTTCTTTGCCATTCCAGATGACTTTACTAATAAGTTATTTGAGTCATTGCAGAGATGTATGGATGCAGACGTTAAGCTCATGGGAGTCATACACAATGTTAATTATTTTTCCACTGCACCATGACTTTATATTCTATACTGTACATTATTTCTGTTAAGTGACAAGACTTTAGTCTAAGCAAAGTCAGACCTTACTGTCCTAATTAAATGATTAAAAATCAAGGCATTATCGTATTTTGTTTTGGTAAAATAAGCGTAATCTAGAGGAATTTGCCTTTCATATAAATAAATATAGGCCTTAAATACACAAATTATAAAGTTTCATTCCATAATGGTTAAACTTAGTCACTGTCAACCTCTGGAGGTTTTGGAGTCATTAAGTATTTTTCACCACTGTAAATATATATTTTATGTATCTGTAAGAGTATTTTTATTTTAGGAAACTTTTGACTTCACTACATTCGTAAGCAGTTTATTTGACTTTTTACAGATCTCTTGAATGAAGCTGAGTAAAGTTATTTAGAAATTGTCACCTGCCCAGAGACATATAGACATAAAGGATATATGGTGTTTAATCTGTAAACAAGTTGAATTTTATCCATTAACCTTTTTAATCAGTTAACAAATTGCACTGAACAGTTCATTTGTAATTTGGACTTACACTTATTCACACGTCAATGACACACTGATTCAAAAGATCTGTTTAGTGTGAGTCTCCAGTAAATGATTCACTCATTCAAATGATCCATTCAGAGCGAGTTTCAAACTGATTTAAATGATCTGGGGTGCGTTTCCCAAAACCATCGTTAGCCAACTAAGGTCGCAAGTTCCGTCGTTACAAACATAGTTCTTTGATTTGCTGTTTCCCAAATCCATCGTTCCAACGAACATTCGCAAACTGCGTCGCAAACTTGAGCACTTGAAACTACATCTCTGGAGCTGTAGTTAGAAGCATAGTTCCTGGCTGTGTTCTATTCCCACTTATCCCCCCTATGCCCTATTCATTTAGAACATTCTAACATTCAAAGTTGGAATTATTAAAAATAAAAAAAGCATTAAGTTAATCTCTCTTAGGTGTAATTTGCTTTCAAAGTATTTTTACAGTTCATTTTTAGCGATCTTCATGTTTACAATTGTGCTCCCTTCGCGGTGCACTTTGAAAACATTGATATCATTTTGAACACAGCCTCATGGCGAAAGCTATAGGTATATTTAAAAGCGGAAATTATGTTGTGTCTCCAAAGCTTGTGAAAACAAAAAACATAGCATACGTTAATTCTTTTATTTTATAGTGGGTTATTTATTAAGTATCTCTACTGTATATGACATGGGTCTGTTGGTTAGAACTTTCTGCTGTGGTTTGCATGTGTCAAATTGTAATTTTTAAAAAATACATAAACAATATCCTAAATAATAATAATAATAACAGTAATCATCATTAATATTATTATTATTAAAGTAAATATATTTATAATAAATAGCCTCATTATTTATTTATTTATATTTGATATAAGAATAGTGTTAGCTTTTGTAAGTGATTTTATATTTTAGAATAGAATATGTAATGTTCAACTTAATAATATTAGTAAAGCAAACATTGGCCCTATATGTGCCATTTACATATATTTCAATTAATATGGAAAGCGAGTGCATATTTTTACCAAAACTAATATTGGATTTTATTTTAAATGCGTGTTTGTGTAAAACAATATAATTTGCACAAAGAAATGATGGGGTTCTTCTTTAAAGAAGTTGTTAGTCCACCCCGTTTAGAGCATCATTATGGGCGTTTTACACTATAACTAACGTGGTTTAAGCGATGGATCTGCGACAGAGAAACTACGGGTTTTGGGAAACACTCGTCACTACATCGTTCTTTTGCCAAACAATGCATCGGACTATGATAGTTCAGCCGTGAGTTACGTCGTTGTTTGGGAAACGCACCCCTGTTCAGTGGGAGTCTCCAGTAAATGATTAAATGTTTCAAATGATCTGTTCAGAGTGAGTCTCTAGCAAATGATTTAATGATTCAAATGATCTGTTCAGAGTGAGTCTCCAGTAAATGATTCACTGATTTTACAAACAGATCTGAAAGGGGTTCAGTGTGTGAATGTGGTTTCAATTTTTGTGGTTATCAGAGTCAGACAAGGTTTGGTAATTCAACTTTCTTGCTAAATAAACATTCATTTATTTTCCTTCAGCTTAGTCCCTTTATTTATCAGGGGTTGCCACAGTGGAATGAATCGCCAACTTATCCAGCATATGTTTTAGACAGCGAATGCCCTTCCAGCCATAACCCAGCACTGGGAAACACCCATACACACTCATTCTCACACATATACACAACAGCCAATTTAGTTGATTCTATTCACCATGACGCATGTCTTTGGACTGTGGGGGAAAACAGAGCACCCTGAGGAAAACCACGTCAACATGGTGAGAACATGCAAACTCCACACAGAAACGCCAACTGACCCGGCCAGGACTCGAACCAGCAACCTTCTTGCTTTGAGGCGGCAGTGCTACATTCATCAGTATCACAGATAATATCACAGATGTGTATTAAAGGTGTACGAAACCATCATGTGCTTATAATATATCAGTATATCATTTTAGCAGTTTGCATATTGCAATCTGAATAGTCGAAGGATGTGCAAAACCACAGGATTTGCAGTGGAAGTACACAAAAATAGACACTTGAGTAAAAGTACAGATATCCAAATAAAAATGTTACTCCAGTAGAAGTATAAAGTCCTCTGTTTCAATATAACTCGAGTACAAGGTAATAAGGAATTCTTATTTTAATTTAGTAATAAAAGTAAAAGTAGGCCTACTATCAGATGTTTATTTCAGTGTGTGAATGTGGTTTCACATGTTTTCACTTCATTTATCAGTGTGGTTATCAGAGTCAGACAAGTTTTCTTGCTAAATAAACATTCATCAGTAACTTTTAATAGGATTACTTAAGTAAATAAAAAATCAGCAATTTATGTTCGACTTAATTTATATTAAAAAAGAAGGACTTTTTACACTCATCCACCGCTGCTCACTGCCAGGTGCCATTTCATGTCCAGTTTGTAGGATATTCCTTTCATGTCATGTGAACGTCAATAAAGCCAGTGCTCAGCTGTGTTGTTGACTCCGGCGTGTGTAATTTATGGGAAGCTGTGTCCACTCAAAAACGCTTCTCTGAAAGCTTTCCAATTGGAATGACGTGACATCATAATTGACCACAAAGATAATGGGCTCACTTTAATGATGAGGAAATGTGATCTTCACTTGTACGCAGTTTGCAAACGGCTCCAGAAATGTCCTAGTAGACATCTATCAGTAAATATGAGATATGTAAATATGCAATGTGCTAGCAAACATAATACATAAACATAATTTTGATATATTTTAATTGACAGGCATTAGCTATATATAAGCTTTACTGATATTAAAACAGCTTATTTGACAAGATAAATTACAAAGACAAAACCCATCTGAAAAAATACTATAGTAAATACTAGACTAGAGTGTGTTTTGAACCATACTAAGTGTATATATTATTTACAACAGTTTGTTAATAAATGCTGCAGCTACTGTAGTATTAAAATAGTGAACTGATAAGGTGTAATACATACGGTATTATGTTTTAGTTTTTACTATACTGTAAACTGTAGTGTATTGTAGTATAATGAATCATATACACTCAAAAAATGATGTTTGTTCAAACTGCTTATTTAAAATAAGCTGAAACAACATGATTCTTGAGGAGGTTTTTTTGCAACAACTTAATTGTTTTATGTTCAATCCACTTAAATTTAAAAAACATAATAAGTTAACTTAAATCCTTCATGTTGTCCCAACACAAATCGATTGTGTGGAATCCAGCATTTTTTACAGTCTAGTGTAATTTGTTTATACAACTAGTTTTATATAACATGTAACTATATTCACATTACCACAACAGGTTAGCTTAAGTATTTTACTATGGTTCAAAAACAATAGTTAATTATGTCTAATTATTGTTTTTCTTGATGGAGGCTGTAACATTTTTTGATTTAACATGATTAATAAAATGCACTGTAAAAATGGTAACCTACAATTACTACTTTATGTGCGTTATCCAAACCTGAATATCTAAGTATCATGCTTTTGCAGAGAATCAAGTGGTCCAAATTAACTCAAAAACACGAAATTAAATGTGGAATTGAAACTCAGAGCTATAAATTCATTGAATAAAAGAACAGGCAGCAGGTGTGCACAATTTGCAACTGAGATATGAAAATATGCAGAAAGTGACAATCGAGATCAAATGCAAAAATGCATTTTAGTGCAAATTGACTTAATGCCACTATATGATTCAGAATGATTTTCATATCACTGCTATAGCTGATCACATTTTCCTTTCCTTCCAGCCTGATAATCTGATTAACAGCTCATATCTCTGGATGCATGATGTTGTACGTTTTTCATTAGATAACCTCTTTCAACTCTAATTTGTCAAGACAGAACTGCTTAGGCGTTTCACAAACTCTCCATACAAGAAGGAACTGATGGATTGTGCATGCCAATATTTTCTAATCTACCTTCATTCATTCATTCATTTTCTTTTCGGCTTAGTCCCTTTATTAATCCAGGGTCGCCACAGCGGAATGAACCGCCAACTTATCCAGCACGTTTTTACGCAGCAGATGCCCTTCCAGCGACAACCCATCTCTGGGAAACATCCACACACACTCATTCACACTCATACACTACGGACAATTTAGCCTACCCAATTCACCTGTACTGCATGTATTTGGACTGTGGGGGAAAGGAGAACATGCACACTCCACACAGAAATGCCAACTGACCCAGCCGAGGCTCGAACCAATGACATTCTTGCTGTAAGCCGACAGCACTACCTGCTGTGCCACTGCGTCTCCCTAATCTAGCTTCAGTATTTTACAATTTATCTGTAACAACACTGCAGACAAGACAGAGTAACTGCTTTTCTTATTGTATAGATGAATAGGTCCAGAGGTGGAGAAGTATCTTAACCTATTCTCCTCAAGACATGTCTAATAGATAGTAAATTTGTAAGCATCATTTTGTTCATCATTTTAAGGCAAAAACTGTCAAATGACACCTAACACGACAAAGTTACATGAAAGGAGAACATGAATAGAAAGCACATGGCTTCTGAGAGAAAGGGGACAGATATTAATACAGTGTATTAAAGGTGTACAAAACTCTGCTACCCCAAGAGGAACCATCATGTGCTTGTAATATAATATCAGCACTGATAGTTGCACATCCGCAATAGTCACATCACAGGATGTGCAAAATCACATGAGATTTACAGTGAATGGAAGACACAAAATAGACACTTGAGTAAAAGTACAGTAATCAAAATAAATATTAAGTAAAAGGTCCTCTGTTTTCTATATAACGTGAGTACAAAGTACAAAAGTACTTGATTCTTAATTTACTTAAGCAATGAAAGTAAAAGTAGGCCTACTATCTGATGTTCGTTTTGCAGGAAACTTGAATGATTAAAACATGTCATACTTTGATAACCATACAAACAAACCATGATACTCAAGTAAAAACATGCGAATCCACATTCATACACTGAACTCCTTTGTAAAGTTATTAAATCATTTACTGGAGACTCCATCTGAACAGATCATTTGAATCAGTGAATTATGGAGACTGTAGCTGCGCCCCAAATGGCACACTATACACTCATGCACTATGTACTTATGCACTTACACACTAAGCAGCATAGTATATGTATGTAGTGTCGTCCCAAATGGAATTTTTACTAAGCGGAAATTTAAACCACTTCCCTGATGACGTTTGACGGTTGCCATATCAGTGAAATAAATGAGCAAACTATCAAATAATACCTGCCATGAGTAGAACCGCATTCACCATCGGGAGGCGCTATAATCACTCTCTTAGGGGAATTTTGCTTTCACCATCCAACATGTGCGCCCGATAGCTCCGCCCCTTCCGCTACGTCAGCAAACCTGCAGTGGTTGAGTGCGTAAAGTGTCCATCATTCCACAGTTCATTTTACCGGCTGAATGAGTGCAACATCCGGGTAATTAAAGTGCACTTATTTATTTTCAGTGTGAACGCACTACTTACCCTATTTATACTACAAAATGGCGTAGAATAGTGCATAAGTATGCGGTTTGGGACGCACCTTCCCTCTGAACAGATCATTTGAATCAGTGAATCATTTACTGGAGACTCACTCTGAATAGATCATTTGAATCAAGGAATCATTTACTGGATTTACTTGTTGCTAGATCGGATATGGTTGCGACCGGAAGTTAACGAGAATTATTTATAAAATTTCCCATTTATTGTATTTTGTTAACATCTTCCCCCACCCCAACTCTAAACCCGTCACAGTAACGTAAAAACAGTATAGTACCGAGTATTATTTATGTCATCTATTAAATTACCCAATAAATTGTATTTTTTAACGCCTACCCTCACCCTAACCCGTCTCAGTACTGTATAAATATTAATTATTATTATTATAGTGTCATAAAAAATGCTGCTATTTTAATGTGCATATCGCACTTCCAGCCGGCCGCGTATCCGAGACCCCCTTTGAACAAATCATTTGAATCAGTGAATCATTTACTGGAGACCCCCTCTGAACAAATCATTTGAATCAGTGAATCATTTACTGGAGACTCACATTCAGAAGGGCTCGTCCCTAATCCCTTCGAAGGGTTTACCCTCCGGAGTGACAGCTTTGTGCAGGTGTAGGGGTCAAAATAAGCGTTTTTGGAACACACTTCTGAGTTATCTTCCCAACATTATCAAGGAGGCGTGCCTTTGTCATACTTGTTATCTGCTATAGTTGACACCCACTAGCAGGCTCAGAATGATTCCATTGTGTAGGCTGCACCTTATTTATTAATTATTGAATTATTTATGCATGTGCTGTGTATGTGCATGTATGTTTGTATATATTAATAATTTTATTTGAACTCCTTGTTTTTAATTATAGTTGTTTATAAATATTACAGTTGCCTATAGAAAAATATTCAAACTCCAAGCCTCCATTTGTCAGTCCGTGACATCGAACAACTTCTCTGCGCAAAAGATCATGAGTGTCTGAAACGGCCATCTGTTGTACCCTTCAAAATCCTTCACTTCGCTATGGAGCAAGACTTTAAAATGGCGGTCATGTTTGTTTTCACTATTAATGCTGAAAAGTACACAGAGAATTTGGAGCACAACATGCTGCCTTCTCTTCCAGGGACGCCCAAACATATTTCAACAAGACAATGCAAAACCACATTCTGCACACATTACAAAGTTTTGGCTGGGGTGGAAGGATTCAGGTACTTGACCGGCCTGCCTGCAGTCCCGACCTGTTTCCAATAGAGAATGTGTGGTGCATTGTGAAGCACAAAACAGGAAAAAAGTCCTGTTTGGAACACACCGTCACTCTAAACAGATCATTTGAATCAGTGAATTGTTTACTGGAGACTGCCTCTGAACGGATAAGTTGAATCAGTTTACATTTGAATTAGTGCGTTGTATATGTGTGAACAGGTGTCAGTCCAATTCACTAATTAATTAAGTGCAAGTTTTGAACCAATTTAACAGGTTAATGGATACAATTCAGTTTGTTTACTGATTTAACACCACTGTCTCATCTTTTGTCTCAAACTAAATTTACTCTGCTTCATTCAGTAAATGTGATGGATTAAAAAGTACAATCATTGGTTTAGGAATTATGTAAATGTTCCTAAAATAAAATACAGTAATATACTGTATATACCACCACTGCCCATAACAAAATATCAGAGAAATCATTTTGAATTCTATTTTTAATGCTTACATTTATACACTTGATAATATGAATATATTATTTGTATAACATCATTTAAATAATAAAGCCTCTGCCTGAGAGGGACAGAAATTTATGCTATTCAGTTTCACTTTACATCAAGTACAACTCCACCCGTCTGTTATATTAAAAACCACACTTTTTTTTTTTCAACTTCCCTTTTGCTTATGGCAGACCATGCATCTTCACCATGAAGGTCTCAGGCTGTATTAAAAGCCACAAGCTCTCATTGTAAGCCATTACTGGTACTCTATACCCCTGATGGGGCTCATTTACTTGCCTTTCAGTGCTAACAAAACCATCGTGATTGACCTGGACAAGCACGGGTGATGGGTTGAGTCATCCTATAGGTTTGACAGCAGGGCATGTGTGGAGACGATGCCTTGGGAGCAACTCAAGTAGGTTCATTAAGAGCATAATGGGGTTTAATGTCCCCCAATTACAGGATAAGCCAGTTTGAACAGATAAGGTAACTATCCTCATACCTGCAGACAGTTCAAAGAAGGTTGTAGGTTAATCCACATCTGTGACATGCAGCTAATTATCAGAGAAAATCAGCTTTTTATGAAGCTGGTAAATTCCCATAGGGCAAGGCATGTTATAACAGACCAGTCAAGCCCTATAGGAAAAGATTTTGTGAACCAGTAGTGGAGCACTTTAGGGATAGTTCGCCAACAAATGTACTTTGCTCACCATTCACAAATGCTGAGTTCCACACAATTACTTCATGCCGTCTCAACACAAATTAAGTTAACTCAATTGTTTTCACAAATATAAGTGAATTGAACAGAAAACAATTAAGTTATCCAAAAAACACACACAAAATTGTTTGAACAAGCAGAAAAAGTCATTTTTTTGAGTTTAAGTGCTTCTAAACCTATGATTTCTTTCTTCTGATGAGCTCAAAACAAGATATTCTCAAGAATTTGGGGTGAACTGTCCCTCTAGTTAATGTTTTTTCCAGAATTATGCCCTGTACTTTGTCCTCGCCACAGGTTATGAAGTAGTTTGAGAGATAACAATACAAAACAATACTGTATTATCCCAGATAGCATAAATGTGGGCCACTTTAGGCAGTTATGCGGCACTGGTGGTCTTTTTTTGGCCAAATGAACGTGAGGCTGAAGTGGCCCACCTGTACAATGGCAAAAGATTCCAATTCATATATGAGCCATTTAAGTATTAATGGACTCATCATTCTGAGCCTGCTAGTGGGTGTCAACTATAGCAGATAACAAGTATGACAAAGACACGCCTCCTTGATAATGTTGGGAAGATAACTCAGAAGTGTGTTCCAAAAACGTTTATTTTGACCCCTACACCTGCACAAAGCTGTCACTCCGGAGGGTAAACCCTTCGAAGGGATTAGGGACGAGCCCTTCTGAATGTAAGTCTCTATTAAATGATTCACTGATTCAAATGATTTGTTCAGAGGGAGTCTCCAGTAAATGATTCACTGATTCATTAAGTACAAATTTTTGGCACTTATGGCAAAATGTAATCTGAATGTGAACCTAATGTGGCCCATGTGAAAAATGGTAAATTTAGCCCAAATGATGGAAGACAAATGTGGGCCACAGTTGGCAAAAATGTGGCATAGTCATTTAAGGGTAATCTAGGTCTGAGTGACCCAAAGGGGCTCACATATAGGTGCAAATTTGGCCCAGTTATTATAAAACATATGTGGACCACTTTTGGCAAATATTTGGCACAGTAAGCTCTGACTAATGCGACTGTGAGCCTAAAGTGGCCCAGAGAAAATATGGCAAATGTGGCCCAGTTATCTTAAAACATATGTGGGCCACCTTTGGCGAATATTCAGCAGAGTAAACTATAGCTATGTGGGCCGGATGTAAGTGTCTGGTGTGGGCCGGATCTGGGCCAAAATAAAAGCAAACTGTGGCCCAAAATAGGGTCAGTTCTGGTTCATTTGGTTGAATTCTGGCTGATATGTGGTATTGCTATGGCTTAATTGTGGCCCAGATCTAGCAAACAGGAGCGTACCGCCCAAGTGTCATCATTCCATGCGGTATGTGGGCCGAATGTATGCAAGACCGGATTTCAGCCACATGAATCTTGCTATCTGGGATTGACTACAAAGGTGTTACCAGCCTTGTGTCTGGTCTGTTAAAAAACACAATCTCTGAAAAATAAAGCCAGAGGGCACAAACATTTTGTGTTAAAATGAGTGTGATTACATTGAGTAGTATTGTTGGTTCCAATCACCAGATCTGATCTGGACATCCCTAATATAGACACAAAATGTTGGCGGTTTTAAAACCTTGACTTTTCCAAACTGCGGTATACCTTAAAAACGGTTATCATCCCATGCCTAATCCAGACCATACATATCTGAGATTTTCTGAAAGCTATCTAATACCCCATCTGAAAAAAATCATTCATTCTAGATTACCCACATCGATCTTGTTTTTTTTTTTTTGGTTTTGTTTCATGCATGTATGCACACGCATGACGCTTTTGATCATCTGACTATACTGTATGCCAATTTTTACCAGTATTCTTGATATCACATGACATTTACTGATCACACACAGGGAGAAACAGCCATTTAATTACTCACTGAATGTTTATTGCAAAACAGCGGTTAACGATTTGATAGCTTAAAGTACAAAACAACAACAGAAATTACTGAAGTGCAGTCTTTTAATTCTGATAAAGACAATTGTAATAAAAAGAAGGCAAAACCCTCTACAAGCAGGTCTAATCCACACTTCCCTGAATTAAATCTCTACCATATCTGAAACAAAAAATAATCTGAGAGCATTAGTGATGTCACTCTCAAAAAGCAGTGGGGAAAACGTTACCCGTCAATTTCCAAGGTCTCAGTCTGAAGGTAAAATGTGTAACAGTGCGCTTGGAGCACGCGGCACGGAGGAGGAAAGTCTTGGTCCATCAGTGATTGCTGTGTGAAACCTGAGATGTGGAAATGTCTCTGATCGCCAAGCAGGACATCAGTCAGATCCTGACTCTTCCTCTGAGCTTGCTGGAGTAGAGGCCGCTGCTTCTTCCTCCTCCTCGTCATCAGAAGCCTGAGACAGATTAAATTGCTTAAACAACGCAGATCTAAACACAAGCGATAAACCATAGAGGAAAAGCAGGGGATACACACCTTGCGTTTGCTGCCTCTGTCGTGGTCAGATTCCGATGAGCTCTCCTCGCTGGAGATGAACTCTTTACTCTTAAAGCTGTCATTTCCACCTTCTTTCTTTTTCTCCTTCTCTCCTCCGCTTTTCTTCTTGGCCTCCACCTTTCCTCCCTTCTTTTTTTTCTCTCTAAAAGCACAAAACAAATGACCGTGTCAATATAATTTGCAAAATGAACATTCGAACTCTGCTGAAATAATCCTGGGAAAATTAATTCTTAAAATAGAAACAGAACATAGCATCAGTTTGCTCTGTAGGGCTGTTGTTATGTAGTGTTTCACCACATCTACACTACCTGACAAAAGTCTTGTCACCTATCTAACTTTTAAGAACAACAAACAATAATTTGACTTCTAGTTGATCATTTGGTATCAGAAGTGGCTTATATGAAAGGCAAAGGCCTCTAGATTACACTTATTTAACCAAAATAAACCTTGATTTTTAATTATTTAATTAGGACCGTAAGGTCTGACTTTGCTTAGACAAAAGAAAGTCTTGTCACTTAACAGAAATAATGTACAGTATAGAATATAAAGTCATGGTGCAGTGGAAAAATATTTAATATTGTATATGACTCCCAGAGTGCATCCATACATCTCTGCAATGACTCAAATAACTTATTAATAAAGTCATCTGGAATGGCAAAGAAAGCGTTCTTTCAGGACTCCCAGTTCATCAAGATTCTTTGGATTCATCTTCAATGCCTCCTCCAGCTTACCCCAGACATGCTCAATAATGTTGATATCTGGTGACTGATCCTGTAGCACCTGGACCTTCTATTCATTTAGGAACTTTGATGTGGAGGCTGAAGTATGAGGAGGAGCGCTATCCTGCTGAAGAATTTGCTCTCTCCTGCTTGTAATGTAATGGGCAGCACAAAAGTCTTGATACCTCAGGCTGTTGATGTCGCTATCGACTCTACAGTTCTCTCGCACGCCCCCATACTGAATGTAACCCCAAACCATGATTTTTCCTTCACCAAACTTGATTGATTTCTCTGCGAATCTTGGATCCATGCAAGTTCCAGTAGGTCTGCAGTATTTGTGATGATTGGGATGCAGTTCAACAGATGATTCATCTGAAAAATCTACCTTCTGTCACTTTTCCAAATGATCAACTAGAAGTTATTTACAAGTTACAAGACTTTTGTCAGGTAGTGTATTGCGCACAGCAAGCATTATGTCATTGTATTTATTTTTTAAAGTTTTTGTGTGTGTTTGTTTGCATTTATTGTGATAGAACAGTACTTGGACAGGAGAGTTTAGCGAGCCAAGAATCGAACTCAGGACACCTGAAATGAAAATGTGCTAAATGTTGGTGCACTGACCACAAGGGTATTAGTGCCAACGCATTATGTTATTGTTAAATATCTCAAATGGACTAACATATCATCTAATGTAACTGATACATTTAGCTCATAAACAGAGAAAAATAAACATTGCAATTGTATTATGTGTATTATGGGTTAAGCCTGATGAAGTGGGCGAATATCTAAATGGCAAAAGTTGTTAGCGTTGGCCTTTTCACACAGTTCAGATGTTTCTTAATATGCGCAATATGCTATGCACATTTGGGAAGAAAACACAGAAACTAAAATATTCAATTGCTCAAGACACAAACATGGCCAGTTCCCAGTGTGTAGACGGTGAGACAGAGCTATTGAAACACTGTACTATCAGTCATTAAAGGGTTAGGATCGCCAAAACAGTAAAGAAATTCGTCATTACTCACTTATTCTAAACCAGTTCAGCGTTTCTGCATATTTTATGAGAGTAAATGTAAGACTACTAAAGAAAGTAAGAAAAATATAATAATAATAATTTGAAGAAAAAACAAAACTACATGCAGTATAATGTCTATTGAGCACACAAACAGCTGCATGTATTGCAAAATTTAAAAGTTAATTCACAAACTGATCTAACTTTTAATTCTTCTTATCAGAAACTATTGTATATCTATATAGACCATTTCAATGTGGTCAAGTCATTGGCCCATGAACATTTCCTGCTTGTTATCAAACTATTTCATAAGTGTAACAAGAGGCAATTCAATCCTAACTTAATGTTAAAACAGCTCTGATAACGTTATTTATCAACATATGGCTCTTTTTGGATTCTCAGAAACTATAGAAATTAAAAATGTAAAACATAAAATACGTTGGGACCATTGTTTTTGTTTACATCTCACAAAATGGTCTATACACCTCTATGCCAGAACTGTCAAATGTGTTGCTATCATACAACTCTTTATCTGCTGCTGACATATATTCCAGACATCTGGATATTCTGGTTTGAGTAAATAAGGCTGCTAGTGATCCTCTCTGTGGAAATCCTCAGACATGTTTACGAAGACTATGCTCTTATCTACAGCAATTGTCTTCCTCAGCTTGTAAACAATCCACGGACGCATCCGGATTAGTGGGACTTTTTGTGGCTCTCATGAACGTGTGACCTGAACTGACACTGAATAGAATAAATTGTTGAATTAAGATGTTATTTTTGTTTTATTTGGGTACAAAAGGATTCTCATAGCTTCGTTCAATTACAATTGAACCACTAATGAGAGATGAACAGTTCTGACAAGTTCCTTTCTGCACTTATTTCAATATTTCAGGACATTTGCTGTCTATGGAGGGTCGGAGAGCTGGAGATTTCATCAAAAATATCTTAAAATTAAAGCTAAAGATTAAAAAAAATGTCTTAAGAGTTCAAAACAACATGAATAAGAGTAATTCTTGGGTGAACTATCCCTTTAAACATTAAATTATGAATCACTGTTCACTTTTTATCAATCATACTATTCTTATTTAACGTAAAACATCTTCTTTTTGGCTGAGGATGCTTGCATTTAAGTGTCTTTTGCACATCCTGTCATGCCGGTGACATTGTACCACTGAAGTAGACACTTCTTGCATTATTTATATTATTGATTAATCAATTGTTAATTTAAGTGATGACCCAGGGAAAGTGACATCCTTAGGTTTCCAGAAAAATATGAAATGGCTCAACAGTTTTCAACATGGATAATAAAAACAACATTAAGCTCACTTAGTAGCAGCAGCGACGGCGGCTCCTCCACCACTCTCTTTGTATTCTTTCATGGCTTTTTCATATTGCCTCTTGGCCTCTTCTGCTTTTTTGTCCCACTCCTGCAAAACACAATTAGCAGAACATACCGCTGAATCACATAAACAAGTCAGTTTACTACCAGAACAGCTTCAGTTTATGCGTCAATCATCTGTGTGTGGCACAATAAAACAAACCACAGGCAAATAATTCAGTAAGTGGCTAATAAATGTATTCAGTGGTGCACAGCCAGTCAGCATTTGCAGGAAAGCAAGCAATTTTCCAAAAACAACGCTTCATGCATAAAACATGGAGTTTGCCACAGAGCTAAAATGAGAGCCAAAAAACTGGAGAGTAAAATGTAAAGAGTATTCTTTAGAGTACAAGTGTTGATATACCAAGTACATCTTCACTAGTTACACACCAAAAATAAATGTAAAAATATGTAACATTTTTTCCTACAAGGAGATAAATGGAAATTTTTTTTTTCCTCATTTTTTTCCTATTTTTTTCTGTTTACTTCTACCAATTCTGAGAAATAGATTAGGCCGTTTATCAATTCAGAAACTTTCCCTCACAACTGCAAGATGTAAATTTTGGGAGAATAAAGTTCTGAGGGGAGAAGGATGTTCTCAAGACTCTATAATTTTCTTTTCCCTCAGAACTGTTCTTGCATTTTAGACTCTTTTGTTTTTAAAGAACTTTATTTCTTCCAACTGGTTTTGTTGCTCAAAGTCAACACCATTTCATCCATTTTTTTTATTATTAGAAATGAGGCTTAATTTTTCCCAATTCGGTCCTCAGAACTGCAACTTTCTCTAAATTCAGTTTTTTCCCCCTCAGAATTTGGACATTTTCCTAAAAAACGTGAGTTTTCTTCCTAAATCAGTTTTTCAAACCTGACTCATTTCCCTCAGAATTGCAAAAAAAAAAAAACTTCCTATTAAAGGTGCAGTAGGTGATTGTCTTCAGAATCATTTTTGTTGTGTCGGTTGAAAGTCTATCCGCACTCCAATTGTAATGATTAAAGTAAATGATCTTAATGTATTGGTGTATTTTAATATTCTGGGTAAGGCATAAGACTAAAAAATGTTTTGTCGGGTCGATAATTCTGATAAGTAGCCCAAACTGTCTGTCAACAAATATAGACTTGTACATCTGCGCACCTCATGTTCATTAGCATTTTGGCAGATCACCTACTGCACTTTAATTCTGACTTTATTCTTCAGTACTACACTTTATTTCTTCCATTTTTTTTCTCAAACTATTCACTTTGTTCCTTAGAAACAGCATTTTACTAAATCAGTTTTTATCTGGCAATTGACTTTTCCTCTTAACTGCGAATTTTCTCCGCTTATGGTGTTTGTGTGTGATTTTACTCCATCTGACCTCCTTTCTGTCTTTTCCCAGCTGTTTCCACATTTCTCCGGCCTTCTTGGAGATTTCAGTGATTGATATTCCAGGATTCTCACTCTTGATGCGCTCTCTGTTGCCGTTCAGCCACAGCATGTAAGCACTCATGGGTCTCTTAGGAGCAGCTGCGTCCTTCACCTTTTTCTGTTGGTGACAGAAAGAGGAAGAGAGCTTTAATAAAGTCTGCTAAATTAGGGTAATGCCCGTTTCGCTTTCTGAACAGTCAGTGAATAGATTACATATTTCACAGTGTGTTGCTTACTGGGTGCTGTTTTAAAGTTCCTTTAATTTAAAAACAGCAATGTACCACTATTTTAAAGTAAAAAGGTCTTCAAAGAGCACAATAAATAGAGTTATTTTAACAGATTCTAAACTGCCTGAAATGAGCGGACAGTAACTCTAACATAAGCCTATGCAGGTTTATAACAAATTGGCATAATGCCAGTCAATGGTCTTTAGCAACCTTCAGAAAACATCTTCTTTGACCATTAAACATTGGAATTGTATCAGAAGCCTGGAAGAGTTTGGTTTTGGTGCGTGTTTGTGCACAGAAAACAGTTTTTGTCCATGAATGCATGTAAACTTATTGTAGGAGACCATCAAAACAAAAAACCCTTAAAAATCCATAACAGGGGGCCTTCAATAGACAAAAACAAACTCTTCAGAAAGTCAATCACATAATCGTTAATGCCTTCACGACACTACAATACTGAAATGTAAATACT
This sequence comes from Danio kyathit, assembly GCA_903798195.1. Lineage (NCBI taxonomy): Eukaryota > Metazoa > Chordata > Actinopteri > Cypriniformes > Danionidae > Danio > Danio kyathit. The sequence goes on from LR812532.1 coordinate 27,506,613, forward strand.
GATGTTTGAGATATCGATGAGACATAAAAATAATTAAAAAAAAATAGTCCTAGACCTCTTTCCGTGGTTTTCGCTCTTTCTTCTCCTTCACCACTTTCTTGGGCTTCTTTTCAACTTTTTTCTTCTTGCCTTCATCCTCGCTGTCTCCATCATCTCCTTCACTATCACTCACTGAAGCGTTACTGTCGTACCTGCACATACAACATCATATTATTGCAATCATAAATTGAACACATTATATATATATATATAAAGACAGTTTAAAAATCACTCACTCTTCTGGGACATCATCATCCTCTTCTCCGGGGTTGAAAGACTCATCTGCCAGAAGATATTAGATATTAACTACACCAATTAGGTAACTTCAACCAACAAGATTTAATTTAGAGTGTCATTACTGTATCACACTACAGCCACAAATACCAAGTTTTTGATGTCTAAACTGAGTAAATTACTGGATAAATTTATAAAAAGTATTGCTGTACACTTGATTCAATTATGATGTAGACTAGTGTCTGTGCCTGTTAAACCACAAAATGGTCATTTAAATATTAGGTCTCCAAGTTTGGAGTGTCGGAGTGAATAAATGGATTTAGTTTCAGCACACAGTCAAATCAACAACTATTAATTGTTGTTTTCATCCTCCTCTCACTATACTATACACACTTGTACACAGCATCTTACAACAATATATAATGCAATACTTTCTCATACACATTTGTACACAGCACCTTATAACTTGTATATTTATAACAAATCTGTCCATACAATTCATCATCCAGAGCTCTTTCGTATAACTGCATCTCTGTCTAATGTTTGTCGTCTTTTCTCATATTTTTTTTTCGTGTTGTCAGTTGATGTACACTGGAAGCTTCTGTCGCCAAAACAAATTCCTTGCATGTGTAAAGCACACTTGGCAATAACACAGATTCTGATTCTATACAGCAGAGGTTCCCAAACATTTTAGCCCATGATCCCCAAAATAACTGTCAATGACTCGCGACCCCCAATATCCTCTGATGTAGTTATAAATATAGATACCTTGCATGCAACTGCGCACACACACCAATAGGCCTAAATCTATTCTTCGTTTTTTTTTGTGTGTGTGAGTGCTGTAAAAATGCCAGAAAGTTTAACCTGGTGTCATAAAATCAATCTGCTGCATCTGACGCTATTGCTGTGGGGGAAAAAAAAAAAAAAAAAAAAAAAAAAAAAAAAAAAAAAAAACGAAAGGCTGTAACTATAAACTACTATTTTTATCTTTAGTAAGTTATGGATAAAATATGGTAATTTTAATGGTTTAATAAAATAATTAGATTTTGTAAATTACCAAGTGACCCCCCCCCCCCCTCTTTATATGTCCCGACCCCGACTTTGGGAACCACTGCTATACAGGACATGAACTTCATCTCCAGAGCTGCTCCAAGAGTCTCTGCATGAGCAATTTCCATTTCATTTCAGAAAAACAAAAATGGTCATCTTTTAAACAGAAACGGTGTCTTCACCTGGTTTAATATAAAGAAAATGTGACCAAAAAATAAAACAAACTTTCATGTATAAAGCACTTCTCAGAAAGTATATAATATAACCATTTTAAAGTAACAATTACAGATTGAACTTCTGCGATTAATCTTAACAGAAAAAATAGAACATTTCCTAAAAATGACACGTGTTAAATCACTTTCATAATAATAACTACTTGGGCAGACATTTTGTTAACAAAAAATGTATTTGAAAGGAACACTACACTTTTTTTGGGGGGGGAATTCATTTTACGACTCTCCTAGAGAGTTAAACAGTTGAGTTTTTACCATATTTGTATGCATTCAGACAAATCTCTGGGTTTTGGGGGAGCACTTTTAGCCTAGCTTAGCATAAATCATTGAAATGGATTAGACCAGGGATGGGCAAACTTGATCCCGGAGGGCCGGTGTCCCTGCAGAGTTTTGCTCCAACACTAATTAAAAACACCTGAACACACTAGTCAGTGTCTTCAAGATCACTAGAAAGCTACAGACAGGTGTGTTTAGGGTTGGAGCAGGGTGGGATCCAGGATCAAGTCTGCCCATCCCTGGATTAGACCATTAATTTTAGTCTCACCGAAATAATTGTAATTTTTTATTTTAATCTTCCTATTTAAAGCTTCACTCTGTCATTACATCATTGTACCTCCTGCAGCTATGGTACAGCAGCAAAGTTCCTTGATTATTACACCAGAATGAGAGTATAGTTCTTAGCTATAGCCATATCGACCTAGAAAATAGCAACTTTTCTGTTGGTCTTAGTACACGATGCTACTACAGAGGAGTCAAGCTTTGAATACGAAAATGATCAAACCTTTTTTAAATCAAAAGGAAAAGCACAACATATTTTAGTATAATGGTTAGCATGGTGTATTCTAGCTCAGATGCATCAGTACCGCTGTCGCCTTCAGAGTCATCGCTGCCGTCTCCCTCTTCTCTGATCTTGCCCTCTTCCTTCATTCTCTCCAGATAAGCGTCATGCTGGTCTTCATCAGAGTCGCTGTAGTCTTCTGCTCCTTTCATGCCCTAGTGCACACAAACAGCTCGATAAATAAATGTCAATGTAACGCATTACTGCATCCACGGAAAGTTAATGTTGAGTCGCCATCAGGGCCACTTTAGCATAAACACACAGAGTCTGGATCACAGAATTAGAGGTTCAAACGCTTTTCCTGCTTATTCCCATGAGCGCAAATCCATCAACCGAATAGATTGTTTATTTAGTTAAAAATCCGTTTCAGACTGCATGTTCACCCGCGCGTGAACACGTTCGTTTGGGTGTGCCGAGAGAAAAGCTCCTAACATCATCTATTCAATTATAACATTTGAAACAAAATACAATCCTAACACTCAATTATAAGAATGAGAAAAGCTCAAAGAAAAATAAAAAGTAAGAAATGTGCATTAAGGCTGGGTTGAGTGTCAAATATTGACTTTTATTATGATGTCACTAACCAGAACTCTAAATAATGCAAAGCATATAATGAATGAGAGAGAAAAGAGCATGATTCGATAGATGCATATGAATTAGTTTCTTCTAAAGTAGCATAGGGATTAAATTTAACTCCACATGAACACAACACTGTTATTAAGCTCATGAACGTTACTTACATCCTAGCGCTATTACGGTTACTGGTAATTTAATTGCGCTATACAAGCATGTAAATGACTGCATTTCCGCTCTGACCAAAGCACTAATGCTTTTCTGCTGCAGACATATGACATTTTACACTCATGTATAGAGGAAACTGAAAGAGCTGGAAACAGGCATGTGCCATAATAGTGCACGTTGCTTTTCAAAAGCTTTGTCACACCCATGTTTATATCTAAATAGTTTTTCTACTCCTGATCATTTATTTCTTTGTATTTCGCTTTAATAATAATAATAAAAATAAAAAAGAAAACTGATACTGCATATTTGATCTGCTCTTCTGTATTTATCTCCAAATCATTTGCGTTCTCTTCTCAGTTTGACATGGCACTTTAAAATGAGCCAAAACACCCACATTTTGTGGGAACCAAAAAAAGGTTGAACAGAAAATAAAAAACAGTTTTTTAAAAACATAAATTTTGTAATATTACAAATAATGCATATAACAAATCTTTGCAAAAAACAAAACATTATTTTGAGCTTGTTTATTTAAATAAACTATTAAGAAGATGCTTTAACAGTGCGTTTCAGCTAAATTTGTAATAAATTTACTACATATTCCAACTTGTATTGGCTTAAAAATATATAAGAAATTCCCAGCAGCCAATAAATAGTCTGAAGTACATTTAACTAGATATCTTTTTTATTATTCTAACTATAATAATAAATTCATCCTGATTATGATGGCCAGCCATGACATGCATATAATTGAAGCAAAATAAATGTCTTGGAAAGAACAGAAATTACCTCTTTAAATCCTCTGTTCTTGATAGTCAGCTTCTTGGCGTTGACAAAGTCAAAAAGTTTTCCGTATTCTTCCCTATTAAAGCAGAAGAGAGGATTATTTCTGAATTATGGAGCACAGAAAAATGACATGGTGCTGCAGACAACAGATATTTGGTGGAACATATTGTATCTACAGTATTAGTGAAAATGTAATTTAAAAAAAATTGTCATGTACAGTATAAAGGGACATTTTATCAAATCATTCAGAAATAAGCCACAATGGATGCATCGACCAGTAAAATAATTGCAACTGCATGACTTTTTTTGTAAAAAAAACACATGATCAGCAACAGGCTGATTTTTTGTTTCAGTTTAATTTAAAAGTACTAAAGTAGCAAATGCATTGCTTTAAACTTTCATTAATCTATATATTCAGCATATGTAGCTCTGGAGTCAGGAAGTTCTCAGAAGAAAACATTATCTTAATTATTATAAAAAAATTATTATTTAAAACATTAACTTTATCATGAAAATGAGGGTGTAGATTATACAGTGTGTTGTTAATTGCAGAGCTCCTATATAAATAAAGAAGGAAAAAAAATTCTGAAAGAGATCAAGCCTTAGCCAGGTAAAAAAAAAAAGTAAAGTAAATCTAATTTAAAAGTAACGTAATGCATTATTTACCCAAGCATACATGCCATATCTATCTATCTATCTATCTATCTATCTATCTATCTATCTATCTATCTATCTATCTATCTATCTATCTATCTATCTATCTATCTATCTATCTATCTATCTATCTATCTATCTATCTATCTATCTATAGTTACGAGTAGTTGTTGTGTTGTAGTGTGTGTGTGTGTGTGGTGTTTTCTCTCTCTCTCTCTCTCTCTCTCTTGCTCTCTCTGAATTATTCGGATTGCACCGGATTATGTCAGATCATGATTGGTGCTTGGATTGGCGGCGGCTGTATTTAAAACTCAGAGAGCATGGATTCAGCGGCTCCCCGATCTCTCTCTCTCTCTCTCGATTCCCCGTTTGTTAAATTCTTTGTGGAGATATTGTTGCTTAAGTAATCCAAAATGAGTGTTTGTTGCTGATGTCCCTTATATGGTGTTTTGTGAGATGCTGATGTGAAGTTGTACATTCTAACCGAAGAAACCCGGTTTTCTGTCTCCCTGTCTGGCTTGGAGCATGGTAGAGAGGTTTGGTGCCTTTTGTTTATTATTTTCGTTTTCTCCTGTGTTGCTAGTATAGGGAGGTAAGTTTCTGTATTTTACTTTATGATCTATTTTCCAGGGAAGTTTGCTCTAATTTAGTTAGTTTTGTTTATTGTCATTTATTTTAGCTGAACCCCTCCCGATGTTATTTTTGCTCATTTTCTTTAAATTAAACCCCTTTTTTCTTGTTAATTCTCAGTGGTTGTGTATTTGGTTCATATTTTGAGGAGAGAGAGAGCACAGGGGCACCAGGGATTATATTTTTAAATCGCTGTTAACTTGTTACGTTTTGGTTAAACCACTTTTTGATTAAGGATTTTTAATTCAATCCGTAACTAATATATATATATATTATATACATTTTCTGTTTAACGGAGAGAAGATTTTTTCAACACATTTCTAAACACAATAGTTTTAATAACTCATTTCTAATAGCTGAATTATTTTATCTTTGCCATGATGACAGTAAATAATATTTGACTAAATATTTATCAAGACACTTCTATACAGTTTAAAGTGACATTTAAAGGCTTAACTAGGTTAATTAGGTTAACTAGGCAGGTTAGAGTAATTAGGCAAACCATTGTATATGGATGGTTTGTTCTGTAGACAGTCGAAAAAAAATATATAGCTTAAAGGGGCTAATAATTTTGACTCTAAAATGTTTATTAAAAAATTAAAAACTGCTTTTATTCTAGCCAAAATAAAACAAATAAGACTTTCTCCAGAAGAAAAAAATATTATCAGACATACTGTGAAAATTTCCTTGCTCTGTTAAACATCATTTGGGGAATATTTAAAAAAGAAAATAAAATTCAAAGGGGGACTTTAACTGTATATTCATTTTCATATTTTAAAAATATACAATATATTTTAAAATCAGCAACAACCTAATATATGGTGCTCCTTTGTGTAGATCATTATTAAAGTGCAGTTGTTGTCTCTAATATGAAATCACTGCAGATTCAGACTAATGAGACTATGATAAAAGCAAATAAACATTTCCTAACATAATCCTTTTTCTGGTTTCTAAAAAGAAAAAGAAAGAAAAGAAATCAGTATCGAATTGGCCAATTTGCTTGTAAAAAAACACCCTGAATAAAAACGTTACAAAAATTCACTTTGGTTTGTCTGATTACACAAAAAAATACCTTAAACTTAACATGAATGCCAAAAAAATAGCAACTAACAGCAACTAAATCAAGTGGGAAGTTTATTATATTATAATTATAGAAAATGGGTCGAGCCTAAATTTTATTTACATAACAACAAAACTAGCAGTGAGTGGAAAATGTGTCTTTCTCTCATTTACCACCAATCCATGTGTGTGTGTTTTTTTTTTTTTTTCTTGACATATACCGAATCATATATTCTTATTTTCTGGTACATGTGGCCAAAAGATGAAAACCACTGCTGTCTGTGTTTTCTGGGTAAAGATGTTTGGATTTTAGGGTAATGTAGTTTACCTCTCAATGTTGCTGAAGGTGAACTGGTTGTTCTGCTTGGTCTCAATCTCGAAGTCAAATGACCGTGTGGTTGTGGTTCCTCTGGCAAAGTTGACGCAGGAGATTTCTTCAAAGCGCAGGTGAACTGGTGGCTTGTGCACATAAATAAAGCCTCTCTCCAGAGGATACAGCAGCCCTGAGCTCGCCTTATACGCACACGTTATACACTGAGAACCTGAGTGACTACAAACACACAGAAAGAAAAATATTTGTAAACTCCTGAAGAACAACAATTTATCTTTATGTACTTGCGCATTTGAAAACTAGAGGTGGGCAATAACCAATTTACAACGACATAATTAGAAAAATTATTTTGCTCTCATATCATTGCTGCCTGCCCGTTTCTCCATTTTAGCTTTTTTGTCACACTTTAGTTTGGGGACCAGTTCACAATATTACTACAACCTTTACCTCATCAAAACAAACATCTAAATTGCTTTTTAAAAAAACATTCAATCCTTGAATTGGATTATACCATTGTAAAGTCACCAGAATTTTCCTTAAAGCTTTACTCCTCTGTGGTTACATCATAGACACAAATTTCTTGATTATTACTCCAGATTGAGAGTATAGTTGAGGCCAAATCTGCATAGAAAATAGCAAATTGTCATTTTATATCAGTCTTAATACATGAATAGTCAAGCCTTACATGGAAAAATTATCACAACTATTTCAGGGTTTCTGCAGATATCATAATGTCAAATTTAAGACTTTAAGACCTTTTAAGACCATTAATTATTAAATTTAAGACCTACATCACAATATCAAAAACACGCGAGAGAAAATGCAAAATCACAAAATTAGTTGTAAAATAAATTTATTTAAATTGAAATGTACTAAAGACAGGTTAGATGGACGACTGAACCACAAAAAAAAACATCTTAAGGCTAATTTATACTTTCGCTGGAGGCGCATCGCACACCTCCACTGACTGTGCGCGCACCTCACGAATGGACAAGGCTTTTATACATGATGCGTTCGAAGCCGGTCAAAAGAAACCCACCGTAAAGTCAGACAGATAAACAAGAGATGTAGTATGTTTCCGGAACTATGTCTTATCATTAATATTCTTCAAGATTTTAAAACTAATTATTTTTTAGAATTTATTATAATAATTATAAAGATTTTTATACCCATTCAAGATTTTTTAAATCAAACTTTGATGCATCACTTGCTTCTGTTCATATCTCGGACAGTTCTACCTATTATAGTTAAATATCAATAACAAGAAAAAATGGGTTGCTCTACAATTATATTTTTTATTATGGTAAGAATAAAAGCAAAAAAAACTTACTAAAAATACTGAAGTATTCTTTATTTTGCCCACTCAACAATTCACACATTATTGTCTGGCTGGTTTCTGTCCTATAAAGGCTAAAAAGGCAATAATTCCTGACCATTATCACCAATAAAGCCCAGAATTTGGGCATCAGTATATTGTAAACTGATAGGTTCATATATTCTTTTCCAGTTATCAAAGACATCATTTGTCACTTAATTTTAGTTTGTAGCTATTAACCACCTGGGTCTCCACTTTTACCATGGCATCTTTTTTTTGTTTTAACAAACTTATCCCTCAGGTTTTTCCAAACTTTTACAAAAATTTTCCTACTTTCCACGGCAATTTCTAGCCAAGAATTATTAGTCATCTGGTTATCTTTATGATGGTCATCCATGGACAGATCATAAAGATATCTGTAGAGTCGTACCTGTTTCAGACAAAAATCTCTTTAAAGTTTTTCATATTTAACTCAATTCAAACGTGGCGGCACGTGAACGGTTCACCCGAAATCTGTTCATGCTGCCAGCCGAAATCATGTTGCGCGCACCGAAAGCAAACCTCCGCAAACACAGTGATGACGTCACATTCAGCACGCGCACTGGGCCCAATAACAGAAAGCTGATTGGCTATTGCATGCTGGTCCCATTTGTAGTTGTAATACCGCAAATTACATTAGGTATAGTGAAGTTAAGGACTACAACACCACGAAAACCAAGCAACAACAACAAAAAATAATTTAAATGAGCATTAGATTTAGCGTTACATGGACATTGGAAAAAATAAGACCTGTGCAAAAATATTTAAGACCTAGAACAACGAATTTAAGACTTTAAGGCCTTAAATTTCAATTTTTAAATTTTAGACTTTAAGACCCAACGGAAACCCTGTATTTTTTTAACTTACATTTTTGAACGAGATGCTAATGGTCTAATCTGATTCAATGAATTATGCTAAGCTAAAAGTGCTCCTGCCAGACCCAGAGGTTGACTGAATGGATTAAAAAAATGGTAAAACAACTGTTTAACTCTAGGTGACTACCTAAATGAGCATTTTCCTTTATTAATAGTTAGGTAAATATAAGTATGTGGTCAAATTAAAGGGATAGTTCACCCAAAAATGTAAAATTTCCTAACCATATAAAAATCACACTCAAGCAGTTCAAATTCTTTTATGAATTTCTCTCTTCTTTTGAACACAAAACAAGATATTCTGAAGAATGTTGGAAACCGGCAGAAAGATTATATTCATTTTTGGGTGAACTGTCCTTTTAAAGGATCTGAAATGAGGTCATAGAGAATAACACATTAATCAGTACTAATAAACAGCCAATATTAAAAGCTTTAGAAAGGCTGTAAAACAGTGTAGATTCGTTTGGCACCATATCAGAGTCCACTAGATCCTTACAGAGGTGCACCCAGCTCTGTGAGTTCAACTTCTCCAGAAACTATACCTGGATGATGGAGGCTTTCAGCGGGGGTTCAGACTGAGCCAAGCCCAGTTTGATGAACTGTTGTCCAGTGTCGGCAAGAGAATTTGCCCTTGGGACACCAACAACAGGCACTACGTCATAATCACTCCCTTAGAAGAGCAAGCTCCTGATTGGAATGGTGCGAATGTCTGCTGAATTCAGATTTTCCAACTCACGCGATACACACATCAAATGCACAAAATGTACAACTTGCGTCCATTTGTGCCGCCTAATTCGCACAAATCCACCACAGAATGTCTATTCGCATTTTTGCATTGACTTAACATGTAAATCTCTTGCGCTTGTAAAGCTGGTGTGAACGCACCATAATAGTCTTCTAATAAGCATAACGTTAATATTGAAAACTGGTCACCAAACTAAAGCATTAACCCTTTAAATATGTTTAAGTCTTTGCTATTAGTCACGTCTGTCTGTGGATTGAGACATATGAGAAACATTAAAGTCTTGTGTTTAAGCATATAGATGTGCATTACCCCTGGAAGTTTCCAGGCACTGTGATCTTCCTGTTGACCAGAGCCTTCATGACCCTGCTGACGATCTCATAGAGCGGACCAGACATGTTCTTGCTGAGCTTCCCTTCATAACGCTTCTCCACATCATCTCTGAGAGGAAGAGAAGACACAGATGCAGTCAGCAAAGCCAACAGCGCTTTACATCTGACAGACTGAGAAACTGCAGTGTACTCACTCGCTCATGTTGAGAGCCAGACTGATGTCTTCATCTTTGGAGAACAGGAGGATGAGGAAATGGTATCGTGTCTGACCCTGTTTAATAGGCGGATCGAGGCTGATCTAAAAAAATAAAAGGATAAATAGTTTAAAAATAACCATGAAGAAAAGTTATAATAAACAAAGCAGATTCAGGTATTTAGATAGATGTTCAATTGATCTATATGAAACTCACCACAAAAAACATCTGCCTCTGGTCCTTGTGTGGCAGCAGGAAGAGACGCAATACAGTGGTGTAGGGGATCTTATAGTCAAAAGTCTTACCGTGGAGGTGCAGGAAGGTCGGGTAGATACGGATATCATACCTGAAAGAGGAACATTAATTCAGTCAAACATAGAAACCAACACACCCAAAGACAGGCAGATGTATAAAGGATACTCAGGGTGTAATGATTTGGTATGGGGCTTTCAGTTCGATACACATTACAAACTGAACAATTCAACAAGGTCATTTGTACAAATAATAAAAGCCTAATGTGTGTAAAATATAATGTTGTCAGTGCCACCGCACCCAACAAGTTTGCGGCAATATGTCATAACACAAATGCTTCTGATAATGCCAGCGCTCTTCCAAAAAAAAAAATCAGTTCTGAGTGTGTGAGAGCACTTATGCAGCACTGCATTTAACTCTTTCTGCAACTGTTGGAAACTTAAATGTATTCTTAGTGGTGAGCGCAGAGCACTCAAAATTTGTTTGCCTTGTCATGTTCTAATAAAGGAAGCACTCTCATTGAAAACAAAGTAGGAGAGGAACCCAGGTATATTTTTGCATTTGTTTTTAACTACAATAATCTTCCATTCAACCATTTCTTTGAGGGGTGCAATGGATCACGGTTGAACTGTGATACGTACAGATCACAACCCAAGGTTTGGAACACATATGCCCTGCAGATTAATTAATTTTTTTACTGGTAGATTATTCCTAAATTTGTAACGATCACAGAGAGATCGCCTCTCGCGTCATTCAAATCACATGTATGAAAGCATTTAGGCTTTCCTGTAAAACATAATGATGATGGAAGAACTCGTGGTAGGTTATTTGTGATGTGGTGGGTTTCATTCAAGGTTTTTTCTGTTACTGCTTGTTTTGTCTGCATCAATGCATTTAGTGTTAGCTGCTTGAATAATCATAAAAAGATCGGGATCTCAACAACCATGCAACAAATTATAAATGATGGTGATGTGCATACATTTATTAATCCTTCGAATCAACGCATTTAAATCTGAAAACGCAAAAATCAAGAAAGCGATTCAGTCTTTAGTCTTTTGAGTTAGTTGTGAAGTTACAAACAGTCAAATAACACAGAAGTACTGAGATAACAGTTTATGGTTTAGATAAAACCACTGATGTTTATGGTAAAGATTACAATCACTGTCATATGCATTTACCAATGCTCAAAAATTAAAGTTGTAGGCAAAAATTACACTTAAGCAGTAGGTGATGACAAGCAGCCATCAAAAATATGCCACTAAATAATTCTTTAAAAATAAATCATCTAGCAATGAAACATGACGTGTTATGAGTGAATAACTGAATCATTTATTGAAAAAAAACCCCACTAAAAATAAATATGGGTTGCACAAATTATTGTTAGATTTTCACATTTAGTTTCATCAACAACAGTAGTACTACCAGTGAATTTTTCACAGTACTGAATATTTTACAATTTATTTTTATTCAGATGATTATTTCTTCATTTTAATAAAATTACAGGTTCTAGGTTCTGTTTGTTAAAACCAAAAGTGTCTCGCAGTATTGTTTTTGTAATAAATGGAAAGCAAATTACATTTGTCGTCTCCCCTTTTTTGCTAATCCAAAAAAAGGGGTCTGATCCGTGACTCTAAAACTATAATGTGATCCGAACCATGAGATTTGTGATCACTAAATTACATCACTAATTACTTTAATGAGGAGCTGATTTATACGCTGCTAAGACACCCCAGAACATGCTAAACATCAAGTTTAGCTTCATTGTTGTTCAAAGTAAAAAAAACTAAATCATCATGCTTTATGATCTTAATTTTAATAAATAAATAAAAATCAAGTCAAATTAAATAAATAAAATTTCTTTCTTTTTTCTGCTGTATCGTAAACGTCCAAATTTAGTATATTTTTTTTTACACGACACATTATCCAAACCTTTCCAACTCTAATTCAACTTTGGAACTTTATATTAATTTACTAGACCATATTTAATGAGCTCTAGCTAAAGTTCTGTAAACCTGCGCATGTTTGTCAATTAAAACAATGCAAATCATTTTCTAGAAAACAGCATTAATGATAGAAATAAATGCTTAGTTAAACTAGTCAAGCAGTCTGGTCAAAGTGGTGTATGGTCAGTCCAAAAACACTTTAAAAACAACTCACCTTCCTCTCGGCGTAAGGCACTGAAGCTCTTTAAAGATACACACAGCGTCTCCAGTAGCTTGAATGACATCTGCTTTTGACAGAATATTTTGTGCAAACGCCTGTGAGAGAGTGAAATCCTCAGCATTAATAACAGGAGTACACACGCTGACTCAGGCTCTTCCATTCACACATTTACACACACCTCCACAGGGTCTGAGCCGTCGTCTCCAGTGTTTGGCGGGACATAAAAGCGGACCTCCATGAGTGAAACTTCAGCATCATCATTCTGATGAAACTCCACCGTCACCTCGTTCTTCCCTGTTGCACACTGGGATACACTGGACAGTGGGATCTCGAAGACAGGACTGTCGCTCACATCAAAAGACAGCAGAGAGCCTGAGGACAGAGCCAAAAATGCACAACATATTAGCAACAAAAGACTTTTTGATTGGCCTAGATCACACATTACTTTATGTTTTTTATTATATAATTTGACACTTTTGGTCAGATGTTTAGGGTCAGGAAGTTTTTATTTGTGTGCGTGTGTTTAAAAAAAAAAAAAAAAAAAACGCTACATTTATTTTAAAAACACCATATTAACTGTAATACTGAGAACTACAATCACAATTCTATGCAATAACTTATCCATTTGAATATATTTTTAATGCTATTCATTTTTGTGATGATAAATATGACTTTGCAGCCATTTCTCCAGTCATCAGTGTCACATGATCATTCAGAAACTAATCTAGTATGTTGATTGGAGTCTAAAGAAAAACAAGTATTATTATAAACAACTTAGATATTTTTTGAAAATTTCAAGAACAGTGTTTATTTAATTATTTTTGTTTTAATACAAAATGTTGTGCTATTGCATTAAGTGTTCATTGTCACTTTTGTATTTTTTTTTAATTGCATGAGCTGAAATTATGTATAGAGGACTTGCTTTTTTCATTAGGATCCCATCATCAATCACAAATACTAATAATCCGACAAAATCAAAATAAAGCTTTACAAAGTTTAGCAATGATTATACATTTTACTAAATTTACTAATATAATTTAGCTCTAAATTTTTTCATTTATGTGTTCTTTCACTGATCAGTTATCAGCCAAAAAATAAATCCTTAAAGTGATAGTTCAACCAAAGATAAAAATTACTCAACCAATTACTCACTCATGATTGGTTCCAAACCTTTTTGAGATTCTTTCTTCTGCTGAACACAAAGGTTATTATAGTTAACGAAAAAACGAAAACTAGAATTTAAAAACATTTTTGTTAACTGAAATAAAAATAAAAACTAGAACTAACTGAAACCGTATTGTCTATATACAAAACTAACTGAAACTAACTAAAATTATAGCAAAAACGTCCTTTGTTTTTGTCTTTTGCAAATGTTTTAATATATAAGTCTACTGTATGCCTACTGTACTGTAAGTAAATCCATTTATTTTGCGCTGCCCGGTGTTTGACCATACAGCACCTCAGAGTCTGTAATGCTGATGCCATTGGCCTGATCAAGCTGGTCTTCCTCCAGTCATCCTCACTGTTGCTCCAGTGACAAAAAAACAATGAGTGGACATGACAGCAGCACGACAACATTAAATATGACCCGGGCAGACACTTAGAAGTATTCATTTAACACATTTGTGCCCAGTAATGGGTTTAATTTTCGTATTAGTGATAGCGAATGAATCTTTCTTCTAGTTGAACTGGTTGAATTAGTTCATCAAATCAAACTGAATCATTTAAAACGATTAGTGTTAGTGGCAGTGTTCATGTGTCCTCTGAATACATGTTTAAAAAAATGTATCTTTGGTTGTGTTTTGGTATACAATATTTATTCTGATGATTTTGATCCTTGCACCTAACAAATATCTTTACGGGACAAAACTAAAACGAACATTTGAACTAATAAAAAATAAACAAAGCAATTTTTAAATATAAAGACTAATAAAAACTAGTAAATCAACCTCTAAAAACTAATTAAAACTAACTGAATTTGAAAACAAAAAGTCAAAACAAATAGAAATATACCAATCTTGCTGAACACAAATCAAGTTATTCTAAAGAATGTTAGAAACCAGTAACCATTTACTTCTATAGCAGGAAAAACACATACTAAGGAAGTCAATGGTTACAGGTTTCCACATTTTTCAAATTATCTTCTTTTGTGATTAACAAAGAAAGAAACTCAAACAGGTTTGGAACAAATGAAGGCTGAGTAAATGGTGGCAATTAAAATTTTTGGATGAACCATCCATTTGATTTCCAGTAGCATGTGTATAGTATTCAGTATGTACCTGCAAATTTGGCAGTTCCCCAATTCCAGCCCTTCACACACATGTCCTTCTCCTCCAACTCCACCTTGTAGTTTGATTTGAAAAATGCTGAGATTTTCTCATAATCCTGCAGTGGGGAAGAATGCAGAAAGGAAGTCGAGAGTGAGAGAAGGAAGAGATAAACAGAATTAATGCCTCACTTCCCCTGACTCTCTTTCTCATCCAGGCCTGGATTCATTAATAAAGCGATTTGGCAGCGGCACTGGGCCCTATGGGATAGCGGAGGTGTGTGTAATCCGGCCGGAGGCTGATGTGGAGCACGCTCAATCAGCCTGTTTATTTATCCAGCACTGCACAATCGCTTCCACATGTCACTCCACCAGGTGTGTGTGAGTGTGTGCGTGTCCATCTGTGTGCTAATGAGCTTGGCACTGGGTTACCGAATCCCTCACGATCACTTGAACATTACACAAACCAGCAATCCCTGAGCCTCACAATGCTGCCTTCTCCCTCATGTACAGATGAAACAATGATGCTGTTAGTATATTGTTAGCTGCTAATCAACGCATCCAGATATACAGTGTACACCTCGACCCCGTTACATGTTACAGTGTGGAGTTACACTGCACTGTTTAACAATAAACAACATACACAACAACATCATCATACAGACACACACATACAGGGCAAATCCACTATTAGAGAACAGCGATTAACCCCGCAGAAAAAACATCCTGTAACATCTTGAATCACACACGTTACACTTTCACATTTCAGTTTAAAAGCAAAATCAGTTAAAAATTTACATTTACCCTTCATTTACTCCCATTTATTCTTTTTAAGACCACAAAAAAAGAATTTGGGAAAATAACTTTCAAGGATCCCGTATCCGTGTTTATTTTCAAAAACCTTCAGAGTTACAAACTTTCGAGATCCCGTGGGATGCCTGTAATAGTTTCACGAATGCATGGATTAAGACCACGGGTCTAGGTTAGAATTTTTATTATAAAATAAAAAATATTTAATTTTGTTTTTCATATACCCCTTGGACACTTGGAAAAGCTTGATTCTATTCACTACAATTATATGGACTAGCATGAGAATGATGTTTATGCTCTGAAAAGAGGGCCTTAAAGCATTGCAGCAACCCTAGGAAATGAATGACAGCGTTTTAAAAATATAATTCTTGGGTGACCTTATTCTTTACATTCATGGATTTACATTTATCATTTGACCAACAGACTCACTGTTTCTTTGAAGCCGTCATATTTGTAGATGTGTCCAGTGCTGGTGGCCAGTTTGAGTCCATGACCAAGACAGACTCGACGCCACTGGGCTTCGGAGAGGTCAGGAGCGGGGATACTGTCCACCTTCCCTGTTTTATGGCTTTTATAGACCACAGTCTGCTTGCTGAACCTCAGACGCCCATCATTCTGACAACAAACAAACAGAAACGCGTGGTGAGCAATTATAAATCATTTAAGCTTTAGTCTTGCGTGTAGCTATACATTACTTTTCATACATTCAATAATGTTTCTCACTGAAGACATCAACAACAAATGAAAATAAATAAGTAAATAAATAAATAAATAAAGAGCTGGACCACACTAAAAGATTTTTAAAAAATCTTATCAGAGTTTCAAAATGTGAGAACATAAACTTGACAAAAAAAAATTGATTTAGTAATTTTGTAGTTTTTGGAGTGCAGCGATAAGACCAAGAGTGGCATATATGCTACAAAATATAGTATATGTGCTAGCAAACTAGCATATTCCACTCACAAATAACCGACTGTGAATCTTTTGTGTAACAGGTGCTTTGTTTGAGAAAAATATAAATAATACTGAAATAAATAGCAATATATTGACACCTACATCTGACAATAAAACTGTTCATGGCAGCATGCGGTTTGTGTTTCACTTCATATTACTGATCATTCATATTTATGAATTATCAGTGATATGTCATATAGACTCATAATACATAATTCAACACAATAAAGTTCCTCAAAAATTGTACCATATTTCAGACTCTTATTTCAACATTAACACTATTTATTTGACTTGAACAGTGTTGTACTTTGCAAAGAATATTAAGAAGAAAGTTTAAATGTGTGAATATAAAACCAACTTTACCTCAATCAGGTAAACTGAGGTTGCTTCAGTCCAGCTAATTTTATCAGTATTAATCAAACAATATAATTAGTGCTGGGTAAAAATTAACCACGATTAATCACATCCAAAACATAGGTTTGTTTTGACATAATATGTGTGTACATATATTTATATACAAATATTTACACACACACACACACACACACACACACACACACACACACACACACACACACACACACCATACATATATATATATATATATATATACATATATACCATACATATATATATATATATACATATATACCATACATATATATATATATATATATATATATATATATATACATATATATATATATATATATATATATATATATATATATATATATATATATATATATATATATATATATATATATATATATATATATATATATATATATATACATACACACACACACACACATATATATATATATACACACACACACACATTATATATATATATATATATATATATATATATATACAGGCAGTGCAGAATTATTAGGCAAATGAGTATTTTGACCACATCATCCTCTTTATGCATGTTGTCTTACTCCAAGCTGTATAGGCTCAAAAGCCTACTCCCAATTAAGCATATTAGGTGATGTGCATCTCTGTAATGAGAAGGGGTCGGGTCTAATGACATCAACACCCTATATCAGGTGTGCATAATTATTAGGCAACTTCCTTTCCTTTGGCAAAATGGGTCAAAAGAAGGACTTGACGACTCCGAAAAGTAAAAAATAGTGAGATATCTTGCAGAGGGATGCAGCACTCTTAAAATTGCCAAGCTTCTGAAGCGTGATCATCGAAAAATCAAGCGTTTCATTCAAAATAGTCAACAGGGTCGCAAGAAGCGTGTGGAAAAACCAAGGTGCAAAATAAACTGAGAACTGAACCATGAAGTGAGAAAAGTCAAGCGTGCAGTTGCCAAGATGCCACTTGCCACCAGTTTTGCCATATTTCAGAGCTGCAACATCACTGGAGTGCCCAAAAGCACAAGGTGTGCAATACTCAGAGACATGGCCAAGGTAAGAAAGGCTGAAAAACGACCACCACTGAACAAGACACACAAGCTGAAACGTCAAGACTGGGCCAAGAAATTATCAAGACTGATTTTTCTAAGGTTTTATGGACTGATGAAATGAGAGTGAGTCTTGATGGGCCCGTGGCTGGATCGGTAAAGGGCAGAGAGCTCCAGTCCGACTCAGACGCCAGCAAGGTGGAGGTGGAGTACAGGTTTGGGATGGTATCATCAAAGATGAGCTTGTGGGGCCTTTTCGGGTTGAGGATAGAGTGAAGCTCAACTCCCAGTCCTACTGGCAGTTTCTGGAAGACACCTTCAAGCAGTGGTACAGGAAGAAGTTTGCATCCTTGAAAAACATGATTTTCATGCAGGACAATGCTCCATCACACGCGTCCAAGTACCCTACAGCGTGGCTGGCAAGAAAGGGTTTAAAAGAAGAAAAACAATTGACATGGCCTCCTTGTTCACCTGATCTTGACCCCATAGAGAACCTGTGGTCCATCATCAAATGTGAGATTTACAAGTAGGGAAAACAGTACACCTCTCTGAACAGTGTCTGGGAGGCTGTGGTTGCTGCTGCACGCAATGTTGATGGTGAACAGATCAAAACACTGACAGAATCCATGGATGGCAGGCTTTTGAGTGGCCTTGCAAAGAAAGGTGGCTATATTGGTCACTGATTTGTTTTTGTTTTGTTTTTGAATGTCAGAAATGTATATTTGTGAATGTTGAGATGTTATATTGGTTTCACTGGTGAAAATAAATCATTGAAATGGGTATATATTTGTTTTTTGTTAAGTTGCCTAATAATCATGCACAGTAATAGTCACCTGCACACACAGATATCCTCCTAAAATAGCTAAAACTAAAAACTACTTCCAAAAATATTCAGCTTTGATATTAATGAGTTTTTTGGGTTCATTGAGAACATGGCTGTTGTTCAATAATAAAATTAATCCTCAAAAATACAACTTGCCTAATAATTCTGCACTCCCTGTATATTAGGGCTGTGCAATTAATCGAAAATTCGGTTTCTACTTTGGCTTCTAACGATTATAAATAAACATGAATCGAGATAAAATGATTATTGCATCATAAACCACCCCCTTTCCAGTTGTACACATTTGTTGCTCTGCAAAGCTCAGTTTTACGTGAAAATGACTAAAAGCATGTACTGTAATGTGACTTTTGCAGCAGGGGATGCGCATCATTCATTGATGCACATTTGAATCATTCATGTTTTTAAAAGCGCGAATGAGACCGCATGCTGTTGTGTGTGTGCGCTCAGCCTCAGAGACAAGCAGAGCACACACATCTAAAGTCATCTTAACATGAGCGATTTAATAGTCAAATAGGTGTCAAAACGCGGTGTTTAGTGATTATTCATATTAACCCTCATTTGTGTAATAAACAAACGAGTTGAGAATCAAAAGACATGTGAAAGAGAAACTATTAATCAGAACCGTTCTGCTCTTAAAGTGACAGCGCGCCATATTCCTGCTGCCTACTGTTTTTATCAATAATCAAACAACAGGACAAAATCACTCACTGCTCTTGACTGAAAGACTTTTGTAGCTTTAATTAAAGTTTTCTTCTTACAGTGAAGATGCTCAAATCAGTTTGTTTCATATTTTTATTCTATTGTATTTATTTTTTAGAATTATTAGCCCTCCTGAATTATTAGCGACCCATTTCCCCCAATTTCTGTTTAATGGAAAGAAGATTTTTTTTTCAACACATTTTTAAACATAATAGTTTTAATAACTCATCTCTAATAACTGATTTATTTTATCTTTGCCATGATGACAGTAAATAATATTTTACTAGATATTTTTCAAAATACAGGCATTCAGATTAAAGTGCGATTTAAAGGCTTAATTGGGGTAATTAGGCAAGTCATTGTATAACAGTAGTTTCTTCTGCAGACAATCAAAAAAATTCTGCTTTTATTCTAGCCAAAATAAAACAAATACGCCTTTCACCAGAAGAAAAAATATTATAGGAAATATTGTAAAAAATTCTTGAATCTGTCAAACATCATTTGGGAACTATTTGTAAAAAAATAAATAATCCCATAATCGAGCAGCCCTAATATAATATAATATAATATAATATAATATAATATAATATAATATAATATAATATAATATAATATAATGTAGTATAATATATATTTATATTATTTCGGCTAGAATAAAAGCAGTTTTTAATTTTTTAAAAACCATTTTAAAGACAAAATTATCAGCCCTCTTAAGCTATATTTTTTTCGACTGTCTACAGAAAAAAACATCCATATACAATGATTTGCCTAATTACCCTAACCTGCCTAGTTAACCTAATTAACCTAGTTAAGCCTTTAAATGTCACTTTAAGCTGTATAGAAGTGTCTTGAAAAATATCTAGTCAAATATTATTTACTGTCATCATGGCAAAGATAAAATAAATCCGTTATTAAAACTATTATGTTTAGAAATGTGTTGAAAAAAATCTTTTCTCCTTTAAACAGAAATTGGGGAAAAAAAATTAACGGGGGCTAATAATTCAGGGGGTCTAATAATTCTGACTTTAACTGTGTGTGTGTGTGTGTGTGTGTGTGTGTGTGTGTGTATGCATGTATGTATGTATGTATGTATGTATGTATACATGTATGTATAAGTATATAAGTATAACATAAATGAAACCCAGCTTTAAAGTGGATGTTGTACTTGCAAAAAAAACCAAAAAACATTGTTACTTTTTTAAAGCAAAGTTTTGATCATTTTATGAGCAATTCCAGCATTACAGATGTGACGTTTGCAGTAAAAATTCAAAACATAAATTCACAGAGAGAGTATACGTTACCTTATATTGAAACATCTGTTCATATTTTAAAAAACAACTAACCACAGAGTTATGGGACCAGAAAAATATCAATCTTTTAACATATTTTATATTTTAAAATGAGAAAAATAAACATGCGTTATGGATGTGACCAAAAAAGTCAGCGAATCTGCAGTATACAGCATACTTAGCGGAAATTCTTTTAATTAATCTGCACAACCCTAAAGAAACAATGCTTATCAAAAGAATGAGAGTTGCCTCTCTATAGAACAAAAATAATTGATTTTATTTTATATTTTTTAATTATGAGGGGAAAGCTTCGTTATGAATGTGACAGATGTGAAATTGCCACTTGTGTGACTTTGGTAAATTAAATATAATTGTTTGAAAACATTGACAGTCATTTTTGAGTATTTTTAAAGTGCTGTAAAATACTTTCTTATACAAAAATATAGAAAAGGTTTTGCTATTTTGGTGAAAACCTCATTTTCTTTAAAGACAAGGTTGACATTTGCATGAAATTGCTCTGATCATAAAAAAAAAATCAGGCATTCAGAACGGTTGGCTTTTCTAAACACAGCATGCAGAAGAGGTGAAATGTCAAACTGCGACGCCCAGGGGTCGTTTCAGTTTTTGTAAGTTAGTTTGTGTGTTGTTTTAAAAACCTCATTCAATCGTGAAACAAAGCTTTGTGTCACCTACCCAAGATCCCTTCACCTCCTGATGAATGTCATTAAACTCCAGAGTGTCTCCCATCTCTGTAAAACAAACACACTAATGTTAACCACAACAGAGAACTGCAGAATACCGCATTCACTAATGCATTTATAGCAGTCTGATTGACTCTGAAGGCTTTAATTCGTCAGTAATTAACATGTAATCTGTTTCAACGCCGACAATATTGAGAAACAGAGCTGCTTTCATTCTTCATCTTTGTGAAATCAGATCAGTTGTGTGTCTATAAGCTAATAAGCGACCGACTTAACATTTTAATACTCATTTAACAAGCAATTTAACTTATAAACATTAGTCTACAGTATTTGAAGGCACTATATGCTTAAACTATGATTATTAATACTGTTTTAATTTAGTAGAGCATGTTCTGAAGCGCCGCCGCTGTGTCCGCTCCGCCGTACATGTGGAGCAGCCGTGAGTCTTGCAGCCGCTCACATTCAGGCGCTAAAGTACATTATACTCACTTTTTTTACTACTTACTTTGGGTGAAGGACGACTTTACAAAGGTATAAAGGTGTTTCCCGGTGGCTGGAGATATTTGGGGAAATATACACAAATAAACACAACGATGAGGATCTTCTATTCTCCGGTTTCCCGCGTCAAACCTCCGGGTTCCGAACACCGTGACCCGGAAGAAGAACTCAAGGGTCACGCGTTTCCATGGCACTGCGTTCACAATGGTTATTTTACCCATAGACATGATATAAATAGATTATAAATGTTTATGATTTTACTCATAGAGGTTATAATAATATGTTCTATTATAATGTGTATGATTTGACCTTTAATAATTGAATTTAATTTAATTTACCAGAATGTAAAAAACTACATATCGAAATTATTTTTAAAATATATTTTTAATATATTTTAAAATAAATTATAGATTATAACTGACAGCAATGAAATCTATTTGATATTTATTATAACAGATGATTAAATATGCGTTTATTATTTAGCATTCTTTTTATTATTATCAGTAATACTGAATAATAAATAGATTCCAATATTATAAACGTTATATAATCATTACAAGATTGTAAAAACAAAAATAATTGTCTAAATTATGTATTATAATGAAAACGTTCAATATTTAGTAAATTGATCAAATGTAAAATTATATTAAATCATTATTTTATGCAGTAAAATTTTTATTTAATAAATTAAATAAAATTGATTTAAGTGAATAAAACTTACTACATTAAAATGTTTCATATTTGATTAAATATATATTTACTGTTATTTAACATATTATTAATAATAGATAAATATATATTATAAATAATAAAAATAACTTAAACAATACATATACCCTATATTATGAATCCATCTTATGATTAAGATCATGAACCAATGCATGAACTGTTAATTTAAAAAAACGCAAATATTTACTATAGTAAATTATTTAAATGTTTTAATGTTACTGTTATTAAATGCATTGATAATAATAATAATAATAATAATAATAATAATAATAATAATAATAATAATAATAATAAATAATGAAAATAATTAGATTAAAGTGATTATATTATACAATGTTCTGGCTATTGTACAACTATTATAGCCTAAATATAAAGATACAAAACATAATTTTATTAAACAAATTTCATGTTTATTATAGTAAATTATTCAAATATATATTTATCATTTTTGAATGCATTAATATTAATAGATGCTATAAAAATAAATTAGAATGTTAAGATATTGCATAATAATATAGTGATGGTAAAGTTAAACAAATAAAATTAACCCAT